>JAKSZU010000009.1:64617677-65045659 GCA_026018925.1 Tupaia tana | reverse complement strand
TCAGATATCTCAACCCTATCAAATATCTTGACCTAACAGTCATTTGGAAAGAATTATATCTAATATTCTTTTCAAGCACTCATGGACTATTCATTAAGGGAGGCCAAATGTTGGACCATAAAAGAATATTTAATGTATTTCAAATAATAGAAATTGCACAAAGTATATTCTGTGGCAACAATTGACAAAAATAAAAAAAAAATCAAAAACAAAAAAAAAACTATGTTAACTATACGTAAAACTTTGGTAAGATATTTCAAAAAACATGTGCTAAAGAAGAAATCATAGGAAAACTGCAGATTGCTTTGCAGTGACTAATAATGAAAGTATCAATATATAAAAATTTGTTGGAGGAAGTTAAAGCAGTGCTTAGAGGAAGCTAATATCAATAAATGCTTTTATTATAAAGGAAGAAAAGAATTGAAGTTAGTGAACAAACCATCAAAAAAATATAGAATAAGAAGAACAAGTTAAGGGACCACCAGTTAGCGCAATGGCTACATCCCTGGACTCCCACTTAAAACTCACGCCGGGCGCGTGTGCGTGCGTGCCCAGGATCCCGAGAGGAGAATGGAGGAGAAGGGATTGTGGCATGGCCATCCCCCCTGGGGGGTGATTTCTCGCTTTTTGTCTCTCTGTCTCTCTCTGTCTTTCTGGCGAGCGTACGCGCCCTATAGCAAAAAAGCCTCTCCAAAAAAAAGAAAAAAAAAAAAAAAAAGAAGAATAAGCTAATTCTAAAGTAAATAGAAGGAAGTGAATAATACAATTCCTAGTGTACATATAGTTGTAAATTCCGTGAGTTAAATATGTTGGCATAATATCGATGATTAGTGCTGGTCTAGATACACTTCCCTGGTATTTTGGCTTAACAACTACCTCCCCAATCAACACAATTAGATATTTTTTTCTTGTTTATTTTTTATCTAGGAGTTTTTGCTTTTGCTTATTTTTAATAAATCTAAAGGCAGATTGATTACATTGAAATGTGTCAGCAATGCCAATTCTTTGTGTGTGATATTGACTCAGATTAAGTTGTGATTTATTTCAAGTTAAAAGCTTTTCTTTAAGACATCTATTTGAAAGTGTTCGCAATTTTGTTCAGTGGTACAATAAAATAATGGGTTATAATTTCAGGACACTTTCTTGATATGTGTAATATGCAGTTCCTTTTCTACAAAATACTTGTTCAAGTATCTAAGGATGAAAAGTTTGATAATTTAGTTCTTGAAAATGTAAGTGACAAGATGGAGTTATAGTGTTTTGTTGTCGTTTTACTTTATATCAGGCTGCCAGTGTTTGATTTCTACAAAAATCTTCTGGAAAAGACATGTCATTTTTTTTATACAGATAAGAAAACTGGGGCCCACAGAGATCAAAATGAGAAGTTGTACAGTTAGGATGGGAATCTATGTTTATATTACTTTAAAGACAAAAGTACAGGAAGAGAACCATACGTGCATACACTCTCAAACACAAACACACATATATGCCCATACATATGAAGTGCTTCTAAATAAAAATTTTGTGGGGCATGAGCAGTGTAGATCTCAATCAAATTTAAATGATAATAAAGTTTATATTCACCATCCCATAATGTAATTGTACTCCCTGCTTCATTCTTCATGATTCTCCAATGTCACTCTGAATCATCAATGTACTGGATTGTACTCTACAATTTTAACTTTCCAATCATTTCTCCCATCTTCTCATAAAAATTTCACTGTCTATTTTGTGGATGTTTTTGTGAATTCTAATATATCCTGATATACTGCTTGAATATCATATGATAATCGATTAATGGGTTTAGATTTTGGAAACATAGTTATATTCCAAGAAGTATATTCTCGTGGCAGAATGCCACAATATAAAAAGGAGGAGAATATATAAGATTAAATATAAGGAGAGGCATATTTTTGTACAGTGATATAAAAAAGATACTGTTTAATGTGGCAAAAGACCACTTATTTATTTATTTTTTACTTCATCTCTTTGGAGCTAGAATACTGTTGCGAAATGCCTTTGAAATGATTATTTGGATAGTATTCACCTGTTTTTTTACTGGAAGGAAATGGCAATGATGAATAAGCATTTTAATTACCAAGAGTCAGGCTTTTGTCGTGTCTGTCAAGCATAGCAAGGTCATACAGATAAGCGTATCTTTCACTTTGTCCTACTAGTTTACACCTTATATGATCAAGAAAGCTATGTTTTCACATAGTCTTTGTTATCAAGGTTTTTTCAAGTAAAAATTCATTTATTTACTCTTAGAAAAGTACAAAAACATATTGCATTTGTACTGATAATAATATCAATTCATGCCATAATTTAAAATAGCTGCATAATTCGTGGCATAATTGAAAATAACCGTGTAAGTTTTAGCGTCTAAGAAGAATCATGTGCTGGTTATTTTAGTTTATGCAATTTCATTCCACATGTTAAAACTCTCTGTTGGTAAAATCAAAAACCCCCGTAAGCAAAGAAGGAAATATTGATTTCTAGTTCTTTTAATAGGGAGGAAGAAAGAAAAGGAAAAGTTCCATTTCAGATGTATATTCCACTGAAACTTCAATGATTCAGTGCAAACGGAGATGCACTTTGATCCTTATCTATACGTATTAGAGATAATCATTGTTGAGGAGTCCAATACAGCATTTTAAAAATCTGTATCTGTCTGCTTGAAACTATCGAAACCATCATCAATCAGTTTGGGAAACTGAATCTTGTAATGTGAAATCAAATCCACCAGAGATTTTAGTTCTCCTTTTTTTGTCAAACCTCCTTCATTTTCAATTTTATTTTCAGTTGAAGAGATTTTTCCAAGATCAACATTTAAAATTATGTTTGCTGTATTTTTTTGTTTGGTCTTCAATACATTGTACTTTTTGATAAACACATCTGCTTACCATATATCCATCTCTCCTCACTATGTCTCTGAAATTTGTCCAATTCTTTTTCCACTGACCAATTTGATTGTTAAAGGGCTTTAGATGCAAAGTACAATAGAAAGACATCTATATGCATGATACTAGAGCAATCAACTTAAAAGAAAACATCAAACTCTTCTCTTTGCAACATGACATCAACGCATTTTTGAAAAATATTTGTCATCAACTTAAAATGTTTTGATGATATAGAATTTTTTGGCTTTATTTATTATTATTATTATTATTATTTAATTTGTCCAGAGAGAGACATGAAGAGAGGGAGAGAGAGGGAAAGTGAGAAAGCATGCTGCCAGGTCCAGGACTTGAACTGTGGTAGGTAATGTGGGAGTCCAGTGCTTCAACCACCATGCCACCTGCTGGCCCTGAGACAGACTTTTTAAATGTAGGTAAACTACACTTATCTATGTTATTCACAAGAAATTAGTAAATTTTTAGAATATTTACATCACAATGATTTGGAAATCCACCTTGAAAAATCTTAATTGATATAGAATAGTTTCATTGGTATGATATCTACCTTCACAAAGAATATATAGATCACTTCTATAAATAACAGAAAACTCAGCAATTTCACTCTCTCAGAATTGTCAACAGTAATCTGAAAGTGGAGAGGAAGAGGAGTAGAAGAGTAAGTCTGTGCTTCAGTGTTAAAATATACTCTGCATGAGCCAAGGTTATTGTTGATTCCAACACAGAGAATACAACCCAGTCAATCCCAGTCTCTGCTTTACTTGAGCAGGAGAAAGTTAGATATCATTAAAAAAAAGAAAAAAAAAACTATTAAAACAATCTTAGCAACATAGGTGGAAGGACTCTCAGTTTGACTTGTGGCAAATATAAAGAACAAAGACAAAAATTAAGAGAATAAAAAGGATAAGACATAAAATAGTGCTTGAGTGATGAAAACACACATTGAGGGTGAACAAAATGCCTTCATTGAGGGAAATATAATGAGGGAACACCACACACCTTTTCTATCTATTTAGAAAGAATACAGAGAACAGCAGGTGGTGTAATGATTATGTCTCTGGACTCCCACGTGGCCAACCATGTTTTAAGTCCCAGACCTGGTGGCTTGAAACTCAAGCTGGGTGAGTGTGTGTGCATGGTCAAGATCCTGAGAAAAGAATGGGGGGAGAAAGGATTGTGTGGTGTGGCCATCCCCACGAGGGATGACTTCTCACTGTTTATATTTCCAGCAAGCACATATACCCTATAACTAAATCTCTCTTTAAAAAAGAAAAAGAAAAAGTAGAATATAGTGAGATGGCTAATGGCATGGTAGTTGAAGTGGCTGGATCCCACATGGACCAGCTGCATGGTTTGAGTCCCAGACGCATTGGCTTGGAAAACACTGGGCCCGTGTGCATGTGTGCTCCAAATCTTGAAAGGAGACAAAACTAGAGTGGTGATTGCAGTGTGACCATTTTCTCCTGGGAGTGCCTTCTCACTTCTCCTTTCTCGCTCTCTCTATCTGCAGTGAGTACATGTGCCCTCTGGCAAATTAAAAAAAAGAAAAAAAGAAAAGAAAAAGAAAAAGAATATACCAATGTTGACATATTAGAAAATGTTGATACTCAGGGACACACACATTACTATTTACCACTAGTAGCAGCATCCACAATATTATCCCTAGGGTGAAGGGTATACTAGTTCCTCCTTATCTGCAGTTTCATTTTCCGTAGTTTCAGCTACCCATTGTCAACCACCGTCTAAAAATATTAAATGAAAACCCTAGAAATAAATAATTCATAAATTTTAAATTTCATGCCAGTGTGAGTAGCAAGCTGAAATCTTGTGTCATTCTGCTCTGTCCCACTCAGGACATGAATCATCCCTTTATTCAACTTATCTGTATGGTATATGCTATGTGCCTGTTAGTCACTCAGTAACCATCTCTGTTATTAGAGCACAAGTATAAAGTATAACATAGTAGAGTTAGGTGTTAGCTTGGTTTCAGGACTCTACTGGGAGTTGTGGAATATATCCTCTGACTTAAATATGTACATATCTTCCATTATCTTTTTTTTTTTCTTTTTTGGAGAGGTTTTTGCTATGGGGCGCGTGTGCTCGCCAGAAAGACAGAGAGAGACAGAGAGATAGAAAGTGAGAAATCACCCCCCCGGGGGGATGGCCACGCCACAATCCCTTCTCCTCCATTCTCCTCTCAGGATCTTGGGCACGCACGCATGCACACGTGCCCAGCATGAGTTTAAGCCACCGGGTCTGGGATTCGAACAGCAGTCGACTACATGAGAGGTCAGCGACATAGCCATTATGCTAACTGCTGGTCCCACCATTATCTTAGAATAATGCACTGTAGGTAGTTTTCTGTGTGTTTGTGTGTGTGTGTGTATGTGTTTGCTTGAGTATACACATATGTAATATATGTGTGCATATATATCTTTATCTATCAATTCTTCATGAAGTTAGAATATCCTGTTCTTTGACTGAGGCTCAACCATTATTAATTCATAGGAATAATAGCATATGAGGAAGGAATGATTTTGTCACGTGTGAGAGAAAAAAATAGTAAGTTCATTTTATCCCTTAGAGAAGTGAACAAATGTTTGGAATTTATTTTTACATAATGGACTTTTAAAAATAAATATTTGTAAGTTTTAGATTTACAAAATTATGGTGAAGATAGTTCATAGTTCTCAAATGCTCCACATAGGATTGTACTATTATATTAGTATGGTGTATTTCTCACAATTACTATACCAGTATTAACACGTCTGTACTAACTTAAGTCCATACTCTATTCAAAATTTCTCAGTATTTAACTTTATTTTATTCATAATAGTAAACACATGCACATGTGAGAGAAAGAGAGAGAGACACTGTCAACAGGGTCTCGCTTCTCCATGATCCCCTTTTCCCAGCTCTCCAACTCTTCAAGATCCTGGGCCTATGCACACATGCTGGGAATGATGCAAGCTGACCCAGGAATCTAAACTCGCAGTGCAATGTGGCCTCCAGAATTGGAGTTCAGTTTGCTATTGATCCTCACTTTTATTTAACGTCTTTCTATTGTTGTTTCAGGATCCCTTCCAAGATACCACATTACATTTAGTCACGTCATTTATTTATTTATTTATTTATTTTTTGGAGAGGTTTTTGCTGTAGGGCGTGTGCGCTCGCCAGACAAACAGAGAGAGACAGAGAGACAGAAAACAAGAAATCACCCCCCAGGGAGGATGGCCATGCCACAATCCCTTCTCCTCCATTCTCCTCTCGGGATCTTGGGCACACACGCACACGCACCCGGCGTGAGTTTTAAGCCACCGGGTCCGGGACGTGAACCGCAGTCGACTACGTGGGAGTCCAGCGACATAGCCATTACGCTAACTGCTGGTCCCACATTTAGTCACGTCTTTTTAAGTTCAACTGAAGTGTGACAGTTTTTGAGCTTTTACTTATTTACTGCAATTCTGAGAAGTATTGGGGAAGTATTTTGTAGAATGTCCTTCAAGTGGGATTTGTCTGAGTTTTTCTCATGAGTAGACTAAAGAAATGAGTGGAAAATCATCCAGGTAAAGTTTGATTTTGTCATATCATATCAAAGATACATATTTGCAACCTGATATATGGCTGTCGATGTCAACTTTGGTCACCTGCCTTAGGGAGTGTTTTTCAGCTTTCTCTTCTGTAAAGGTATTCTATATTTTTTCTTTCTCCTTCCATACTATACTCTTTAGGAAAACAAGTTGCTATGTCCAGCTTATGCTTAAAGAATAGGAAATGATGCTCTGGTTACTTGAGGGCAAACAAGCTAAGCATACTATTTAGAATTCTTTTTTTTTTTTTTTTTTTTTTTTATTTTATTTTTTTATTTTTTTATTTATTTTTTTTTTTGGAGAGGTTTTTTCGCTATAGGGCGCGTGCGCTCGCCAGACAGACAGAGAGAGACAGAGAGATAGAAAGCGAGAAATCACCCCCCAGGGGGGATGGTCGCGCCGCAATCCCTTCTCCTCCATTCTCCTCTCGGGATCTTGGGCACGCACGCACACGCGCCCGGCGTGAGTTGTAAGCCACCGGGTCCGAGACGCGAACCGCGGTCGACTACGTGGGAGTCCAGCGACATAGCCATTACGCTAACTGCTGGTTCCCACTATTTAGAATTCTTTACATGGAAGATTTGTCTACTACTCCCCGTTTTATTTATGCAATTATTCATTCGTCTAGTTATACCAGTATGAACACATAAAGATTTATTTTATGATTTGGATTATAATCAAATATTATATTTATATATTATTTAACATACATTTATATAATATATATTGTAAAGACATAAATATTTATATATATATATATATTTTTTTGTTTTTGTTTTTTTTTTTGGAGAGGTTTTCACTATAGGACGCGTGCGCTCGCCAGACAGAGAGAGAGACAGAGAGACAGAAAGCGAGAAATCACCCCCCAGAGGGGATGGTCATGCCGCAATCCCTTCTCCTCCATTCTCCTCTTGGGATCTTGGGCACGCACGCACACGCGCCCAGCGTGAGTTTTCAGCCACCGGGTCCGGGACGTGAACCACGGTCGACTACGTGGGAGTCCAGCGACATAGCCATTACGCTAACTGCTGGTTCCCTCCCTTGCTTATATTTAATTTCTGTCTTGGTTCCTACATACCACCATCCACTTAATTACTCGATTCCTGGATACATGAGTAGTGGTTTCAGAACCGTTATCTTATATTGTATGAGAAATCATTTTTTCACTTTCTACACTGCTTATACACAGTTCCCTTTGCCTTTAGAACTACATACTCCACACATTTCAGCAGTTACTTGTGTCCCAACCTTATTCCCCATACTTCCTCCAGTGAGGTAATTTCATGTGTTTTGTACATTTTTAGTTCATTTAGAGTCTTCTGTCAGATTCTGCATTCTATCCCCAGAATCTCAACCTCCTTAATAAAATTTTTGAAGTGTATTTGTTTATTTATTGTATGAGAGAGAGAGAGCCAGACAGATGGACAGAGAGGGAGACACATATCTCCAGCAAGGTCCTCATGCCTCAATCTATTCTCTTTAGCCAGCTCAGATCACAGGCATGCTTACATGTGCCCAACGTGTACAGATGAGCTTCGGGCCATGAACCTTGGACCTTCTCATGTAAGTTCAGTTGTGTTACTGCTACATCACTGTGTGACCGCATGACATATATTTGTAATTGCATGCACTCATGCTAACTCTTAGCGCTATGAAACTCAGTCGGTTTTCACAAGTGATACTGTCTTGACTTCATCATTACAATAACACAACATACTAGTTGAACTATCATAAAAAGTTATCTGTGGGACCAGCATTTAGTGTAATGGCTATGTCGCTGGACTCCCTCGTAGTCGACCGCGGTTCGTATCCCAGACCCGGTGGCTTAAACTCACGCCGGGCGCGTGTGCGTGAGTGCCCAAGATCCCAAGAGGAGAATGGAGAAGGGATTGCGGCATGGCCATACCCCCTGGGGGGGTGATTTCCTGCTTTCTGTCTCTCTGTCTCTCTCTGTCTGTCTGGCGAGCGCACGCGCCCTACAGCAAAAACCTCTCCAAAAAAAGAAAAAAAGAAGTTATCTGTATTTTACCAACTCTAACCTTTCTTGATCTCTGAATTCTTGGTACATACTGATCTGGTTTTCATTTCTATACTTTTGTTTTTCCAGAATATCAAGTTATTGGAATTATATGGCATGTAGCTTTTATAACTGACCTCTTTTATGTAGTAGTATGTGTTTAAGGTTCATCTATATCTCTTGCGCCTTGATAACTAGTTGACTTTTGTCCTTGAATAACATCTGTATTGCACAGATGTATCATAGTATGTCTATTCATCTGTTCAAAGATATTTTAGTTGTCTTCATTGTTTTGCAAATATGAATAAAGCTGTTGCAAACATTTTCATACAGGTTATTGTGGGCATGGAGATTTTTATACTTTATTTTTTAATTTTTAAATTATTATTATTATTATTTAGTTTCATATAGGGTGCATGCACTCACTGGAAGGAGACAGAGAGAGAGGGAAAGAGAGGGAAATTGAGAAATCATCTCCCAAGAGGATGGCCAGGCTGCAATTTCTTCCCTTCCATTCTCGGGATTTGGGGAATGCATGCACACATGCGTGACTTGTTTCTCAAGCCACTGGGTCCAGTACTCAAACCACAAAGTCGATTGGGATTTAGCTGCCTAGATCCTCTGCACCACCTGCTAACCCACATTATTTTTTTAAATTTAGCCATTCTACTAGATATATAGGAGTATTTTATTGTTTTAGTTTACAATTCCCTAATAACAAATGATGTGTACAGTCTTTTTATATTATTATTTATCATTTATATAGCTTCTTCTTTTTTTATTTTTTTAAGAGACAGAGACAGAAGAAATCACCTCAAGGGGGGATGGCCATGCTGCTGCAATCCCTTCTCCTCCATTCACCTCTTGGGATCTTGGGCAGGTGCCTGGTGTTAGTTTAAGCCACTGGATGTGGAACTTGAACTGTGGTCAACTACATGGGAGTCCAGTGACATAGCCATTACGCCAACTGCTGGTCCCCGTATACATTTCTTTTAATGGGCCTATGTATACATGATTCTTTCCCTATACATGTTGTATTTAAAGTAATATAAGAAAGTATTCAGATTCTAACTACATACCCTCTAATCTTGACCTCTATAAGCCACAGTTTTCTGAGTTAAAAAAATGACATAGCTGTCTAATAAGATTTTCGTGAAAATTGACAATGGGTAGCTTTATATATATACCACAAAGTAGATGATTTCATCTTCTTGTTTATAATTCCATAAAAATAATCTGTATAAACATCCTTTGAGCCAAAAACTTATTTTATGAAAAAAATTGTTCTCCAGTGGAGAAAACTGTATATAATGTCTCATGAAATTTTGCATCACTTATTTATTCTATCTTTGAACAACGATGTTATGAAACATTGTTTTATATATATATATATATATATATATATATATATATATGTATGTATATTTATTAACT
Source organism: Tupaia tana (assembly GCA_026018925.1). Lineage (NCBI taxonomy): Eukaryota > Metazoa > Chordata > Mammalia > Scandentia > Tupaiidae > Tupaia > Tupaia tana. Next base: position 65,035,703 of record JAKSZU010000009.1, on the reverse strand, counting down.
TTTGGGAAACCATGACTTAGCCCAAATCAGAAGATGAATGCCTTAATGATGGGATGGAGACTTTTCTTTTGCTTCCTCTGTGAAACTCTTTCCTCCAACTTCTTCCAGTGCCATCTCTGAATTCTAATCCTTCTCCTGTTATTTAATAAATAGCTCACACTCTACTTCGTATCACATTCTCTCAGCTAAGTGAATCGTCTTGTAGGAGAAGGGATGTCTTGAAATCATCTCCAAGAAGAGATCCAAGAGCCTTGTAAGGACCAATTTATTTTTTGTTCTTCTCTCATATTGTTTGATTTTTCAGTATATAGAAATAGTCATTTTACACATTTTGTCCAGTTTTAACATTGGTTGAGTTAAGAGCAAATTTAGTTCCTTGTTATTGCATTATGGTCAAAAGCAAAGGAGGAATGTTTTCCCATTTTATTTATTTAAACTTTTAAAAATACATGATAGAGGGCTGCATGTGCATGAGAGAGAGAAGAGAGAGAGAAAGAGAGAGTGAAAAGACCCTGCTGAAGGTGCTTTCAGTCTTGTGCATGCACCTGCACATGCCTGCTATCTTAAACAAACAAACTAACAAACAAAAAGCTAACATTTGATTATTTTGGACCTGTGGAGCTTTTGTGCAATAAAAATAAGGAGATGATCAAACTATAATTTCAGGAATTACATACAAAGAGATTTTTTTCCTTCAGGTTCATCGATAACATGAACACAACTCAGGGAAACACTGGATAGAGGAAGCACATTAACCACATAATGAATTAGGTTGCTTTTTTTTTTTTTTTTAATTGCCAGAGGGCATAAACACACATGAGAGACAGAGAGAGAAAGATTGAGAGAAAGAAAATACCCCCTCATGGGGCCTGGTCATGCTACAATCCTGTTCTCCCCCATTTCTCCATCCTGTCAGGATTTGGGGCATCATACACATAAGCCTAGAATGGCTGTCAAACTGCCAGGGCTGGGACTCACATGATGATCAGCCATGTGAGATCTGACTCTCTAGGCACAGGGCTCAACTGTCGCGTTACAAATCCTGGCCCCATAAGGTAGTTTTAAACTTATTAAAGTATAGTTACTCCATTCGGATGGAAGCAGGCCTCTGTAAAAAGTAAGGTCTAATTTCATGATGAGGTGTACCTTTATCGGAGCAGTTCTCAGGAGAGATATTGTTCAACACAGCGGAAGATCCTTGAGGATAGATATGGTCCTTCAGTGCTCAAGGGCAGTGCCAATGTTGGAGGAAGTTTCGCAGATTAGCTCAAAGGCTAACAGGGAATGGCCCCGCCATAGCCTGAGCTGTCAGTTTTCAGAGCAGTAGCTGACAGTGAAGCCCTGTCACAGCAGACACTTAATCTTTAGAGAATCAGCTGACAGAGTATAGCCTGCTAGAGCCTAAGCTCTCAAAATGTCTTTGAAACTCATGAGTTTATGTATTTTGAAGTCCAGGAGTTGTAGACAGCAACTCACATGTGGCGTCTGATGAGGTGGCGCATTCTCAAGGGGATGAGGGAGCACACACCGAGTTCTTTTCTCTCTCTTTTTTTATGCTTATTCATTTGATTCATGATAGAATATGTGTGCCCTCATGAGAGACAAAGAGCACACACCAAGTTCATATCACAGCAAAACATATCACAAAGAGAACGATGTGTTTGGAATCATTCCAAAGCTTCATAGCTGTGATTACCGGTTTAGAAGTACAACATACCTGTTGTGATCAAATGAAAGGATTGTGAACTTTAAGAATCCTCCAATTCAGTCTAAAGGATGGAAAATTTAATATAAATTTTCTAAAACTTTCTGCGGTATATATATTCTACATAATTAACATGGAATTGAGTTGTTTCTATTCCAGAGGGCTGCCAGTGTACACTTTAAGTAGACTGATAAGATCCTATACACACACAGACTTATTCACTCAACTTATTAAACCACAAGTAGAATTTTAGAAGGGACTATAAGGATTACATTTTCAACCTCTATATTATGAAGACTAAATTTGGAGGGAAGAAGTAAACCTAGTTATGGAGTAATTTTCTGCTTCTTTATTGAATGTGGACTGTGGCATTTAAAATAGTATCATAAATCAGTACAATTTCATTTAAATTGGTTGGAAATTAGGCATGATAAACCTATTGGGTCAGTGCTTTTAGACACAGTAATATTACTAGAACACAAATTCAGTTAACATTGGTCTCACAGGCCAAGGTTAAAATATATGTGATTTTGAGATAGCAGAAGCCTTAGAAACAGGTAGTCAGGGGATAAGGCCCAAATACGGAGTAGCAGTAGCTAAGCATTCACAAGGAACTGCTTGCTCACAAGAAATGGCTAGCAGCTTGGAATGATTCAATGATTAACCTAGGTTAACCTAGGTAACGGTCTTTAGGGTCTAAGGTTCTCACACAAAAACCGGAGCAATTATTTTATTTTTTATTTTTAAGAGAGATTTTTGCTATAGGGCACATGTGCTCTCCGGAGAGACAGAGAAACATAAAGCACTTCTCTCCCCCCCTCCCCCTGCCCCGAGAGGATGGCCATGTGGGGCAATCCCTTCTCCTCCATTCTCCTCTTTTCTTTTTGTTTTTTGTTTTTGTTTTTGAGAGGGTTTCGCTGTAGGGCGCATGCACTCGCCAGACAGACAGAGAGAGACAGAGAGACAGAAAGCGAGAAATCACCCCCCCGGGAGGATGGCCATGCCACAATCCCTTCTCCTCCATTCTCCTCTCGGGATCTTGGGCACGCACGCACACGCGCCCGGCGTGAGTTTTAAGCCACCGAGTCTGGGACGCGAACCGCGGTCGATTACGTGGGAGTCCAGCGACATAACCATTACACTAACTGCTGGTCCCCATTCTCCTCTTGGGATCTTAGGGGCACATGTACATACATGTGATGTGAGTTTTAAGCCTCTGGTCCCGGACGGGAATCTATGTGGGAGTCCAGTGCCGTAACCGTTACATCATCTGCTGGTCCCCAAAACCTCAAGCAATCATTGACCAATAGATAATGATCTCTGGACTGAAGCTCTCAGACAAATTCTTGGGCAATCATTTACCAGAAGTTCTCTAAATATACAGCTCCCTGAAAGGACAGCATGACATGCCTAGCATGTGGGTCAAAATATGAACGAGTTCCTCCTAGATCAGATAAAAGCCCCTGATGAGACTCCCAAATCAGCAATCCACTTTCAGGATCCCTCCCTGACTGGGAGCTTGTTCTTTCACTCTTGATAAACTTAGCTTTGCTGGTCCCCTGTTTTGACTGTGTTCCTAATTCTTCATGATCAGGGAACACGAACTTGGCAACTCAGAAATACTACAACATATTTTGGAGGCTCCACAGAGATTAATTTCTCACAAAATGGATAAGTAAAGTGGGCTCTCTACTACTACTTCAGGAATGCTTGTCCCTAGAATTGAATCTATCAAAAGCAAATACTAGGCCTTTGTCAGTCAGTTAAGAGCCATTAGGGTGACTGCTGGTCTAAAGACTCAGATAGGCTGGCCAAGGAATGTCTGATTGATCTTCTTCTTTGCCACTTCTTTGCCAAAGGGCACGTTGATCAGCTCACGACTTGCTTTCCTTTCTGGAATTTTATGTCATGAGGGAAGTGAATGTTCTTGGGACAATTGATGGTGCATGACCAGGGCTACTCTTTTTGTCCCGCTTCTAATACTTCATGATCTTGGGACATATATCGAGCAACTCAGAAACCTTGCAACAATTTCATCATGAATACAACATTTCATTGCTTCTGCATACCTTTTAATTTGATATTAGTGAAAAACAGGGAAAATTGCCCCTCGTTTGAGAAAATTTATCTTCTTAATTTGTGGCCTGGGTATGGTAAAAGTAGTTGTGTTATCTGCATTACCCCAGCACTGAAGATCGAAGTATAGAATTGGCCATGGGGAAAATTTAGTGTTTTTTCATTTTTTTAACTGCAAATATCAATGCACAACTAATACTGGGTCGTCCAGAAAGTCACGATGCATTTTTGCATAGGAAAACAGGAAAACATGACATAACTTTCCTGACAGTCTAATATGTGGAAGTATGGCACGACCATTCCTGAAAATGCAAATGCAAACTCCATATTTTAAAAATATTTCTGCTGACATGTTAGAGAAAAAGAAAAATGAACTTGGATTTTGAAATATCAAATATTTATCTTTGCATTTAAGTGACTATAATATGTGGGATGCTAACTTACCAACTAAATAGGTAGACTATTTACTAAGTGCACTAGGCAGTTAATCAATAAAGTATTATCCTTGTTCCCCCCAATTATTTTGCATAAAAAAATCATTTACTCTTACTTGAGAAGATAAAATCTATTTTCAAGAAATAAAATTGTAAAATAGAATATGCTTAAGCATAGATCATGGCCATACTTTTAGGAAAGAAATAAAAATATCTGAATACATTTTGGCAAGTAATTCTTCTTCCTTATCTCAGTGATTGCATTTTATCATAATCCAGGTACTATTAAAAGTAGATCTTTATGAATACATCAGTCATCCATGTTTTTGTATCAGTTTTAAATAAATTCATTTATTGCTCTGTGCCAGCCACAGTGTTAAACTTTATGGAAGATATGAAGCTGCATAAAATATAGAACAACTGAACTCAAATAGGTGCTGAAATACATTAAATATTTTGAAAAGAACATTATAATTATCTGTATCACAATAGTAGATATTATGGAAATGTCTTAATAATAAACAAATTGGGGCCAGCAGATCATGTAGTGGTTACATCCCTGGACTCCCACTTAGCCGACTATGGTTCAAGTCCCAGGCCTGATGGCTTGAAACTCATTCTGGGCACATAAGTGAATGTGCCCAAGATGCCAGGAGGAAAATGGAGGAGAAGAAATTGTGGCAGGACCATCCCCCTGGGGCGTGATTTCTCATTTTCCCTCTCACTGTCTCTGACAAGTGGTGTGCCCCAGTTGCAAAATTCTCAAAAGACCACCAAGGAGCCAATTCCAATGCAAGCACACAAAGGTCTTTTTAATTCAGGCTGGAGCCAGAACTCTCAATGGACACAGAGGATCAGAGTCAAGAGCCCCAGGTGTTAGTTGGGCTGGGCTTTTTATGGCTGTTAGGGGAGTGGGGGGGGGAAGGGTGCTGAGGAATGCACTCAGGCGGCTATACATTGGCTGTAGAATAAAAGAAGCATAGTTGTCTTTTACTGATTGGTTGTCAGACTGTTAAGTTGGGCAGGAAAATTACTTCAGGCCTCTGGTATTTCTTTTGTTTTTCTCATTGGTCAGCCCCAGTGGGGTGATGTTCTTAGGACCTTCTCCTACATGATCGCCTGTCTCCTTGAAATGGTGCTGATTCTCAGTAAGATGGGTTTAACAAAATGAAGTTGCCCCCTAAAAATGGAGTCACTCTGATCCTTCACAAGCATACACATCCTATGGCAAAAACCTTAAAAAAAAGGATAATAAACAAATTCATCAACTTAGGGGAAAAAAACGCACATATTTTGAAAGCTTTATAAATTAGTATATTGGTTTGTGTTCTCCAGAGAAACAAAACCACCAGTAGAATCTGTATGAGTTGTGCATGTGTACATATATATGCATATATACATGTGTGTATATGTATGTATATGTATATATGTGTGTGTGTATATGTATATATATATATATATATATATATAGAGAGAGAGAGAGAGAGAGAGAGAGAGAGAGAGAAATTACCTTACCTAACTATGGAGGCTTGCAAATCCAAGATCTGTGGTCTGGGCTGGCTGCCTCAAGACACTGCAGAGCTGATGATGCAGATGAAGTGCAAAGGCAGTCCATTGGAGAGAAATTCCTCTTGCTTGGAGAGAGGAATTCTTTTGTTCTATTTGGGCTTTCAACTAATTGAATGAGTCCTACTCACATTGTGGAGGACAATATACGTTTTTAAAGCTCACCAATTTAAATAATAATCTCACCCTCAAACACCTTCCAAGTCCACAGGTAAATTCACCATAGCACTCAGCTATTGTGATAGATAATAAAGTAAGTATAATAAAAACGAAAAGGTAAGAGAGATTGTCTTGAGCTGAGGTGGCCAAAGGAATGTTAATGGATAAGGCAGAGACTGAGCTAAATCTTGGGTAAAATTTGAATAAGTACAGAATGTGTCGACATTAAAGAAGGGAAGAGTAAAACATAAGAATTTGCTTATTTTTCTCTGGATGAGCAAATTAGCATAATAGGGGATTATTGCTGGAACAATTCTTCTCATGATAGACTGATTAATTTGAACAAACTCACTTTGCAAGAATTTTCAAAATGTGCCAGAATATACTAAAAAATGTTTTTAAAATCATCAAAAAAATCTAAGGAAATAGAAAGGAATTATTGGGTAAAGATCTATGAAAGATCATGAACCCAGGTAAGTGTGCCCTGCATTCATTCAATGTAACTTTTTTTGTTATTAGGTAGTTTGATAATCTCAAAGCTAAACTGAGATTTTGACAGCCTCACATGACTCGGACCACCAAGTAAGACTCCATGACCTGCCAAGGGTAAGGACCCTGAAATGTTTATCTGGGATTTTTAAGGTGCATGACCTGAGATAAAGGTAAATTTCAATAGCTAGTCTCCTTTTCTGCCCGCCTCTAGTGCCTTCTTTCTGTTACTTTGTTTTTATTTGAGAATTCTTTCTAGAGTATACACCTCACTAGGTTCTATCACACCTGCTATGGAGGTGAGTATTTTTTTCTCTGCCTAAGACACGCAGTGCCCTTTCTCCTTCTTCTTTACTGAACTAATGAATTCCTTTTTCTTCTTCTTATTTTTATTACAGAAATTTTTGCTAAAGGACACGTGTGTTTGCTAGACAGACAGAGAGACAGAAAGCAAGAAATCACCCCCCAGGGAGGATGACCACATTGCAATCCATTCTCCTTCACACTCTTCTCAGGATTTTGAGCATATAGACACATGTGCCAGATGTGAGTTTCAAAGCTGCCAGGTCCAGGTCTCAAACTGTGGTTGGCCATGTGGGAATCCAGCAATATAACCATTACTCCATATGCGGGTCCCGAATTCTCTTTTTTTTTTTTTTTGAGAGATTTTTGCTATAGGGTGCGTGTGGTCACCAGAAAGAGAGAGACAGAGAGATAGAAAGGGAGAAATCACCCCCCAGAAGAAATGGCCACATCGCAATCCTTTCTCCTCCATTCACCTCTCGGGATCTCGGGCACGCACGCACATGCGCCTGGCGTGAGTTTAAGCCACCGTGTCCGGGATGCGCACCGCGGTCGACTACGTGGGAGTCCAGCCACATAGCCATTACCGGTAACTGCTGGTCACCCGAATCTTTAATATTAGCGCTCTTGAAAAAGTTTTCTGCATCTCCTTCCCTAATTATCAAACTATCCCCAGAAAGCACTATCTCATAGACCCTCTATTTTATAAGCCATGCCATCATTTTACTGTGGCAGTTATCACACTCTAATGCAATTAATTATTTAGTCATTCATCTTTCTCAAAATACCATAAACTCTCGAGAGGTCAGAAACTATGTTTTTATAATTTCTATCTCTAAAGCTAAGTGCATTGTCTGATTTAGATGAAGTTTTTATGACAGACATTTAGTGCTCACTGAATATTTTTGTGTTGCTTATTTCCAGATGTATGTGTGAGGCTATGTGTCACATTCACACTTAAGCTGGGAAAACTCCCTACATGACAATAAATCCCTGAGTCACTGGATGATAGAGAGTAACACTAAACATCATCTGACATTTTGTAACTAGTAAGTAAATTTTATTGGACTAAGTCACTGAACTTTTATGCTCAAAATGATTACTGCAGCATAGTGATTCCTATCCTATTCTGAATAATACCAAGTTCAGTAGATGTTGACAAGACATTGTCACTGGGCTTGAAAAAAATTACTGAAACAAGTATCTTTTATAACATCTCAGGCAGATTTGCCACTTACCAAAGCTCTTATTTAATTGTAAAGTGATAGACATTATTTCTTGTTAAAATTTCTTAGACCCAGGTATCTGATATTTCACCAGGGTGGGGGGGGGGTGAGATAATTTACTAATTCCTTGATATTAGGTGATGTAGAGTTCACCTATATAAGTATTGCTTATTTTAAAAGGGTGGCTCTGGTTACATTTTATCTATTCAAAAATATTTTATACTGTGTCGTGTTTTCCATCATAAATAATTTATTCTTAGCCATATAGAATATTATTCTTCTTAGGAATCACATTGCCACTTAAACAACATTATTAAAAACTTATCAGGAAAGTATCATTAAAAATTGTGATGTAGAAAACTCCAAAAACTTTCATCTCCAAAAATTTAATGAGAATAAAGGGGAGAAAAAAAGTACAATTGGCTTTTTCTAAATTTTTGGAATGAACCAGGTGCTTGCAGAAATCTAGCTTTAATCCAGGAAAAAACAGCTGGTTCTTGGTAAGAGCAGTGAGCTTTTTAATTTGTCCTATTCTCATTCATATTCTTAGTATATTCAAATGATGTATAGTCTTATTCTTCATCATCTGGTGACTCAGGGAATTAGTGTCATGCAAGGGGTTCTTCCAGCTCAGGTGTGGATTTGACACATGAGTACTCTAAACACAGATGTGGACACAAGAAGAAACACATAGCGAGCACGGGTGTTATTTCCACCCCATCCTATTTTTACCCATGGTAGTGTTGAACAGCAACAGTGTGTAATACAGTAAAATTCACCAGTCTGACAGTCATTTGATAGAGCTGAAGTTTCTTTAACAGCCCATTTCGATGAGTTGTTATTTGACCTGTGTTGTTCTCTGGTAGACTCCATTCACAATATTGTCTTTGTTGAACTTAATTGGAATTTACCTACTATAAAAAGCCTTTTCCTCAGGGGCGATTGTTTATATATATATATACTAAAAAAATACAAGCAATTAAGATCATAGTTGCCTCAGGTGGTGATAACAGTTGGAATAAACAATAGGTTGACCAAAAAGCTTAAAGGAAAAAGAGGAATAAGATGTTCATAAGAGCTTTGATAAGTTCTGATCAATGAGGGCTCTCCAAAAAAGTTCAGGTAAAATATATACTTTAATTTAATTAATTAATTTATTTATTTTTGGAGACTTTTTTTGCTATCAGATGGGTGCACTTGCCAGAAAGACAAAGAGAGACAGAAAGCAAGAAATCACTCCCCAAGGGTGATAGCCACGCCACAATCCCTTCTCCTCCATTTTCCTCTCGGGATCTTGGGCACGCAAGCACATGCACCCTGCGTGAATTTACGCCACCGGGTTCGAGACTCTAACCGTGGTCGACTACGTGAGAGTCCAGCGACATAACCATCATGCCAACTGCTGGTCCCCTATTTTTAAAGTTTTTCTATTTCTTCCATGAGCAAAAGAGACAGATAGAGAAACAGAAATACAGTGTAACCAATACAGTCCTGATACTGCAATCCAGACCTGGACTCAACCAGTACCCGATTATGGGCACATTTGTGCCTGGCCTACTCAGGGTGGTTTCCAGAAACAAACCATGAACATTCCTTACAGATGATCAAGCCTTACTCGTGCACTATCAGATAGTCTCTTAGTTTCATTCTTCTACAAACTTTTTTGCAATCCCCTGGTAATATTGGGAATCTGGAGGGCTGTGCACACATATAGCTCTGTGATCATGCTCAAGAAATAACTGAGAACTCCCAAAGCGTTCATGTGAGGCTGACGTGAATGTAGGAAGGCTCTGTGAATACAGGAAATAAAGGCTAAGGCATAGTCAAATACCTGGTTGAGTGTTGATACCTACAGAATATGGGTGAAAATAGGACAAATTTAAAAGCTCATTGCTGTTACCAAGATTCATATGATTTTTTCTGAATAAAAACCAAATTTCTGCAAGCATTTGGTTAATTACAAAAGTTTAGAAAAAGCCAATTTTTTGCCATTGTTCTCATTAAGTTTTTGAAGAAAATTTTTGGAATTTTCTATGTCAAAATTTTTAATGATGCCTTCCTCATAAGTTTTTAATAATGTCGTTTAACCAGCAATGTGCTTCATAAGAAGAATAATATTGTGAATGACTAAGAAGAAACTATTTATGAGAAAATATAAGATATTTTTGAATAGATAAAATGTAACCAGAGCCACCCTTTTTAAATAGGCAATGCTTGAGACCATCAGATTGTCTAATGGTTACATCACTGTACTCCCATGTAGTCGACTGCAGTTCAAGTCCCTGACCTGGTGGCTTAAAATGCATGCCAGATTTGTGTGCGGGCATGCCTAAAATCCCAGGAAGAGAATGGAGGAGCAGGGATTATGGCACAGCCATCCTCTCTGGGAGACGTGATTTCCTGCTTTCTGTCTCTCTGTCTTTCTGTCTCTCTGGCAAGTACATGTGCCCTATAGCAATAATCTCTCTAAAATAAGTAAATAAATAGGCAATGTTTCTGTCTACCTTGTATCATCTAATACAGAGGGAGTTAGTATATTATCTTATCCCATTATGGAAAAATATCAGATATCTGAGATCTAAAAAGTTTTAACAAGAAATAATATTTATCATTCTACAATTAAATAAGGACTTTAGTAAATGGCAAATCTGCCCTGAGATGTTATAAAGGATACTTGTTTCAATTACTTATTTTTTCAAGCCCAGTGACAGTGTCTTGTCAACACCCACTGACCTTGATATTAGTCAGGATAGGATAGGATAAACTTCAGTGACTTAGCCCAGTAAAATTCACCTACTTGTTACAAGATGTCAGATGATGTTTAGTGTTACTCTCCATCAGACATAGAGTATCTTAACAAGAACCAAGGGGGTAGAATTTTGGTACTAGATATTTAAGAAAATTGTTGTCTAAATAATAGCTACCCACTAAGCGAACTGAGCAGTGGTTACACATGAAAAATACTTTATAGAATTATGTTAGAAAAGGCACTACACAGGCAAATAATAACAATAACAAGCCCTCAAAAAAGAAGAGAATCTTATTTCCAGAGTTGCCACAAAGTATGATTTAAAGTACTCAGTTTTTACCAAAATATGAGAAATATAGAGATAAAAAGATATGTAATTATGGACAAGAAATTATTTCTTTTTCTCTTTCTTTCAGTTTTTGCTGCAAAGTACATGTGCTCATCAGAAAGAGAGAGAGAGAGGGAAAGTGATAAATCTTCGCCCCCACCCCCACCCCCAGGGAGGATAGCCAACCTGCAATCTCTTCTCCTCTGTTCTCCTTCGGGATTTTGGGCACACATGCTCACATGTCCTGTGTGATTTTCAAACCAGTAGGTCTGGGACTCAAACCATGCAACCAGTCTTGTGGGATCCAGTGCTATAATCTCCACATCACCTGCTGGCCCCAAGAAAATAACTTGCAACAGAAGGTATACAAGATAAAACCCATACATTGGGATCACTAGACAGAACATTAAATCAGCTATTTTTTAATATATTCAAAGTACTAATGAAAACTACATCTAAGGTGCTAAAGGAAAATACATAAGTGATATCTCACCAAATAAAGAAAATCAACTAAATTATGGAATGTTATATCTACATATATTTAATTTGTGCTATAGGGCTTGTGTGCTCATCAAAAAGAGAAAATGAGGGGGACCAGCAGTTAGCGTAATGGCTATGTCGCTGGGACTCCCACGTGGTTGACCGTGGTTCATGTCCCGGACCTGGTGGCTTAAAACCCACACCGGGCGCGTGTGCGTGTGTGCCCAAGATCCAGAGAGGAGAATGGAGGAGAAGGGATTGCGGGGTGGCCATCCCCCCTGGGAGGGGTGATTTCTCTCTTTCTGTCTCTCTGTCTCTCTCTGTCTGTCTGGCGAGCGCACGCGCCTTATGGCAAAAACCTCTCCAAAAAAAAAAGAGAGAAAATGAGAAAGCCGTCCCCCAACACACAAAGAGAACAGTCATGAACAGTCATACCCCAGTCCCTTCTCCTCCATTTTCCTCCTCAGACTTTGGACATCCATGCATGTACACGGATGCAGTGTATTTTTCAAGCTGCCGGTCTGGGACTCAAACCATACAGTTGATCATGTGAGATCCAGTTGCCTTCACCACCCCTGAGTGATCTTGGGGTTATTTTAAAAACTAGAAATTCTATAGTTGAAAATTACAATATTTTAAATTTAAACTTTACTAAAGAAACTAAGTCAATTTGAAAATGGTGAAGAATCGGTGCACCTACAGATAGATCAATTGATATTATTTATTCTGAGAAACAGAAAAGATGAGAATTAAAAACTGAACTGAGACTCAGAGACCCGTAGGACACCATCGAGTTCATTAACATATGCAAAATGGCATTCCCATAAGAAAAGCAAAGAGAAAAAAAAAAACTGAAGTATTGGGTCATCAGAAAAGTCATGACATAATTTTCTGTTTGTCTATGCAGAAATGCATCATGACTTTTATGATGACCCAATAATAACAGTTAAACACTTTAAGTTTTCTAGTTTTTTTAAAAGCAGAACAAAACTGAAAATCTACAAATTATTTTAGCATTTCAGGAAACTGAGGTGACAAAACATTTCTAGGTAACTTAAAGACAGCAGAGGAGACAAAAACAGAGACATTAGAAGAAATTAAAGCCTCCAATAACTACAGCAACAGTGAACAGTGAGCTGATTCCTAGACAGACACACATAAAGACTTACACAAATGGACTCTTATCTGATTTCTTATTACCCAAATTCTCATGTCTGATGTTCAACAAAGAAATTACAAGGCGTGCTAAAAGATAAGAAAAAAAATGCAATCTGAGAAAACAAAGCCAGCAGTAGAGCCTGACTGTAATATAACAAAGAATTGGAATGATCAGACTAGAGAAACAACTACAATTCATGTTATTAGCACTAATGGAAAAAGTAGATAATGTGCAATAATGTGTGAATAATGTAAACAGAGAGACGAAGACTCAGAATCAAAAGGAAATGCTAGCAATCAAAAATATTAAATAAAAATAATGTTCTTTGAAGGCTCATCAGTAGAACATAGTCAAAGAAGGAAACAGTGATTTTAAAGATACGTCAGTAGAAACTTCAGAAACTAAAATGCAGAGAAATACAAATTGGAAAAAAAAAGCATGGGGTGGGGGAGCAGGACCAGCAGATGGTGTAATGGTAATGTTGCTAGACTACCACGTAGTCGACTGCAGTTCGAGTCCCAGACCCAGTGACTTAAAGCTCATGCCGGGCATGTTTATGTGCATACGTGCCCAAAATCCTGAGAGGAGAATGGAGAAGGGATTTTGGTTCGGCCATCGTCCCTGGCAGGTGATTTCTCATTTTCTCTTTTTCTCTCTGGCGAGCACACGCACCATATAACGAAAATCTTTCTCTAAAAAAAAAAAAAAAAACAAAAAAAACAAAAACAAAAACAAAAAAACAAAACAAAACCAAAAACAGAAAAAAAGAACATAAAAAGCAGGGGGTGGGGGGGACAGAATAACCAATAATTGTGGCATAATTACAAAAGAAGTGACAGGTACATGATGAGAATACCAAAAGAAGAAAGAGAGAAAGAATACATAGTTGAATTAATAATGGATGAGAGTTTGTCAATAAACCAAACCACAAATCCAGGAAGCTCAGAGACCACCAAGCAGGCAAGCAGAGTGAACAAAACTAGAAGTAGGCACGTCATTGTCAATATGCAGAAAAGCAGAGACAAAGAGAAAATCCTTAATCAGAGAGGGACAAGGTTAAAAATGTTATCAGGGACAGGCCCCATAGAGTGGCTGATAAGCTCTGTACAGAGGAACAGATCTCACATGGGTGAATAGCATTTGAGTACTGGTCCCAGTGTTTTGAAAGTCTTGTCAGGCTGATGTGTGCTTGCCTAGGATCCCGATGGAATGGAAAACTGGTAGAAAAACAATTGCTACACTATCGTTCCATGGTGGGTGGTGCTTTTTCTCTCCTTTCTCTCTCCTTCTTTCTCTCTTGGGTACACAGGCACCCGTTGGGAAAACAAAACAAAACAAAAAATAACATCTGCTCAGATAAGACTTTTTATCATAAGAAACCGTGGAAGAAAGAAGAAAATGGCATAAAATATTGTAAGTGTTGGAAGGAACATACATCCATATACACAGATACACACAACCTAGAGTTTTGTATCCAGAGAAATTATCTTTCAAAATGAAGGGGAAATTGTTTTTCTCAGATAAACAAAACAATGTGGGAATTAATGGGCAATAAGCTTGGTTTGCAAGAAATGTTAAAATAAGTTCTTCAGAGAGAAGAAAAATGATATAGATCCGAAACTCAGATCTACATAAAGAAAACAAAATTTTCAGAGAATAAACAAATGAAGATAAAATGAATTCTTTTCCTTAAATGCCAGAGGATGCATGAGCTGGCCAGAGAGAAGGAGAAAAGTAGAGAGAAAAAGCACCTCCCAGTGGAGTGCAGTCATGCTACAATCCCTTCTCCTACACTTCCCTATTTCTTTAGGACTTTGGGCATTCTTGAACACACACCTGGCATGATTTTCAAGCCACCAGGGCCAGAATTAGAACCATGGTCAGGCATGTGGGGTCTGGACCCCTTAACTGCTAGGTCACAGGCCTAATTTTTTTGTTCTTATTGTGATCTAATCTAATAAATAACTATCTCTTTTGTTTTTTTTTAAGAGAGATTTCTTTTATTGGGTGTGTGCACTCCCCAGAGAGAGACAGAAAATGAGAAATCACTCCCCAGGAGGGATTGCCACACCACAATGCTTTCTCCTCCATTCTCCTTGGGATTTTGGGCATGCATGTACACATGACTGGTCTGAGTTTTAAGCCACTGGATCTGAGACTCGAACTACAGTGCACTACGTGGAAGTCCAGCGACATAACCATTATGCCATCTGCTGTTCCCAATAAATATTTCTTCAAAGTGATGAAAAGCGATGAGTTTTCAGAGGGGAAGAATGGACCACATTTTGTTACCATGTACTTGCATGAAGTGCTATAATGGGATAGTGCTTTTTGAAAGTGGACTTAGTGATTGGCCCCAAAGTCTAGTGGTTAAAGGACCCAGATCTCACATGGCTTACCATATTTTGAGTCTTAGCTCCAGTGGCTTGAAAAATACCAGGCATGTGTATGTGCATGCCTAAAGTCCTATCAAGATAAGAAATGGAAAAGCAATTGCAGCATGACCATGCCATGTTAGGAATGTGCTTTCTCCCTCACTCTCTCTCTGTCTCTTTTTTTTTTGGAGAGTTTTTTTTTTTTTTTTTTTTTCTATAGGGTGCTTGTGCTTGCCAGAAAGAGAGAGACAGAAAGCGAAAAATCACCCCCCAGGGGGAATGGCCACACCACAATCCCTTCTCCTTCATTCTCCTCTAGGGATCTTGGGCACACACACACATGCGCCCGGTGTGAGTTTAAGTCACTGGGTCTGGGACTCGAACTGCAGTGGACTTCATAGGAGTCCAGCAACATAGCCATTATGCCAACTGCTGGTCCCCTTCCTCTATCTCTTTCTGTTTCTGTCTCTCTCTCTCTCTAGTAAGCACATGTACTCTTTGGCAATTAAAAATAATTTTAAAAAGAAGTGGACTTAGATTAGATACAAGTGTATATATAGGGTGAACTTTAATGCAACAAATACATAAAATTTAAAAAGGAAGTATATTAGGGACCAGCAGTTAGCATAATGGCTATGTCGCTGGACTCCCATGTAGTCGACCGCAGTTCGCATCCCGGACCCGGTGGCTTAAAACTCACGCCGGTCACGTGTGCATGCATGCCCAAGATCCCGAGAGGAGACTGGAGGAGAAGGGATTGCGGCATGGCCATCACCCCTCGGGGGTGATTTCTCGCTTTCTATCTCTCTGTCTCTCTGTCTCTCTGGCGAGCACACGCGCCCTATAGCAAAAACCTCTCCAATAAAAAGAAAACAGATGAAACAAAAAAAAGGGGAAGTATATTGTGGGACAAGATTAAATGGAATCACATAAAATGCTGAATGAAAATTAGTTAATTCATAAAAAGACAGGAGGAAAATGAAACATAAATACTAGGGATAGAAGAATAAAAAACATGATAAACAGTAAGCATACTTTATTAATAATCAGTTTAAATGTAAATGGTCTAAATAAAACAAAGTACATAGATTGTTAGGGTGCTTAAAAGCAAAACAGATCTACAATGAGGTATCACCTCACACTTATCAGAAAGCTATTATAAAGAGGACCTAAGATAACAAACATTTGTGAGAAAGTACAGAAAAGAAAATCATTGTAAACTATTGGTGGAAAAGTAAAATTGGACATCTAGTATAGAAAACCCTATGAAGATTTCTTAAAAATCTAAAAATAGAAGTACCATATGCTCTAGCAAACCCATTTCTGTGTATATACCTAAATAAATTGAAATCAATATGCTAAAGAGATATCTGCATGCTTGTGTTTATTGCAACATTACTCACAATAGACGAGTAATGGAATCAAACTAAGTTTTCATTCATGAATGAAAGAATAAAGAAGATATGATATATATACACAGTGAAGTACTATACAGCCTTTATAAAAGAGGTGAACCAGTCATTTGCTTCAATAGAGTTAAACCTGGATGATATTATGCTGAGTGAAATAACCCAGGCACAAAAGATGACTACCACATGATCTCACTTATATGTGAAATCTAAAACAACTGAACTTATAGAAACAGAGCGTAGAATGTTGGTTAGCAGAGTTTGGTTGTGAGGTAGAACGGGGAGATATTGATTAAAAGGCACAATGTTTTGTTTTGACATAAAAAATATTTTTTTTGAAATCTCTTATGCAGCATGGTGACCACACTTAATAATAAATGTTGTATATTTCAAAAATGCTAAAAGAGTAAGTTTCAAATGGTCTCCTGACCCCCCCCCCCCCAAAAAAAAAGATAGGCAATTTTGGGTGATGTATATGTTAATTATTTGGTTTAATTATCATATATTGTATACATATATCATAATATCTTTTTATCTTTTATTTATATTTTTTGAGAGAGATTTTTTTGCTATAGGGCACATGTGTTTGCAGGAGAAAGAGAGAGACAGAAAGTGAGAAATCATCCCCCAAGGGGTATGGCCATGCCACAATCCCTTCTCCATTCTCTTCTCAGGATTTTGGACATGTGTGCACACGTGTCCAGCATGAATTTTAACTCACTGGGTCCAGGATTCGGAACATAGGTGACTACGTGGGAGTCCAGTGATGTAACCATTACTCTATCTGTTGGTTCTCATAGCATCATTTTATACCCTATAAGTAAATATGATCATTTCTCAACTTACCACAAAATTAAAAAATCAACTTTATGTTGTCTACTTTAAACACAATTTAAATATAAAAATACAGTTGGTAAAGGAATAGAGAAAGATATATCATGCTAACATGAATCAAAAGAAATCCAGAGCAGTTTTATTAATTTTAGACAAAGCAGAGTTCAGAGGAAGAGAAATTATCAAGGAGAAGGAGGAGCATTGTGGAATGATAAAAGAGTCCATTCTCCAAGAAGACAGGACAGTTGTTAATGTGTATACAACTAACAATGGAGTGTCAGAATATGTTAGGCAAAAATTGATAGACTTGTAAGGGGTAAAAAGACAAATATACTATGCTAGTTGTATACTTCAACATTGTGCAATCAGTAATTGACACATCCTAGTAGGTAGAAAGATAATAAGGATATAGTTGAATACAACGACATCAATTAACTGGATCTAGTTGACTTTATAGAATACTTCACCCAACAATAGAAGAATAAATATTCTTCTCAAGCTCACATAGGACATTCATGAAAAGAGATTATACCATACCATAAAATTCAACCAAACAAATTTTAAAGAATGTATATACAAATTATTTTCTGTGACCTCAGTGTAATTAGACTAAAATTCGATAACACAAGACGGACATAAAAACCCAGAATACTTGGAGATTGAACAGTACACTTTTAAGCAACAACTTGGTCAAATAGGAAGTTTCAAGAAATAATTTTTTTTTTTTTTTGGAGAGGTTTTTGCTATAGGGCGCATGCGCTCGCCAGACAGACAGAGAGAGACATAGAGACAGAAAGCGAGAAATCATCCCCCAGGGGGGATGGCCACGCCGCAATCCCTTCTCCTCCGTTCTCCTCTCGGGATCTTGGGCATGCACGCACACGTGCCCGGCGTGAGTTTTAAGCCACCGGGTTCGGGACGCAAACCGTGGTCGACTACGTGGGAGTCCAGCGACATAACCATTACGCTAACTGCTGGTCCCGGTTCTTTTTTTTTTTTTTTTTTTTTTGAATAATTTTTTTTTAAACAGGTTTTTGCTATTGCGTGCGCTTGCCAGACAGACAGAGAGAGACAGAGAGACAGAAAGCGAGAAATCACCCCCCAGTGGGGATGACCACGCCGCAATCCCTTCTCTTCCATTCTCCTCTTGGGATCTTGGGCGGGCACGCACGCACACGCTCCCAGTGTGAGTTTTAAGCCACTGGGTCCGGGTCGCGAACCACAGTCGACTACGTGGGAGTCCAGTGACATAGCCATTATGCTAACTGTTGGTCCCCAAGAAACATTTTTTTTAGATGTTTTGCCATAGAACACGTGCGCTCGCTGGAGAAAGAGACAGAGAGGGTGAGAGGGAAAGTGAGAAATCGCCACCCAGGGGATATGGCCATGTCATAATCCATTCTCATCCATTCTCCTCTCAGGAATTTCAGTATACATGCACACACGCCTGGTGTGTTTCAAGCTGCCAGATCTGGGACTTGAACCATGATCAGCCACATAGTACTCCAGTGACATAACCACTACGTCATTTGCTGGCCCCAGTTTCAAGGAAATTTTTTTAAAAATAGTCTGAACTAAATAAAAATGTCAATATAACTTGAAAAAATTTGGGGATATAATGAAAGGAGCATTCAGAGTTGTAACTGTAGCATTGAATAAATATATTTGATGAGAAGATCTAAAAGCAATAATCTAAGATCCCACTTTAGTATACTAGAGGAAAAAAGGAAAATATAAGACTAAAGCAATAAGAAGAAAATAAATATGATAGAGCAGAAATTAATGTAATTATAAACAGGAAATCAAAAGATAAAATTAATAGAACCAAACCTCATGCCCTAAAATCAATAAAATTGATAAGCGTTTTGTCAACTAAGCAAGATAAAAGAGAGAAGACATAAATGGTTGGCATCAGAAATAAGACAGGGAGACTCTCTACTGATCTCATCAGCAATACAGAGAAAATAAAGGAACATTATAAAGGATTCCATGTCATATATGATAACTTAAAAATGAAATAGGCCAATTTGCTGAAAGATTAAATAAAAAAACTTGCATAAGGAGAAATAAATAATCTGCAACAATCAATGGAAGAAAAGTTAGTTGATAATAAGTAGCATTCCAAAAGAGAAAACTCCATGACCAAATGATTTAACTTGTGAATTATACCTTTTAACGTAGAAATGTTACTAACTTTTCTATCCACATCTATATTCTAGTGGAGCTCATAGAGACTCTGAAGGTGAGAATTACCCTAATAACTAAAACAAAGACATTACAAAAAAAGAAAGCTACAAAACAAAATCTATCATGAACAGAGATGCAAAAATTACAGTACAATATCAAGTCAAATCTGAAAATGTGTAAAAATAAATATACATTACGATCAATGAGATTTATTCCAGATATACTACTCTAGTGCAATCTTTAAAAAAATCAAGTAACATAATTAATCACATCAACAGAATAATGAAGAAAAACCACGTAACCATATTAACGAGACAGAAAAAGCATTTGACATCACTCATTCATGATAAAATCTCTCAAAAAACTAGGAATAAAGGTGAAGTTACTCAGTTTGATAGAGAACACATATAACTAAAAAGTCTACAGCTAGCATCATACCTAATGATGAGAAATCAGATGATTTCAATTTAAGATTTGGACCAAGACCAGAATATGCCCTTTCATCACTCTTCAACTTCATATTAGAAGCCCTTGCTACTGCAATTAAGAAAAGGAAATAAAAGATATACATATTGGAAATAAGGAAATAAAACTCTCTTTGCAAATGACAAATTGTCTAGTAAAGAGTTGGCAAAACAATAACAACAAAAAAATTTCTGGTACTGATGAGCCATTATTTATAGTAAGATCACACAAAATAAGGCTGATGCACAAAACTCCGTTGCTTTACTATATGCCAGAAATGAACAATTCAAATTTGAACTTAAAAGCATAATAACATTTTTATTAGAATCAATACAAATGAAATCTAAAGAAATATGTACACATCTATATAAGGAAAACTATAAAGCTCTGATAAAAGAAACTTTATTTCTTAATTAATTAATTTATTTAATTTTATTTGTTATTTTTAATTTTAAATTTGATGTGAGAGAGAAAGGGAAAGTGAGAAAGCAAGTCATCAAGTCTGAGAGTCAAACCACAGTTTGCTATGGGGAGTCCAGCAACCTAACCACCACACCACCTACCAGTCCCAAAAAGAAATTTTAAAAGAGCTTTAAAAAGTGAATAAAAATTATATATACATGATATACATAGATACATATAGTCAATATGGCTAATGTGTCGATTACATATAACTCTGCCTATACATTCAACACAACTCACAATGAAAATTTCAGAAAGTTATACTATGTATATAATCAAGTTTATTCTAAAGTTTATATGGAAAGGCTCTAGACGAGAATAGCCAACACAAAATAGTCAGCCAGTTCTGAAGAAGAAAGAAGTTGGGAAGACTGACACTACTTGATTTTAAGATTTACTATATGGCTGCAATAATCAAGAGAGTGTGGTATTGGCATAATTAAATAAATGCATACGTACATACATAACAGAATAGAGAACTCAGAAACAAATTCACACAAACATAATCAACTTATCTTTGATAAAGACGCAAGGACAATATTGAGTAGGAAAGTCTTTTCAACAAATGATATCTACATACAAAAAAAAATATCTACAGAGTTCTTTATCTTTCCCAAAAATTAACACAAAATTAAATTTAGGCTAAAAAGAAATTATAAAATGATAGGACTTTTTTGAGAGGTTTTTGCTATAGGGCGCGTGCGCTCGCCAGACAGACAGAGAGAGACATAGAGACAGAAAGCGAGAAATCACCCCCCAGGGGGGATGGCCACGCTGCAATCCCTTCTCCTCCATTCTCCTCTCAGGATCCCGGGCACGCATGCACACGTGCCCGGTGTGAGTTTTAAGCCACCGGGTCTGGGACGCGCCCGCGGTCGACTACATGGAGTCCAGAGACATAGCTATTACGCTAACTGCTGGTTCCCAAAATGATAGGACTTTTCAAAGATAACATAGGAGAAAATGTAGATGACTTAGAAATTTTAGACACAATATAAAATGTACAATTCATAAGAGAAAAAAAGTTGATAATTTGGCCTTTATTAAAGTTAAAATTTCTTCTCTGTTATGAGACTTAAGAGAGAAGTCAAAACTAGGAGATTACACTTGTAAATTATAGATCTGATAAGGACTTGGACCCAAGATGTACAAAATATTTTAAACTCAATAATAAGTAAACAAGATAAAACAATTCTCTCATGCAAAAGAATTTCACACACTTTGTGTAAATACACTCATAGCAGTGGAATAAAACTTTACACTTCTTGAGTACTGGCTATACATAATGACTTGCTTTTGAAAAGGACACTATGGAAAGGGAAAAATCCAACAACATATTTTACATTTATTTAAGTTTATTTATTTTATTTATCTTATGTAAATGTGACCAGATAGGGACAGAGTGATAGAGAGAAAGAGATGGAAAGTGAGAAAGCAAGCCGCCAGGTCCAGGACTTGAACTGTGGTTGGCCATGTGGGAGTCCAGCGCCGCTAACCACCACGCCACTTGCCGGCCGGCTTTAAAATTGTTTAGAAAAAAGGTCAAAGAAGATATCTTAAGAGGAATCAGAAAATACATTGAAGTAAATGACAACAAAAACAGGATATAAAAACTTACAGGTTTTAGTGAATATAGAGCTTAAATGAAAATTTATAGCTATAAATGGATATAATAAAAAAGATAGGTCTCAAATCATAAACTTAACTATCCAACTTAAGATACTAAAACAAAATAAGCTAAAGCCAAAACAAATACGTTTTATGATCCATTTATATGAAATGTTCAGAACAGGCAATTCATAGAGATTGGAAGTAAATTAGTCATTTCCAGAGTCAAGAAAAAAGAAAGAATAGGGAATAACTGTCAATGGGCATAGAATTTTCTTTTTAGGCTATTGAAATATTCTGAGATTAGTTATAATGGGGATTCTTGTGAATGTAATGACTACTGAACTTTGTATTTTTAGAGGTATATTTTATTATGTGTAAATTATATCTTAATAAAAATATTTTGACCTTTTTCAAAGATTTATTTATTTTACTTAACTTTATTTATTTTTAATTTTACCACAGAGAGACAGAGAGAGAGAAAAAAGGAAAGTGAAAAAGCAAGCTGCCTGGTCCCAGACTTGAACCGTGGTTGTTCATGTGAGAGTCCAGCACCTTAACCACCATGCAACCTGCTAGCCCCTGTTTTGAACTTTAATTAAGCTGTAAAATGTAATTGCATTTTCAGTATTTTACCACCTATATTAGTACGTGTGTAACTATTCATCTCGAAAAACTTTTGCTGGGCCAACCTGTGGCCTAGCAGTTAAGGCAGGATTTCACATGACCGAATGCATGGTTCAAGTCCCAGATCCAGACACTTGAGAAACATTCCAGGCGTATATGTATTAATGCCCCAAATCCTGAAAGGAGGGAAAGATGAAGGAAAAGGGACTGCAGTGTGACCATGCCCCATGAATTGGGGTGGTGGGTAGTTGTTCTTTGGTTTCTCTCTCTCTCTCACTCTCTGACTTTTTCTAACAAGCACACAAGCCTTCTGGCAAAATTTTAAAAAAGAAAAACGAAAGGGTTCAGCAGGTGGCATGGTGGTTATGGGTGCTGGACTACCACGTGGCTGACTGTGGTTTGAGTCCCGGACCTGGAGGCTTGCTTTATCACTTTCCCTCTCTCTCTCTCTCACATGCAAGCACACACTCTGGTCAAATTAAAAAATAAATATATAAATAACGTTAAATAAAATAATTCTTAAAACAAAGGAAAACAAAACCTATAGATATTACTTCGTTACTTCCTAAATGTTCAAAAACAGGAAAAAAAACTTTATTAGGAAATAAAAACAAATTATTTGGCCTAATAAAATAAAAATAAAAATTCTGACAGCTTTTATAACTTGAATGACCAACATTTATGTGTGTTGATATCCATGATTCCATATTATAGCATAGACTTTATTCTAAGTGGCAAAAATGAATTTTTTCTTCTTACTGTTTCCTTAAATAGGCTATTAGAAAATTATTTTTAACAAGTTCCTATTAATAGGTATGAAGGGGTTTCTCCCTCCCTTCCATTATCTAAAAAATTGCTTCCAGTCTCCATTGGCTTTGCATACCTAGATATAGCTTTATTATTTAGATTACGCTTCGTTTAAGTAATGTAATGGCTATCAATAACATGAAATTGATAATTTTTTTTTTTTTGGAGAGATTTTTACTATAGGGCACATACACTCGTTAGAGAAACAGAGACAGAAAGACAGAAAACAAGAAATCATCCTCAGTGGGGATGACCATGCTGCAATCCCTTCTACTCCATTCTTCTCTTGGAATTTTGGGCATGCATGCACACACACCTGGAGTGAGTTTCAAACCACTCGGTCCAAGACTTGAACCACAGTCGACCACATGGGAGATCCATGCCTTAACCACCACACCACCTGTTAATACCCAAAGTTGGAATTGGTCCCTCAAAGAGTTCAGGGAAGAAATGCTTAACAAAATTAAGAATACAAATTTCTTTGTTGAAAATGATGTATATGGTAATATCATGGATTTGATTGTCATGTATTACATGCATACTTTGAAAAACCATATTGTGTGCTATAGAGATGTACAACAATTAAATGTGAATAAGAAATCATAAAATTTTTAAAAAGGGAAAACAAATTTAGTAAAATTGTCCAGAAATGTCCATATAGTACATGGTGGAAGCAGAATTTCCTTATAAATTTATCTGGTTCAAAAGTTTCCTTTTGTACTAAATTGCAGCTCCTAAACAAAACAATTAGTTTTTCAAATTTCTAATATTATCTCCACTAGCCCTGCTATGACATATTACTAACTACTTTCTACAGTGGCCTTTAAGTTACAATGATAACACCATATAGAATCTATGATCAATACATTTTGTTGATTATCAGACAGGGAACTTAATCAGAAATTTTCAGTATCTTTATTCTATTTTCAGGAACAAAAACATCCATCAATAAGGTAAATTGGTAGGAAACTGTGAAGACAAGAATATTTAACTTAGAAAGATTAATTGAAAGGGGACCAGCAGTTGGCGTGATGGCTACGTTCGAGTCCTGGATCTGGGGGCTTAAACTCATGCTGGGCGCGTGTGCATGCGTGCCCAAGATCCCGAGAGGAGAATGGAGGAGAAGGGACTGCAACATGGCCAACATCCCTGGGGGGTGATTTCTCACTTTCTGTCTCTCTGTCTCTCTCTCTGTCTTTCTGGCAAGCACACATGCTCTATAGCAAAAACCTCAAAAAAAAAAAAAGATTAATTGAAAGAAGAAATACAAATATTGCTAAAAATATTACCTAAGAATCTACTTCTGAACAAGTAAATTTGCTGTGTTAAGATTTTCAGATTATTATATCATAATCTAAAGTGTCCATCTATGTTTAACAAACAAGTCAACCTTAAAATTTCAATATTCACTATAAATAAGAAACTGTTTTATAGAATATCAGGAGAATAAAATATTTTGAAATGCCATCCTTATGAAGTATGCAGTTCTTGTAAGCCATACTATATACTGAAACTAAAATTAGAAAATGAGACACTGTTCTATGATTTCGATGCTAGTAAATCATATTTTTAACAGTTAATGATTTTTTAATAACTTTTCTTTTGATTTATTCTTCTTTCATGTTTTATCTTAGGCATTAACATTGGTGGCACTTCAAAAAGAAATAGCACATTCACAATTCATAAAAGTTCATTACTGATTTCACTAGAAAGGTATCCAATCACCCAAACATTATTTGCTAACATATAGAACCTATCCACCAAATTGGAAGGGTTGCTTTGGGAGAAAAACTTAATTTGCTGCTACTGTTTAGAACGATGCATGCATTTCATAAGCATTCAACAAAGAAAATTTGGTACCTTGATATGTGAAATATACTTGCTTTCTCTTCTTGTAAATTTTTCCAGGAACAGATGCTTATTACATGGAATGATTTCCACTAGCCTACGTGTCAACCGTAGTACATTCAATTTGCTGTTGTTCGTGAGACAGGTTCAGTTTTCACACGTCCCCTCTTTGCCAGGTTCTAAAACCATGCTCACCTACATTACACTCATCTCTGCCTTGCACGCTCTTGTCAGTATATTTCCTTGTATGTCGAGCTGGAAAATCCTTTGCTGTCCAAGAAAATTGCCTCCACCACTGCTGTCTTCCACTACTCTTTTTGTGTCCATTCTATCAGGAATGAAGTTCTGATTTTCTGGTCACATATTTGAAAAGCCATCCAGGTCACTGCATCTATTTCACTGACACAAGCTTCCCTTCGTAGACACTAATTATATCTATAAATATGCTTTGAATTCAGTAAACAGCTTCATTACACCTAATCTCATAAACATGCTTTGATTTCAGTAAAAGGATTCATTCTTGTGTGTGTGTGTGTGTGTGTGTGTGTTGTGTACATGTGTACGTGTATAAATGTATAAACATTTTATTATTTAGTCATGTAGGACTTATAAGCTAATATCAAAATAAGTGCTAAAGCAAATTTCCTCTTTTTTATTTTTCCTTAGTTTTGCTATAGAGTGTATGTACTTGCCAGAGAGAGGCAGAGAGAAAGTGAGAAAGAACCTCCATGGGGGATATTCACATAGCAATTTATTCTCTTCTATTTCTTCCTTCTTTTGGGATTTTAGGTATACATGTACTTGTTCAAGTCACTGCATCAGGGACTTGAACCCCACAGTGGGCCATTTGGTATATAGCAACCTTAACCACCATGCTATGATTTGCCCCAGTATTACTATTAAATAAAGCTTTAGGAATTTTTTAAAAAATTGCCAATAAATGTTCTAGAAGTAGACCTCAAATAAAAAAGGGGAAGTGAGGGCAAAGTGATGTTTATTTCTTGTTTTTCTCCAGGAAGAAAGGGTGCACAATAGGTTGGTAGAGGTCTCCTTCAAGATTATAACTTTTTAGCAACTAATTTACAAGTGTGTCTTTTAATTCAGCTGAGCCTCTAATAGAATCTATTTCCAAATAAATGTTTTTGCTTGGATTAAAGCAATTTAAGATGCCATTTTTTTTCTGCACACCTAGACAAATATATTCATATTATTATTATTTTTTATTTAAATTTATTTATTGGGACCAGCAAGTTAGTGTAATGGCTATGTCGCAGGACTCCCATGTAGTTGACTGCGGTTCGTGTCCCAGACCCGGTGGCTTAAAACTCATGCCGGGCGCGTGTGTGTGCGTGCCCAAGATCCTGAGAGGAGAATGGAGGAGAAGGGATTGCGGTGTGGCCATCCCCCCAGGGAAGTGATTTCTCGCTTTCTGTCTCTCTGTCTCTCTGTCTGTCTGGAGAGCGCACGCGCTCTATAGCAAAAACCTCTCCAAAAAAAAAAAATTACTTACATTCATTCACTATTTATCATTTTAACATACAAAATGAGATTTTCCATCCAGAGTACACTATATATTGGCTCAATCAAGCACATCAACATACATGTTATCAACAAATAATTTTCCATTTCTTGTTTCCTATATGTTTTGCTTTTTTTTTCCTCATCCTTGATTCCCTATCTCTTACCCTCTGCCATCTCCCACTCTCCTCCCACACTGTCTCTGGTATCTATGTTTGCTTTCTATACTGTTTTTCCCCACATTTTATTGAGTCACTAAAGATCTTAATTAATCTAAATATTTTCATAGCAAGCACAGCTGATATATACATTTCTATGAACACAAGTCCAAATTTAGACACAAGCCTCAATGAGTAGAATGAACATCCTACAAAGTAGCACCTCGCTGGGGCTATATATCATACTGCAGTCATCGAATAGGTATTTTTTTTTTCGGAAACTTTTTTTTTCAACTTAATTTACATTCTTTCCCTAAGCATCAATACAATGTGGGTGGGAAAGGAATGGAAGACAATTGTAGACTCCAGAGATAGTGTGAGAAGAGGGTAGGAAAGGACAGAGGGTCAGAAATAGGGGTAAAAAAAAAAAATTCTAGAAACTAGAAATGGAAAATTTGTGATAATAATATGCATGATTAAGCCACTATGCAGTATATTCTGGATGGGAAATCACATATTATTTCATAGGTTAGATTTCACGTATGACTATGAAAAGAGTATTCTGAGTTATGTACATGATAGACTGTTTCGTCTCTTGGAAAGATCTAATTTTTAGTATATTCTTAAACATTAAGAAGTGATGATCTTTTATGGACTTATTTTCTATTTTATGCAAACCCACAAAGCTTTATCATTTCCAATTCTTGTTTATTCTCCTTTCCTAGTCTCTAACAATAAGCCACTCATAAAATTAGTGCAATGAAATGTTATCAATCAAAATATTAGCATTCTCAGTAGAACTTGCATTATAAAACAGATCCCCAGGAGAGAGGGGCAACTTGTTTTGCATTTGTCAGTGATAATTGGATATGAAGTTGGTGGGCAATTCTTTTCCAACTGTCTGATATCACTTAAAAACAACTTTTATCATAAGCGTGTGCTTAATTAAAAGATATAAAAAGCTTTCATGTCATGTTAACCTAAAATTCTCACAGAATATTTTAACTTTCTGTAAAACATAGACTTCTTATGCAAAGGGATTGAAATGAGGGAAAAATTCCCTCATGCTGTTTTTTTTTTTTTTTTTCCTAGCTACTAAATATCTTCAAATTAGACACACCCGATTTTTCACTAGAAAGTTCTCAAAACCAGTAAAAAGAACTTTTCTAAGGAGAGTGGTAAAGAGAGTGGGTATGAACCTGATTTTCCAGGATGAGTACTTTTGGGCTTGAGGGTTAAAAGGAGCAGATCCTGGTCCAAGGATTAGGTGTTCAAAGACAGCAAGATCAGACATTTAGTTTATAATTTGAATTCTTTTATCTATTTTATGCAAATTAATACTGATTCTGAAGTCAGGGATGATTTGGAGCATACGTGGTGACCTGGTGGAAGCGATGCTGTTTGCACACCATGTAGTGGTATTTTGATAGTAGTTTATGTAGAGAACCCACTCTGTCATTCAAAGTATATCCTGCCTAGGGTACTGCAATGTCTTAACTAGCTTCTACAGGTCTCATAAAGAATTTTGATGTATTGTGTGTTGTTGTTACATACTTATTTTGAACAATAAAATGTCAAAGTAAACAGATTATGAGGGTAGGTAGCACAGGGAACTGTAGAACTGGAAGCATATGCTGCCCTTGGTTAGAGTCTCTGGCCTTGTTGGCCTGGAAACAACCAGGGGCCATGTAACCGAGCTCAGGATCCTGGCAGGCTGGAGGACTGGAGGAAGAGAATTGTGGCATGACTAAGCCATGAGGAAGGTACTTCTCTCTCTCTCTCTTTCTCACATGCATGCATGTACTCTACCACGTATAAAAGCAAAAAGAATAGTTTCATGTGTCCAGTATGTTTCATCTTCCTGGAGATAGTATTTTCTCTTTAGCTCTCTAGATTTGCATTTCTCTTATTTTTCTCCTCACTTTTTTATTCAGAAGTGGTATTAAATCTAACACTGTCCAAAATGTCAACTATTTGAAGGTCATATGGTGATATTTTATTGGATTTAATGTATAATTGCCAAAAAAGAAAATCAAACACGTATTTGAAAACTATGTATATTTTATATTCTAAGATTTCTTAGAATTCTTGTTGATATCATACAATCTTGATAGCTTGTTAGAGCACCTGTAATTATATTTTCAACCACCCATTTCTGTCAGCAATCCATCTCAAAACATGTATTTGTATTTGATTGTGCCTGTCTGTCATTGAGGATTTACTAAATCCATATATAATGTTTGCTCTGATAATTACAAGGGGATGAATAAGTAAGCTAGAAATGGAGATGAAAATACCATAGTACACAACTTCATGTAATGGCAGTGCTTTTTAAATGATGTGGTAGTTTTAATCAAAATTGGAAGGATTAAATGGATATAACAGTGTTTACCAAAATTAGGCTACTGGGATATGTGGTGTTCTGTTTATCAAGCAACAAGGTAACAGACTGCATTTTGATCCAGCATTCATGTGAGATTTTAAAAATATATTTCATCATGCAACAAACATTTATCAAATACTCATCATGTACAGACATTGACGATAATATATAGTGCTGAATAATAGACGGTAGCTACCTCCAAGGAACTCACATTTTAGTGAGGGCAAAGGCATATAAGTAAATAAATTCCAATACCAACCTATATACATTGAGTCTCATCCTTAAAGTCTAAGTTCATTTGATCTCTTCTGGAAGTCTTCCCTCATTGTTCAGTCTTATTGTATCAATATATCCCTCTGTTCTTATTGTATTAATATATGCCTCTCCTATTGCACCTCATAGATATATAGGAGTCATCAAATTGTGAATGTCCCTATTGATTCACATGTCTTTCACAATTATAATTCCATGTTTTCCAAAAAAGGAGAGCATGCTATTTATATCAATATATTTAGCAATTAGTATAATGTCCACTGCAGCACAGGCATTGAGTCAGAAGTAGTCTGTGGAGGTAAGGGAAGCTTCATGAAGAAAGTAATAGCTGAGATGTGTCTTAAAGAATTAGTTAGTATGCATATGCCTGAAAGATAAGGTAATTCCCAGCAGAATTTCATATATAAAAGTATAAGCATGAGAGAATGTGATATGTTCAAGGTATAAAAGGATTCTTATGTTATTGGTACATGATAGGAAAGAGATTTAGCAGGTAAAGAGGATGCAATGATAGCCTGGAAATACTTTTTGAGGGTATTTAGCAATGGCAGTAAATAAAAAACTATAGGGTTGTCAGAAAATTCATGACATTTTTGCATAGAAAATACATGAGGACTTTTCCAAAACCCAATATATTAATAACATACACACAAATAGAATAGTTTCTGTGTTCTTAGAACATGGACAAATATCATATATCACTGTGCTTCTTGTTCAGAGCGTTCATAAACAGAATTACTTGTGCAATATTTGCTTAATACTTGTTTCTTCATTGAACTGTGAACTTCACTGGAACAAGTACTGTGTGTACCTTATTCACTGTGGTCTCTTCATCAATTAACACATTACATGCTCCCTAATAAGCATTTACAAATATCTGCTGCATCCATTTATTTGACAAATAGTTCCTTGAAAACTTATAATTTTCCATATGCTAGGCCTTGTTCTAGATACTATGAATAAAACAGGCAAACTTCATCCCCTCATTGAGTGCATAATTACTATGAATACAAACAGAACAGGTATGAATAGTGGAAGGAAATAAGTTGTGATGTTGGGGGAAAGGTGGGTTTAGATAAGACAGGAAATAAGAAAAAGAAGAAACATAATAATTACCTTTAATTTCAGCACAGTTGCAATTAAGACTATATTTTGTATGTAATTTCTATAACTCCACAGGGTCTAGTCTCTTCCTCCAGTCCTCTAGCTACTTGGATCTTGGGTACTCACATGTGTGCAAGGTGATTCAAACCACTATGTCAGGTCTGACTTCTCTTGAGCAACCCTTTAGCACTGCACCATAGAGCCAGCTCTTTGTATCACTTTTGGTTGGTTGTTGCTGCTAAATGCCAAACATCAAGCTCTTATAATGTAGAAATGCTGAAAATCAAATTATTTCCCTTCCTCAAGGTTTGTCAGAGTTTTGTTTTGTTTTGTTTTGCTTTGTTTTATTGGTGTCTCTGTACCAGGGATCAGCCTGAGGTTAAAGCTTAAGGTCTTCTCTTAGCCTCTATTTTTCTCTGCTGATGTGTTTTGACTTTTTAAATTCTCTCATTCACTCATATTCATGATTATACACACACACACACACATACACACATTTGTGTATATATATGTGTGTGTGTGTGTGTATATATATACATATATATGTTTTTAATCTAAAAAGATCCAAAAAAAAAAAAACATAGTTACCATTCCCTTAAATTATTTGAAAACTACATCAGACAGTGGGAATGAGACAATAGACAATGGCAGTCAGTCTTCATGACTATAATTTAGTAACCAAAACAACCATCATCTCCCAGCACATAGAATTCCAATATTTTATTGGCAGGGTCTCTATTACCCATCCTGGCTTCAGATACCATGGCACAAATATAGGTTGTTAGTCCAACAATTACCTGACAGAGAGCTAGGGGTAACTGCCACCATGATGAAGGCTGAACCACAACTTACCAGGCAAACTTTCCCTAAAAGTTATAAGTATTTCTATAGGCTTCAGAGTTCCAAAATAGTCATTGTAGAGAGCTTCTCCCAGTATAATTGTTGTCATGTTGACAGACAGAGTTTTGATACTTTCTACCCTATCATCTTCTCTGACATCACTCTCTCAGAAATTCACAATGTTATCAAAAGAACAGATTGATTCCTTATATTCAAAGATTCTAAAAATATGCATCATTGGCCTGACACAAATATACTTTTATCCCAAATTAATGTGTGAAATAAATAGAAATGTTTAGAGCTGAAAAAATACCTAATGAGTAATGTAAAAATATTTCAAAGGAAAATCTGTAGGATTAGGACTAAATTCCTGATAGTATCTCTTAAAAATATTGTAATTACACAAGTGCTGCTCTTATCCAATTTATTACATTCTAGGTATTTTGTGCTAACGTGAAAGCAGTGTTCAAAAATAATATGCCCTGAAATAGAATACTATGAATATATATTACTATAAGTATCACTATAAGTATATACACCCTCACTCAGAATAGATTTGTTTCAAATTACTCAAAAATCCAAATATCTGTTTCATTTTATTACAAAAAAGTTTTTTATCTTTATTATTGAAATAAGAATACATAATAGATGCCAAACATTTTACTGACTAGAAAATAAATAGAAAATTAATTATGAATAACCATTATCACTATACAGCATAGTAGTTCTAAATATTAATGTTAAGAATTAAACTAGCAAAACAAGGAAGATTTCTTAACTAAAACTTCTTAAGCTATAACCTAAGTAACCTCCATTTTCTACATGTCAACCTACTATATTATTTATAATGATTTTTAAAAAATAACACATGCACTATTCAAAAAAACAAATAAACTTACTTTTAATGAACAAAATTTATATTAGACAGTATTTTTTTCCCTTTTTGACATATTGCTACAGTGACACTAGATTTTATTCAGGAGAATGTTGGAAGATAAATTATACCAAAGTGAAGTGAATAAGGTTAGGGATCTGAAATTATTGTGTCATTCATTAAAATCATGCTTCTAACATATATTAGTGAATCCTATTTCTGCAATATATGTGGGCAGATTCAATTCTTTTTTGATTCAAAGAGACACATTCCATTGAAACCTGAAAAGACATCTTGCAATAATAGACATCATGAATTTTATTAACTTCTGCAAAGGGCAAATACTTTTGAAATTAAAGAGGAACAATGATATTACCAGTCTATTCTTATTGTTTGTGGGAGGGTGCTTACGTTCAAACTACGAATGCTATTTCACTTAGCTTAGGAAATTTCAATTTGTTTTTAGAATTGTAGGAACAATTAATTGCTTTTCATAAGATTTAAATAAAGCCAACATAGATAGCTGTCTGTATTATGAGTATATAATTATCAATTACTGAACTTATAATAACTAAATGGAGTATAAAATTTGAGTGTACATATATAAGTATAAAATTTGAGTATACATATATAAATATATACACACACACACATATATATATATATATAAAATATTTTAATAAATATACAGTGGATGTTTATTTTCTCAAGCTGCTCTTAAAGCAGTTTGTTTTTGAAATATAACACATATAGACTTATATTTCATATACGTCTTTTATTGGGTACTTATTTTTCTTCAAATAATTATTTCCTAATCAATTATTAAATATTTCTTTGCTTCCAAATTTTTGGACAATACCAGAGTTGTCTGAATAATGCCACGGTACTTGGATGGGATTTATGTATTTTCTAAGATGCTTATGCAACCATACTAAAGTCAAATGGCATGTTTTGATTAGCACTTTTCTTGCTATAAGTAGCAGTAGCAAACTTGGTATGATGGGGTCTTCAAAAGGTCATGGAAAGTGTGCTTTATGAAAAAAGCTATGTATGGATTTCAAAAATGTTCTGTGCCAAAATAAACTCGCATTTCGGAACCAGCAGTTAGCGTAATGACTATGTCGCTGAACGCCCACGTAGTCGACCGCAGTTCGTGTCCCAGATCTGGTGGCTTAAAACTCACACCGGGCGCGTGTGCGTGCGTGCCCAAGATCCCGAGAGGAGAATGGAGGAAAAGGGATTGCGGCGTGACCATCCCCCCTGGGGGGTGATTTCTCGCTTTCTGTCTCTATGTCTCTCTCTGTCTGTCTGGCGAGCTCATGTGCCCTATAGCGAAAACCTCTCCAAAAAAAAAAAAAATAAAACTTGCATTTTATTTTTTTACGTTTATTTTATTTATGATTGAGAGCTTGTGCAGCAAAGAGGAAGAGAGTTAGAGACAGAGGGAAGCACCCTGCACAGGGTGCTCAACTCAGGTATTCAAACCCATGTTCAGCCATGCGGCTTCCAGCACAGCTGTTCAGTGCTAACCAACTATGCCACAAGACTGGGCCTAAACGAAATTCCATTTTTTCACAAATTTTTTAAAGTACGTTGTATAAGGGTAAATGCAAATTCTTAAGCTACATAGAACTGTTCCTGCATTCTGTTAGGTACATTATAATGTATATGGAAGAGAGCAGTAATTTTTTTTTTTTGTAAAGGTGGATAAGTTTAGACCAATCCATTCATTCTAGTATTTTATAAGTAACTAAAAATAGGTGGTTTTTCATTTTAGTTAAAAGAAAAAACACTTAAGTTTTTATCTTTTCAAGGACAAATTCTATCCTTTATTTGTACAAGTGGCTCTATTAGTTCATGCTCATTTATTTTAGTTCAATCGACATTTATTGAGCCAGACACTCTGCCAAATGATGGGGAATACGTATGAACAGAGCATAAATTTTACCCTTGAGGAATGTTCAGTCTAGTAGAGAGACAAAAGCAATGAAACATATAAATTAAATATAATAAGTACAGTAATAGATAAATGCCAGATAGATTTGGGAAAGGGGACTCTCATTTGGTCATAAGATGGTTGGGGATGATGTCTATGAGATAATATCTAAGTTTAATTGTGATGTATAGGAAGGAATCATAGCCGAGGGAAAAATAGATTCGTACAAAGGATACGTATTCGTTGAGATGTCAGGGAGATGAAACAGGCCTTTTTTTTTTGTAGAAAGATAGCCATAGAACTAGAGCTATCTGTATTGTTACTACACTGCATTCAGATAGTCCCTACTGTTTTTGTTTATTTATTAGTAGTATGAGAGAAAAGTACCAAGCAGATATGTAAAATGCATAGGTTGCTTTCCCTAAGTTATATATTTTTTTGCATGATTATGCTAGGTTACTGAATATGTAAGCATTCAGTCAGAAAATAAATGTTATGCCCATTAATTTATAAATGTTGACACTTACTTCAAATAAAAGGTTTTTGACTTTTAAATAAAAATGTATGCTTCTGAATATCAGTTTACTTAGATGTGAAGCCTAAATTTTCTGCAATCTATGATACATACATGGCAGGCATTTTTAATTTAAGATACTGCATGAAATTAATTCATGTATTACTGAACATTTACACAGCATCATCTTTTAATCAATTTAAACATATTTTTATATTCCATGAATCTTCTTGACTTGCAATTCTGTACCCATTGCACAAATGCCATTGATTTTTAGGAATGGTCATTTAGCTTGTAAAATAATGAAGTCATTATTCAACTTGAACCTATTTCTAATCTGAGTACATTTTTTTTTTTTTTTTTAGACAAGAGATTTTTGCTATGAGGCACGTGTGCTCACTGGAGAGACAGAAAGTGAGAAATCATACCCCCCCACCCCAGGAGGATGACCATGTTGCAATCCCTTCTTCTCCATTCTCCTCTTGAGATTTTTGGGCACTCATGTACATGCATACAGCATGAATTTTAAGCCTCTGGGCCTGGGACTTGAACCATGGTCAACTAATGGCATGGGAACACACTGACATAACTTTTATGTTTTCTGCTGGTCCCTATCTGAGTACATTTTAAATTCTCAAGTAAGGCAACAGTAATGAAAGAAAGGCTATGAGAGAGAGAAAAAAACTAACCATACTTTAACTTTATTTACAATCGAAAACAATGCTTGAAAAATATAATTGCAGATTTTCCTTCTGTATTACTATAAATGTAAAGCTTATGATACATTTTATTATGCAGATGATTTTTGAATTAAAATAGATAGATTTAGCAAATAAAATACAGGGCAATGAGTTAAAATAAAATTTCAGAAAAATAATAATTGGAAGAACTATTTATATTAAAAATTTTGCTTGGGCCAGACAGTGACATGGTTAAGGCAGCTGGATACCTTTGGCCGACTGAGTGGGTTGAGTCCCAGACCCAGCAGTTTGAAGCACATGCTAGGTGCATGTATGTGCATAACCAAACTCCCAAAAAGAGGGAGAAATGGAAGGAGATGGGATTGGGGCATGATCATCTTTCATAGGGTCTGCTTTCTCACTTTTCTCTGTCTCTTTCTCTCTCTAATGAGCACATGTACCCTCTGGAAAATTAAAAGGAAAACAGTTTATCTGAAATTAAAATAAAAAAGGTGTATTGTGTTTTATCTTTCAATCCTTCTTAGGCTATACAAAAAGTTCCTAGCAATCTGAAGAACAGAATAATTCATTTCTTCTGATGTCAAACCTTGAAAGTGAGAACTGGAAAAAAAAACCCCAGAGTTATGGCGCAGTCTGTGACTATTAGAGTTGGCGTTAACTTCCTTGGGCATAGTTTGAAGAGAAGATGCAAGTATCTAGAAGGTACTTATATCAATATTAATAATCATAAGGTTTCTCAAACATTTCCTGTGATTGATTATTTTCAATTAAAAAAGGGAGGTAAAAATTGTTTTAGTTTCCCTATTGCTTATCTATTATATGCATGAAACCCAGAAGTTCCTGAATGTACCTGCAGAATCGTTGAAAGTACTGAGAGAACTTTCATATTGGTGATGCCTCAGAGAAAGGAACATCAATATCTGGAAGCAAAATTAGTGAGTGCCAGGACATCCCCAAAAGCAAACAGGGTCGATTTATTTATCAGCAGATTTGGCTGAGTTAGGGAATAGCAAATCATCTGAGATGAGTGATATGTGATCAGATTCAGGAAAATAAAATTATATCACATGGGGAAGTAGCACTATTCTGTAACTAGGAAGACTCCTAAACTTAAGTGTTCCTAGACCTTCTCTTGGAAGAAAGTTATTCTTTAGAAGTTGGAATCTGACTTACTGCAGTCCATCAGGAATAGATAATAAATCTAAATGTCTACACACCAAATCACCTTGTCTCAAGATACATGAAATAGGCCCAGCTGAGGTAGCACAGGAATAGCACAATGCCCTGCAATGTTGGAGGCCATATGGGAGATTGGGATTCAGTTCCCAGGTCAACTTGCACACATGCCAGGCACGCGTACATGTGTGATCCTGACTGGCTGCAAAAGGGGGTGGAAATTGTGGTGTGGCACTCTGTTGAGGGTGATAGTCTTTCTCTCTCTGTTTCTTTCTCATAAAAGAAATATGTAAACATGGGACCAGCAGTTGGCATAATGGCTATGTTGCTGGATTCCCATATAGTCGGCCGTGGTTTGAGTCCTGGCCCTGGTGGCTTAAACTCACGCCGGGCACATGTGCATGCGTGCCCAAGATCCCGAGAGGAGAATGGAGGAGAAGGGATTGCAGCGTGGACATCCCCTCTGTGGGGTGATTTCTTACTTTCTGTCTCTCTGTCTCTCTCTCTCTCTCTCTCTCTCTCTCTCTCTCTCTGTCTTTCTGGTGAGCACACACACACCCTATAGCAAAAACCTCTCAAAAAAAAAAGATGAATAAATACATACTACCTATAATTAAGTTCATCAAAGACGTATTTCCCCATTGATTCTCATAAATATTTTTAAATGTAATTATACAATGTCAATATGATCAAGGACTACAAATAAAAACTGAAGTAAATCCTCATAAAAATTCTGTTACATTATTTATTTTTTATTTAGTCTTTTTAGTCTAGAATAAGTTTTCAGTATGAATGTAGGGTGTGTGTGTGTGTGTGTGTGTGCATGTTATGATCTTATGGTTGTACCTATGAACAATTCTTACTTGAACATTATTCACTGAGTCAAAAATAAAAAAGTTAATGTATCACGTATTATATTACTATCTCTTTCTCACTAGATAGTTTGTGCTTATAATTAATTCTGATTTCTATTCATATTTTAATGCTGAATTTAGAATAAAAATTTTAAATTTTATATCTTTCCTTTTTTTCTGTTTCTTATTTGCTAATAGAGAAGATAACATATATTTATTCTTAAAATCGTATGGATTTGGGACCAGCAGTTAGCGTAATGGGTATGTTGCTGGACTCCCATGTAGTCGACCACGGTTTGAGTCCCGGACCCAGTGGCTTAAACTCACGCCAGGCGCACGTGTGTGTGTGCCCAAGATCCCGAGAGGAGAATGGAGGAGAAGGGATTGAGGCGTGACCATCCCCCCTGGGGGTGATTTCTCATTTTCTGTCTCTCTGTCTCTCTCTGTCTTTCTGGCGAGCACACGCGCCCTAAAGCAAAAATCTCTCTCAAAAAAAAAAACAAAACAAAACAAAAAACGCATGGATTTAAACAATAATTCAAATATTAAAGTGTTTTCAATATGTAGAAAGAAATTAAGTATTTCACATTATGTGTGTGTAAAATGATAAAGACATTGAATGTAATACTGTTCTAAAAGTCTATTGTATCTTTTTTAGATTGGGTTGTTGGAAAAGTCATGACGCATTTTTCATATAAAAGACATGTCTTGACTTTTCAGAGAACCCAATAATTATGTCTATATTATCAGTAATTAGCAAGGCAATGCTTAGATATCTACATAGATTTTTGCATTCAAATAGATTTACCTTTCTCAGTTAATGAGATTTCCATATGATTTTCCACCACATAAGGTAGAAATATTTTGACAAAAATTGAATATAAGAGAAATATATCATTTTTATTTTCTTTGATTTAGTAGCATAATATGAAGGAGTTTGACAATTAACATTATTTCTTCTATTAGAATGTTAAGGGACCAGCATTTAGCATAATGGTTATGTTGCTGGACTCCCACATAGTCGACTGCGGTTCGAGTCCTGGACCCGGTGGCTTAAACTCACGCCAGGCGCGTGTGCGTGTGTGCCCAAGATCCCGATAGGAGAATGGAGGAGAAAGGATTGCGGCGTGGCCATCCCCCCTGGGTGGTGATTTCCTGCTTTCTGTCTCTCTGTCTCTTTCTGTCTGTCTGGCGAGCGCACGCTCCCTATAGCAAAAACCTCCCCAAAAAAGAAAAAAAAAAGAATGTTAAAAAGAAATACAGTGATCGTTACTATGAAGTCCATTTTGCATGTATCATCATGTTCTCAAAGTAACTGACAAATTTTATATATATATATATATGTATATATATATATTTTTTTTGTTGTTGTTTGTTTAAATATCTTAATGTGTATAACATTCTTGTATGGGGGGGGAAGAGTTGTC
This sequence comes from Tupaia tana, assembly GCA_026018925.1. Lineage (NCBI taxonomy): Eukaryota > Metazoa > Chordata > Mammalia > Scandentia > Tupaiidae > Tupaia > Tupaia tana. The sequence goes on along the minus strand of JAKSZU010000009.1, from coordinate 64,996,649 downwards.
TGTATTCCAGTAGCCTTAGCTATAAGAACTGGAACAAAGTAATAAAAAGAACGAGAATAACTCTACAGCATTTCCATGAAGATTAGAGCATTTTTATCAAAAATGGTAACACAGTACCTCTCATATAGTAAGTATGCTATATACCTTAATTATTTTAATGTACAATTTTGGGGGACCAGAAAATTCCATAATGGTTACATTGCTGAACTCCCATGTAGTTGAGCATGGTTTGAGTCCCAGACCCAGAGGCTTAAACTTCGTGCTAGGCTCATGCATGTGTGTGTCCAAGATCCCAAGAGGAGAATGGAGGAGAAGGGATTGGGGCACGGCCATCTTCCTTGGGGGGTGATTTCTCGCCTTCTGTCTCTTGTCTCTCTCTGTCTCCCCAGCGAGTGCATGTGCCCTATGGCAAAAAATCTCTCTAAAATAAAATTTATATATTTATTCACACACACACACACATATATGTATATGAATTTACTTTATTACTATTTTTTTTTTCTCCTCCATTCTCCTCTTGGGACTTTGGGCATGCATACACATGCACCCAGTGTGAGTTTCAAGCTTCCAGGTCCAGGACTAGAATAGTAGACGACTATGTGGGAGTCCAGTGATGTAACCATTATGCTATCTGCTGATCCCAACATGTAGAATTGTTTAAAGGTTTTTTTTTTTTTTTTTTTTTTTTTTTTTTTTTGCCATAGCACAAATGCACTTGGCTGGAGAGAGGCAGAGAGAGGCAGAGAGAGTGAGTGAGAGGGAAAGTGACAAATCACTGCCCCCCTCCCAGGGAAGATAGTCACACTGCAATCCCTTCTCCTCCATTCTCCTAATAGGATTTTGAACATGCATGCATATGTGCCAGGTGTGAGTCTTAAGCCACTGGATCCAGGACTTGAACCATGGTTGACTATATGGAAGTCCAGCACCGTAAACACTACATCACCCACTGACCCCATTTTAATATATTTTTTAAAAAGTAATTTGAATTCTTAAATAATAGTTTTCCACATTGGAGCCATCATGGCTCATGACTCACATTTTTATTATGACTAAATTTGTATTACCCTTTTTACCAATATCTTTTACCATAAGATACTAGATATGATGGTTAGTTTAATGTGTCAACTTTACTGAGCCTGAGATGCCCAGACACCTAATTAAACATTAGTCCTGGGTGTGTCTATGAGGGTGTTTCTGGAATAGGTCAGTATTTGAATTGATGAACTGAGTAAAGCAATGGAATGAGTGAAGAGTAGAATTGAGAGTTTCATTTGTTTTCTGTGACAAGTAAAGAATGGTAAATGGTAATGAGAATGAAGGACAATTTTATCTAATTGTCTATGAGTAACCAAATGGCCCTAAGTCATGATTGTCTTAATAGGAGAGAAATACAATGTTACTGGGCATTTCCAGTGGATTTAACAATAATGGTAAAGGATGGAGTGAATATTTTGTCTCATTCTGCTGCCTAAGAGAGAGACCTATCAGCACACAAGTCCCCCACAACCTACATTTACTTCTTTATAAGCCAGTCTAGTATATTTGGGCTTTTAGTTTAAGTACATGCGTGAATAATTGTATAGAAAATTAGCAGATATATAAATATTGAGATGTTTAACTACATCAAAGGTTCTCAGATAGCTATAAACACTGTTTTAAGATTTATGAGGTAAGTGATTTTTTTAGAGGTTTGTGCCTTAGGGTACATGCACTTGCCAGAGAGAGAGAGAGAGATAGTGAAAGAAAAAGTGAGAAATCACCTCCTGGGGGGTATGGCCATACCACAGTCCCTTCTCCATTCTCTTCCCAGGATCTTGGGTACATGTGCACATGTGCTCAGAGTGATTCTCAAGCCACCGGGTCCAGGACTTGAACTATGGCCAGCCATGTGGGAGTGCAGCAATCTGCTATGCCATCTACTGGTCCCGTTAAGTGAAATTCTTAAAATCCTTAAAATAAAATATCTGTCAAGCAAAGGAGCTAGAATTCTAACAAAAGTTGCATAATTGCTGAGTCCCAAGGTTTAGCTACTATGTTATATTTTCTCCTCTATGTCAATGTTGTAAAAATATTGATCTAAAATAACCAAAAAAGACAAAATGTTTCATGTATAAATTATTAAAATGACACAAAATTTTATTTTTGAAAATGATTGTGTAAAAGATTTTAGAGTTCATTTCCTAAAGCTGTACACAAACTTGAAAAAAAGCCAGAAAAAAAGCTAAATATTCTAAAGTATTATAATTTTTAATTGCTATTTTTGATAAATGATACAATAAAGTATGGGATAATATAATAACTATGTCATTTATAATCTTAATAAAATCCCATTAATTAAATAAAAACTATTTTCATCTGTTCACCCAGTAATATTTTATTTACATAATCTTATATCATTGGGTAGTAAGATTAATTTCTGCTACCACAGTAATCATGAGCACTTCGATATAATATGTCCAGAAATAATTTAATTATTGCTTGGAAAAAAATTGATGTTGGTAGCACCTACATTTATGTTGACAAATATGCATAATCCTCATGATATAAAGAAATATTGCAAAAATTCTATAATGTGGAAATTAACATGTTTCTAGTTCACATATCTCACTCACTAAAGTAGAAAGTGACATGTGAAAAGGAAAATCCTACAAAAATCTTATTTTTACTTCAAAATAGAAATGTACAACTTCCTGATAATTAAGCATGTGTGTGTGTGCATCTCAGAGACAGAGAGACAGAAAGCGAGAAATCACCCCCCAGAAGGGATGGCCACGCCACAATCCCTTCTCCTCCATTCTCCTCTCAGGATCTTGGGCATGCATGCACACGCACCTGGCGTGAGTTTAAGCCACTGGGTCCGGGACTCGAACCACGGTCGACTACATGAGAGTCCAGCGATGTAGTCATTACGCCATCTACTGGTCCCAATAATAAACCTTTTATATTTGTGACCACTGGTCACAGCCCAAAACCTTGATGGTCTCTTTATTCTTTTACACTATTACTTCAAGCCCTCTTCAGAACAAATAGGGTTAAACTTGCTGATCTGTGATCTGAACTGGTAGACTAATTTCAACATTTATTATTTATAATCAAACACTGGGCTGACCTTACTTTACCTCTCACAATGCAGAACATTTGTGGTTATTCTGGGCAATAGCACTCATAGACAATCAGAAGGGTTGCTTTCAGCTACAGTTTTCAAATGTTTATAAGACCTATGAGCTGGGACTAGCAGATGGCATAGCAGTTATGTCACTGGACTCCCACATGGTAGACCGCAGTTCAAGTCCTGGACCCAGTGGATTGAAACTGATGCTGAGTGTGTGCATAAGTGTGCATGTGTGCCCAAGATCCCGAGGGGAGAATGGAGGAGAAGGGGGTTGCCATGTGGCCATCCCTCCTGGGAGTGGGGAGGTTTCTCACTTAACTGTCTCTGTCTCTCTCTCCCCCATCCCACAAGTGCACAGTCCCCTAAGGCAAAACCTCTTAAAAAAAAACCTCTAAAAAAAAAAAGAAAGAAAGAAAGAAACATGTGATATTTTGTATAACCTTGAGAAGTCCTTTAAAACTGGTTTTCCTTTCTAAAAAAATTTCCCTAGAAGTCACATACACTTGCAATAAAGAGACAGAGAGACAAGGGGGGTGGAATGAGAAAACACCCCTGCCCCATGGAAGATGGTCACACCACAATCCCTTCTCCTCCATTTCTTCCTCCTTTTGGGATTTTGGGCAGGCACACAAATGTGCCCGGCATGTCTTTTAAGCCATGACTCTAGTACTTGAACCACACAGTTAGCCATGTAGAATCCAGTTGCCTGAACCACCACGCCACCAGCTGGCCCAAAACTTTGCATTTCAAATCTAGTTTCCTTCTTCCCATGTATATGACTTTTAAATTTTTACATAGGACCTGCTAAACTAACCTGATTTAAAATTTCAAATGTTTGTTATGTAAATTAACAGCATTTTACCCATCTGTGCTTTTAGTCCTCAAGTTGCTTTTCTGAGTAGCAGAAGTCTGTTTTACCTTGTTTCATTTTTAATTCCATCCTGGACTTGATTTTGAGGTATGAACTTGTATTACCATAAAATTGAAGAGAAAATGCGTCAAGACTGTATGATCATGCAGGTGATGTCAGGTTAAACAGAATTTTTTTTGTTTTACTGAATCTTTAATAGAGAACTACTTTGATAAAGTATCAGATAAAGTATATTTGTTTTTTTTATATGATTATTGAGTATATAGATGATTGCCTTGGTTTATTTTGCCCCATTTATAGCCTTGATTGACCTCATGCATTTGAATTGTGTTTCAAATAGAGTTAAAACAGGCCTAACAAACTTCACTGCATTATGTAGTTTATTCACTCTGCACATTAGATGTAACATAAGGCTAGCCAGATACTTTCACATGTGGTTGCCTTATTTACCAATATGGTACAGAACAACATTTTCCTTTTCTTTGTCATTTCCATTCAAATGCGTAAGTGAAAAACAATATGTTCAACTAACCCCAATAGGGAGATTGGATACAGCCCTCATGAAAGGGGTACAAAAGCTATACCATCTGCTACAACTGATCCCAACTTTCAATAGGTTTGCTTTCTTTTTTTTTTTTTTTTCTAACTGGGAAGTACCACCTGTTTACTGTAATTACATATTTTTTCAAATTTTGCACATTATAAATTCCTAGCCTCAGGAAACCACAAAGTAATGTAAATAAGGTTTTTTTTAGCAATTTTTCTGAATTTAAAATTCAATAACATTTAAGCCTTAATTAATGTGATAAATGGGAGAAATGACACTGTAGAATTAATTATATGAAAAGTTTTGAAGTATTAAATGTAGTCAAAAAATAGTTTTTAATCTAATGATGATACCAAAACGTTTTACTTTTTCAGAGTCAATACAATGAAACCGTTAATATTTTTTGAATAAGCTATCATAAAACAGCCACATTCTAAATTAAGCTAGAGTTGGAGTTTTTTGTTGATAGTTTCACTTTTGTTTGTTTTACTTAAGTTTTAGTTCTTATCTAATAATATTTAAAACTGTCCTACTGATAACACTTTTTACTCAATAATTGGAATAATGTTGGATTTCTACCATTTTAAAGCTCAGTGGTTGTCATATACGATATGTTAAATTAGCTTTCTTTGAAGTGCATCAAGGTGTAAATATTAGACTACAGAAAAATATATGCATGCCTAAGGGCTAATCATGATTATCTGTTCTCTTTTAATTACTTGTAAATTCAAAGTGGGAAAATTTAGATATATTTATTTCCTAAGAAGCATCCCTAGCTGATTTATTTTCTACTAACAATTAGGGAAAGAGTACTCCTTTTGGGATTAATTAAGAATTTCATTAAACTCAGTTAAAAATTTTATCAGTTTCATTAAAATTATTCAATTAGATTGAGCCATGTTTTGGAAACACGAGTAGCAATCTGCACTGTCCATTTATATTTCAGTTCAGATAAACCTGTGATTTATTAATATAATAATGTGTTTTCTTTTGGAATCCGCAGCTTTGTATTGAATCGATACTAGATAACCTATTCACCTTTTTTAAAAAAAGAATTATTCACCTAATTCTTATTTATCATTATTAGTTTTTTAAATTTTGCTACAGGACACATGTGCTCACCGGAGAGAGAGAGAGAGTGAGAAACAGGTTGCCAGGTCTGGGACTCAAACACTGGTTGGCCATGTGGGAGTCCAGTGCCCAACCACCACACCACCTGCTAGCCCCGATAGTCACCTTCTTAATCTATATTCTACCAGAGAAATATCACTATCAATAATGACAATTGTTTTTATAACTTACTTTCACCTAAAAGCTTATTATGTGTATTTTCCTTTCAGAATATAGCAGAACCTACAAATCTATTTACTCCTTTTTAACAGGTATCTAGTATTAGACTGTGTGCAGTTAAAAAATTGGCTAATTATTCTTCTGTTATGAGATATTTAGGCTTTCTCTTGTCTTTAAGGAATTATAAGGAATGATGCATAAAATATCTTACAAATATATTTTGAATACATGTGTGAGTCATCTTTACAGGACAAATCTCACTCCACACATAAATTAATTTATCAAAGGGTATAAATGTTTTAATTAATTATTTAATTGACAAATTAGGGTCAACTGGTGGCATAGTGGTTATGGTGGCTGAAGTTCACATTGCTAACTGTGTGGTTAGAGTTCCAGACCTGGCTGCTTGAAAAACAGCAGGTACACATGCATGCATGCATGCCCACAATCCTAAGAGGAGAATGGAGGAAGAAGGAATTGAGATGTGGTAATATCCCCTGGGGGTTACTTTCTCTCTTTCTCTCTCTCTCTCCCCCTGGTGAGAGCACACACCCTATAACAAATTAAAAAAATAACAAATTGGGATGAGCAGATGACGTAATGGTTACATCACTGGACTCCCATGTTGTAGACCATGGTCTAGTCCCGGACCCAGAGGCTTAAAACTCACACTGGACACGTGTGCATGAGTGCCCAAAATTCCGAGAGGAGAATGGAGGAAAGGGGATTATGGCATGGCCATCCTCCTGGGAGGTGATTTCTCATTTTCTGTCCCTCTGTCTCTCCGGTGAATGCATGTACTCTGTAACAAAAATCTCTCTCTAAAAAAATGACAAATTAAAATTGTATGCATTTATCATGTACCATTTAATATTTTGATATATCTATACACTGCAAAATATTTTTTTTGGTTTTTTGGAGAGGCTTTTGTTATAGGGTGTGTGTGCTCGCCAGCCAGACAGAAAGAGACAGAGAGATAGAAAGTGAGAAATCACCCCCCAGAGAGGATGGCCATGCCGCAATCCCTTCTCCTCCATTCTCCTCTCAGGATCTTGGGCACGCACGCACACGTGCGTGAGTCTAAGCCACCAGGTCCGGGACTCAAACCGCGGCCGACTATGTGGGAGTCCAGCAACATAGCCGTTATGCTAACTGCTGGTCCCTATACACTGCAAAATATTAAATCAAGATAATTAACATATCCATAAACTCACACATTTTTAAAAATTTATTTTATTTATTCATTCATTTATTTAAAGTTGACCAGAAAGAGAGAGAAAGAGGGAAAATGAGAAGGCAAGCCACCAGGTTGGGGACTCGAACCATGATCAGCCATGTGGGAATGTCTAGTGCCCTAACCACCACACCACCTGCTGATCCCCCCATTATTATTATTTATTTATTTATTTATTTATTTATTTATTTATTTATTTATTTATTTTGGTGGGAACACTTAAAATCTAACCTCTAGGTAATTCTCAAGTATACAATACATTATTATTATTTGTAGCTCCCGTACTGTACAATAGAACTCCAGCACTTATCTTGTTTTCTGATTGAAACTTAGAACAACTTAAACAACATATTCCTGTTCTTCCACCTCCCCAGTCCCTGGTAGCCAAAACTCTAATCTTTGCTTCTGTAAGTTCTACTTTTGTAGATTCCACATATCAGTGAGATCATACAGTACCTGTCTGTCTATGCCTGTCTTATTTTACTTAATATAATGTCCTCCAGGTTTATCCAAGTTGTCACAAATTACAGGATTTATGCTTTATTAGGACTCAATAGTATTTCATTATGTATGTATACTACATTTTCTTTATTCATCCATTGATGAACACCCAGTTTGATTCCACATCTTGGCTAGTCTGAAAAATGCCACAAAGAATGTCAAATGCACATATCTTTTTGACATACTGAGTTATTTTTATTTCAGTGTGTATCCTGAGTAGAAGTACTGGGTCTATTTTCAATTCTTTGAGGAACTTTCACACAGTTTTAAAATACAACTGCACCATTTTACAGTCGCTCCAAAACAATGTACAAGGATTTCCTTTTTTCCACTTCCTTGCAAACACATTAACTCCTGCTTTTATAATAGCCATTTTAATAGATCCAAGGTGATATCCCAAGTGGATTTAATTTGTAGCTTCTTAAGATGATTTAGTTCAGTACCTTTTCATGTGCCTATTCATCAGGTGCATGTTTTATTTGGAGAAATTAATATTCAAGTTCCTTTCCATTGAATAAATTTTAAATCAGGGGACCAGCAGTTAGCGTAATGGCTATGTCGCTGAACTCCCATATAGCCTACCGCAGTTTGTGTCCCGGACCCAGTGGCTTAAACTCACGCTGGGTGCGTGTGCGTGCGTACCCAAAATTCCGAGAGGAGAATGGAGGAGAAGGGACTGCGGTGTGGTCATCCCCCCCGGGGGGTGGTTTCTCACTTTCTTTCTGTCTCTCTCTGTCTTTCTGGCGAGCGCATGTGCCCTATAGCAAAAACCTCTGAAAAAAACCTTTAAATCAGATGGTGTCTTTTTCTTATGATTGACTTGTTTGAGTTCTTTATATATTTTGCATATTAACTTCTCATCAGACATAAGATTTGAAAATATTTTTTCCTATTCTATAGGCTATCTTTTCTCTCGTTTAATTGTATCCTTTGCAGTGCAGAAGCTGTTTAGCATAATGCAATTCCACTTTATGTTTGTTTTTGTTGCCTGTGCTTTTGAAGTCATATCCAAAAATAATATTCTCAAGACCATTGTGAAAAAGGTTTTTCCCTGTTTTCTTCTACATTTCTCACATATTTGGGTCTTACTTCTGAGCCTTTAATCAACTTTCTGTGTTTGTTTTTAATATATAGTGAGATAAGGGTTCAAATTTATTCTTTTGCATGTGGATATTCAGGGTTTTTTATTGACACTTTTTATACATTCAACCACTGTCTATTATTACAACATGGAAAATGAATTCTCCCAGCATGAATACACTGTATATTAGTCCAGTTAATGATAATATCATATATATTATCATCAACAGGTAATTTTCCATTTTTGTGTCTCTTAAATGTTTTGCCTCTTTCTTTTTCCCCTTGATTATCTAGTTTTACCAATACAATATATTGAAAGAGACTGTCATTTCGTCGTTGAGTATTCTTGACACCCTTGTTGAAGATTAGTTGTGTGTAAATGTGTAGATTTATTTCTGGGTAATTTATTCTATTATGTTGGCTGATGTGTTTTGTTTTTATGCCAATAGCATGCTGTTTTGATTACTATAGCATTATAATAGCTTTTTAGATCAAGTTCTTCGATACCTCTAGTTTGCTTTTTGTTCTTGAGTGCTTCGTTTATTCAGGGTCTATCATGGTTCCATATGAACGTTATGATGTTTTTAAATTGCTGTGAAAATGTAATTGGAATTTTGACAGGAATTACAAAATTTGTAGATTACTTTGGGTAATACAATATAAAATAGACATTTTCACAATATTAATTCTTCCAATTCATGAACATGGACTATCTTTCCATTTATTTTTGTCTCCTGCAGTTTCTTTAATCAATTTGTTATAGTTTCCAATGTATAGATCTTTCAATTTCATGCTTAAATTTGTTGTTTTGAGAATTTTGCTGATATCGTAAATTGTATTGCTTTCTTAATTTCTTTTCTTGATATTTCATTGTTAATATAGAAATATTGCTGATATTGGCATGCTAATTTTGTGTCATGCAACTTTACTGAATTTGTATATAGTTCTAACAGTTTGATGGTGGAATTTCAGAGTTTTCTATATACAATATTATGCCATCTAAAAACAGAAATTTTAGTTTATTAATTTTCAAAATGGCTGCTTTTTCTTTTCTTGTCTATTTGGTATTACTATGACTTCTACTATTATGAATAAAAGAGGGAAGAGTGAGTAGTATTGTCTTGTTTCAGATCTTGGAGGAAAATATTTAAACTTTTCATCATTGAGTGTATTTTTAACTATAAATTGGGATACATCCTTTAATGTGTGATATATCTTTTTCTTATATAATTTGGTTGAGCATTTTTATGAAAGAGCATTGAATTTTTCAGATTTGTTTTCTGCATTTATTGAGATACTTGTATGTGCTTTCTTCTTCATTCTATTATTTTTATGTTGAATAGTCCTTGCATCCCAGGGATAAATCCCACTTGGTCATGGTGAATGGTCCTTTGAATGAACTGTAGATTTCAGCTTGTCGTTTGGTTGAGGAATTTTTCATCTGTACATATCATAGTTATTGGTGTATGATTTTCTTTTCATAAAGTGTCTTTGTTTGGCTTTGATGTCAAGAAAATGGTGACCCCATAAAATGAGTGTGGGATAATTTCTTCATTTGTTTGGAAAAATTCGAGAAAGACTAGTATTAGTTCTTATTTAAATGCTTGATATAATTCAGCAATGAGGCCATATGTTCATATGTTCTTTTTTTTGATGGAAGACTATTTTTGAGTTTATTTATTTATTCCTTCAATCAGAAGGATACATAGAATGAGAGAAATAGAGAAAAAGACATCTCTAAGAGAGTCTTGATGCTGCATTACACCCACAGCTTCAAGCAGCCCAGATCATAGACATGTGGGTGAATACCTGCTATGTAAAAGATTGCCCCAAGATGTGAACCTAGAACCTTCTCATGTGAGTTTAGTTGTGTTACCACTGCACCATTATCTGACCTAGAGACTTTTTATACTGATTCAATATCCTTATATTTATTGTTTAAAAATGTAATTTACTATATTATAATTTGTTTTAAATTTCTAATTTTTCATGATACAATCCTGATATGTATCTAGAAATTAATCTATTTCTGATAAATAATCCCATTTGTTAGAATATATTGTTTAAAGTAGTCTTTTATGATCCTTTATATTTCTGTGGTATCAGTTGTAATGCTACTCTTTTATTTCTGTTTGTATTTATTTGAGTAGTCTCTCTCATTTTCAGTCTTACTAAAGATTTGTTAACTTTATTGACCTTTACAAAAATATCAACTCTTAGTTTTATTGTTGTTTCTTATTGTTTTTGATCTCTATTTCATTGATTTCTTCCTTGATATTTGTTTTCTCCTTGAACTAACTGTAGACTTTTTTTTTCCTTCTAGTTGTGCAATGTGTATTGTTAAACTGTTTGATACCTTTCTTCTATTCTACTGTGTTGTAGCCATTTTTTGCTACAAATTTATTTTTTTAAACTGTTTTTGATGCATCCCACATCCTACTTTGGCATGTAGCTTCAATTTTTATTTGTCTTAATGTATTTTATAATTTTCCTTTGAATGTCTTCTTTGACACACTGGCTGTACATCACCAGTACAATGTTAAAGTATTATTAAATTAACTTTGTACTTACATTTAACAGTGAGCTTTATACTATTACATGCTCTCCTGTTATTAATTAACAACCTTTCATTTCTGCTTGGACTCTTTCTAGCATTTCTTGAAGCAGAAATGTCATGAATTGTAGCATATATCATAATTCTTATTGTTGCATATATATATATTTACTAATTACCTATACTCATATTCTATTACATTAAAACTGGATCTTCTAATCAACTAATTTTTACATGTTTGTGTTTTCAAAGCAGATTTTAAACCGCTAAATATTCTGAAGGTTTCTTTCTGCCTCATTTATACTAGAATGAGACCATAGCTAGGTTTAAACTTTTGCATTGTTTAAAATCACCTCACTATCTTTAAAACTGAAATAGATAGTGAAAAGACATGTTTCTATTTCCTGGATTGCCATAGAATTTTCTTTGTTTATTTCTTTATCCTTGATTCACAGGAAACATCATATTTAATAGTTCTACTTCTTTTTTTCTAGCTGCCAGAGGGCAAGTGTGCTTGCAAGAAAGAAAGAGAGAGAGGAGAGAGAGAGAGAGAGAGAGAGAGAGAGAGAGAGAGAGAGAGAATGATAGAGGAGATAGAGAAAGTATTATCTAATAGGGTATGGTCATGCCACAATCATTTTTCCTTCTTTTCTGTTTTTCCTTCTTTTCTCTATCCTATTAGGACTTTTGGCATGTATGCACATATACCCAGTAAGTTTTCTAACCAACTGGGGTTAAGATTGGAACCATGGTCAGCCATGTGTGATCCATCTCCTTTAATAGCTAGGCTATCAGGCCAGTCCCTACCATTGTTATTCCTACATATATGTGTGGCAAACAGAATCTAGCCTGACTATCCATTATCTCTGAGTTCTACTATAAATGTCTTTGTATAATCCTTTATTTTTGAGAATAGGTAGAAGTAACTGTTACTTGCTTTTAGTCATTAACGTATGGTAAAAATGATGAGGTGTCACTCTTGGCCTTATGTTGTATTTTGGCATTGTGTAGAACTTTATCCTAGAGATGAGTTGAATCTGCTAGACATAATCACTAGATATTCTCTTTTCTGACTTGAGAAAGTCCCCATAACGGGGAAACCTACCTGCCAAAAAACTGGTCAGTCTTTTCCTAAGAGATGCCTTCTTTCAAGTCAAAAGGAAGCCGGAACCTAAGTTCTATAATCACAAAGAAATAAACTTTGTCAACACCTTCAGTGTGCTTTAAGTGTTCTCTTCTTCAAGAAAGGCTCTAAATTAGGACATAGATTGGCTATCCTCTTGACAACAGCATTATCTGACACTAAACAGAGGCCCCACCTAAGATACGAATAGACCCCAGGCATGCAAAGTCTATATTGTTTTAAAATGCTAAGTTCATGATAGTTTCTTATACAATAATAGAAATCTAAACACTGTGTGTTTACTCACATGCAAAAAACCATTAAATTGGTATATTCACATTTAACCTTTTTGAGGAACAGATAGTTTTCTTCAACTACATCTTTAAATTATTTTTCTCTTTCATATGTGCCTTCTTTTCTATAAAATATATCACATGTAAATTGTGTCTGCTTTGTGCTCTGTATTTCTAATTTGATATATAAGATTTGAATGACTTTTAAAAATTTATTTTGAACATAATTTTTTATCACTTGTTTTACTTTTTATTTCAGTATACATTTCTTTCCTTTCTCATTTCTTACATAAGTTATCTCATATCATAGTAGAATCTTAATTTTAAAAATTATCCACTTCAGGGACGGAATGGTGAAGCAGTAGTAATACAATAACCTGGGAGGCTGATTCACAGAGGAAGATCCTGACTTTATACCCAGAGGCCCCTGAAAAAGTTGGGCATGTGTGTGCCTATGATCTGGGATTGGCTGGAACTGGGGATGGATCACAGCATAAATACCCTGTTGGATGTGCATGTCTCTCTTTCACTCTCACACATAAAAAAATAAATAAATAAATGAATTTCAAGAAAAAATTTATTCAATTTATATCCTATTTGAGCTTTCCTTAAAATAAAATAATTTGGTGTAAAATATTATTGACACTTTGAAGAATTTCTTAGTGGAAACATTTTACCTCTCATGAAATTTCATGAATAATATTTAGTCATCTTTTGCTTGCCATGTGTCTCTAATGATGATTGCTGCTAATAAAAATAAAATATTTTTATTTTAGAGATAGCGGAGTGGATAAATGTGCGATAATGGGCCAGGATGTAAATAACTGTAGAAGGCAGTTTCAAATAAACTTAAGGTCTCAGTTCAGCCATGATGGTGCAGGTGGTAGGGTGTCACTTCATATAATACTGGCACCATATGGGAGGGCTTGGGTTCAGACCCAAGCCTAAACATGCATGAACATGAGTGCACTTATGATCCTGACTGGCTGGATCAAGATCTTGGTTGGCTGGCAGGTGGAGGAGGGGGAGATTGCAGCCTAGCAAGATCCTGATAAGGGTATCTGTCACCCTTACCCCTCTTGCTCTCCTTTTTCTGTTACTCATTCAATAAGTAAATAAGTGAATTTTTTTAAAAAAATTATAATCTCAGGCCAGCCTCATAGCCCAGTGGTTACAGATCCCACATGAATGACCATAGTTTGAATCTCAGCCCTGGCAGCTTGAAAACATGTCAGGCACGTACATGTGCATGCTCCAAATCCCAGCAGAATAGAGAAACAGAAGAGAGGGATTGTGGCATGACTACTCCATTGGAAGATGTTCTCTCTCTCTATTTTTCTCTGTTTCTGATAAATACATGTGCCATCTGGCAATTTAAAAATTATGATTTCAAAGATAATTTTTTAAGAGAAATTTTTGCTATAGAGCATGTGTGCTTCCCAGAAAGACAGAGAGACAGAAAGTGAGAAATAATCCCCCCCAGGGAAGATGGCCATGCCACAATCCCTTCTCCTCCATTCTCCTCTCAGAATCTTGGGTACTCATGCACAGGTACCTGGCATGAGTTTAAGCCATCGGGTCCAGGACTTGAACTGCAGTCAGCCACAGGGGAGTCCAGTGACATAACCATTACACCATCTGCTGGTCTCCATCAAAGATCATTTTTGTCCACTTTATTGTATGTTCTGTGCTGGAACCAAGTCATTTATAAGTGCTCTCAGTCTTCTGTTTTTTTCTTCTTGGGTGGAATTTGATGCTAAACTTGCTTGAATTGAAGACCCATATATCACCTTTTTTGTAAATTATTTAGGTTCTATTTATTTTCAATTAACTATGATCATCAAAAGTAAACTCCTTGTCTCATACCAACATTCTTCAACTCTATCTCATTGAAGACTGATGCCTTGTATTGATAATATGTCTATATTTTCCCTCATCATTCCCTTGGTTGCCTCTTATAATGGAGTTTGGACTTAGGTATTTTAACTTCGGACACTCTCATGTCTCAGACTTTGCTCTTGCAGTAAAGATCATTGGTTGGGTCCTTTAGAGTTAGGAAGCTTACTTTTTGGAATTCCACATATAAATTAAAAGAGTTAACTATTTCTCTCACTGTCTTATTTGATTTGACTAAATTTAAAGTTTTCAAGCTTTTCAAAAAAGCTTTATTTATTCATTCATTGAGAGAGAGAGAAAGACAGTCATCTCCAATAAGGTCTTCACACCTCAATCCTCCTTCAGCCACAGGTATCCTGGATCACAGAAATGCTGGGCATGTAGAGGGAGACATCTGTTTGTGAACCTGCAACCTTCCCATGTGAGTCCAGCATTACAGACTGTGGTGTTCCTGTGTCACTGCAGCTGGCCAATGTTCAGTTTTTGTTTTGTTTTGTTTTGTTTTTTAATTTAGGAATATTGGTTTCATAAAAAATATATTTTAATTTAAAATAACGGCTAACCACCACCAGCTATTTCAAAAACATACTAAAAAACGTTTCTTCATTGGAATTTTCTGTGTTGTTTACATTTAGTTTCAGATCAAACAATGAAAAAGTAGCTTTATACTTATTATGGAGCATCACAAGTCCATTCTTTCAAAGAAATTCTATCAACTGAAACTATTTCGGAACCCAGACAGATGCTAGAATCCGTAGAAGAGAATATCAAAACAGTTATTATAACTGAACTCCATATGTTCAAAAAGCAAATTAGAGATATGGAATAAAATAAACAAGACTTAAACTTCTAGAGATTAAAGTATCAAAGCTGAAATGAAAAATAAACTTGATAGGATACATAATAGATTAGTATTAGAAAAAAGTGATCTTGAAGATATAGAAAAAGAAAGTATACAAAATAAAACTGAGAAAGAATAAAATATGAAACCTTGAGCACATCATCAGTTCATTGTGGAACAATTTCAGTAGGACAAATATATATGAAATTGGAATACTCAAAGAAGGAAAAGACATAGGGGAAAGAAGAAAACATATATAAAAAAAAATTGACCACTTTTTTCAAAATAGATTAAAAAAATAAACCACAAAACCCAGAAGTCTAACATGAAAGTTAAACACAGAAATAATAATTAAACGACATCAAAGCAGAAGTATAAATATTATTGTATGAAAGCTAAAACTATGTATTTAGCATGTTGAGGAGTTCCAAAATGGAGTAGAGACTGAAAAATAACCCAGCTGTATTACAAATATATAAAACAACCTGATTGCAGGGTGTAGAGAAGAAAAGTTGCTGATTTAAGTAACTGAAAATAGGTGCAAACTGTAGGACCACAGGTAAAATGAACTGTACATAAACACTGTTGTTAAAGTTGTTTCCCATGGTAATATGGTTTACTATTTCTGAAAAAAGTATACATTTATACTGGAATTAAATACCTAAGTAAATAAAGGGCTGAAGGGGGAGTCAGTTTTCTCAACGACAGAATGAGAACTTAAAATATAAGCAAGGAGTGCAGCTCTCTTTGACAAGTTGATTTCCTTTCCTTTGATACATAACCAGTAATGGAATAACTGGATCCTAAGACTTTTTATGTACCTCCATAATGTCTTCCATAATGGTTGTATTAGTTTACATTTCTGCCAATAGTTCATGAGAGTTCTCATTTCTCTGCATCCTCACCAACATTTATCCTTCTTTCTTTTTTAGATAATAGTCATTTTGACTGGGATAAGCTGATTTTCTTTGTAATTTTGAATTGCATTTTCCTGCTGTTTAGGTATGTTGACCACTTTTTGATATGCTTAGCCATTTGTATGTCTTCCTTTTAGAATTTTCTATTCAAGTTATTGGCCTAATTTTCAGTCAGATTACTTGTTCGGTTTTATTTGTTCCTTTATTTGCTGTTGAGCTCCTTATATTCTGGTTATTAATCTTGTGTTAAATGTATAGCCTGCAAATATCCCTCCCCTGTTTTGTAGGTTGTTTTTTTACTTTGTTGATTGCTTCCTTTCCTTTGCAGAAAATTTTTAGTTGATGTGATCCTTCCATCTCTCTATTTTTGCTTTTATTGCTTATGCTTTTGAGAGCTTATCTAACAAATCTTTTTCTATATCAATATTCTGTAGCATTTTCCTTATGTTTTCTTCTAGTAGCTTTAGAGTTATACATCTTACATTTAAGTCCAAACCATTTTGAGTTGATTTTTGTGTATGGCGATAGATAGGGGTCCAGTTTCTTTTTTCTGCATATGGATATCCAATTTCTTCAGTGCCATTTGTTGAAAAGACTGTCCTTTCCCCAGTGAATGTTCTTGAGATATTTGTAAAAAAAATTTGTTATTATATGTACATAAAATTATCTGGGTTCTTTATTCTTTTCCACATTCATTGCAGCACTATTCAAAATAACCAAGATATAGAATCAACCTAAGTGTCCATAAATGAGTGAATGAATAAATAAAATGAAGTACATAAAATGAACTATTATCCAGCCATAGAAAAGGATAAATTCTTATAGTCTGCAGCAACATGGATGAGCCTGGGGAAAATCATGATATGTGAAATAATCCAGGCAATAAGAGACATATGTCACATGTCCTCACTTATTTATGGAAGCTAAAAGATTTGAACATGTCCAATTGGAGAAAGAAATAGGGGATCATAGTGTCTGGAAAGGGGAGCTGTGAGGGGAGGATAGAGGGATCTTCATTAACATACAAAATTGCATTTAGGTAAGAATGAGCTTGAAAATGCTGAAGCATAGTAGGGCAACTATAGTTAACAAGCTAATGTATATTAAATGTAGCTAGAAGAAAAAATCTCATGTTCACAACACAAAGTAATGATAAATGCTAGAGATGATAGATGTTTATTACCCTTATTTGATCGCTAATATTGTATGTATGTATTGAAATAACACACTGTACCTTATAAATATGTACAAATGTTACATGTGGATTAAAACTATGTTTTAAGGTTTTTGCTGTAGGGTTCATGTGCTTGCTAGGAATCAGTGAGAGGGAAAATGAGAAGTCACCCACTCAGGGAGTATGGCCATGCTGCAATCCCTTCTCCTCCTTTCTCCTCTTGGAATTTTAGACATGCATGCACACATACCCAGCATGATTTAAAAGACACTGGGTCCAGGACTCCAACAGTGGTCAGCCATATAGTACAACACCTCAACAACCACAACACCTGCTGTCCCTGACTAAAACGTATTTTAAAAAAATAATAAAATAAGATACAGTCTTTTAAAAGAAGAAAATGAGAGAAAGAAACAAATAAGGAATCAAGCTAGAATGATCTATGTGCCAATGGGTTACAGTTGTGGACATCGGCATTAACTCATGTTTAACTAAATATACATACAGTTGAATAAATATCAGAATATTGGGACCATCAGATGGCATAACGGTTACATCACTGGACATAGCTGACCATGAATTGAGTCCTGACTGGGCACTTAAAACTTATACATGTGCGTGTATACCCAAGATCTTGAGAGGAGAAGGGATTATGGTATGTCCATTCCCTCAGGGGATGATTTCTCACTTTCTGTCTCTCTGGCAAGTGCACATACCCGATAAGAAACAAACAAACAAACAAACGTAAACAAACAAACAAACAAAAACTGTCTCAAAAGTATATATATTTATAGATGTACATACATACAGATTAAGAAAAATATATACTGTCTTGCTTTGTCAATTGATCTAGAAATACTGACACCTAAGTAGCAACAAACACGTCAGTACCCGAAGGATATATACCTTAAGCTATATAAAGGATATATAGTTAAGATATATTAAGACACCAAGAAAATACACTAGGGAAAGAATAGCCTCTTCAGTCAGTGGTGCTGGGGTTCAATTCTAGGCCAGATTGCTGACCAGAGGAGCCTGGTTCACTTCTCTTCCACATACAAGAATCAAAATAAAAAAACAGACACTTGATATTTACCAAGAGCCCTAGAAGGAGAATACTGGAGTGAAGCAAGTGTGGCAGAGGTGCTATCGTCCCCAGAGACTCTGGATGGATTTATAAAGAAGGGATTGAAATGCCCTATATCTGGTGCTCTATCCTCCCAGTCAGAATTTCAGAGACAAGAGGACTTCTTGTGGCAAGGAAGAGGTGTTCAGGAGGCCCCCAGCCTGCCTCATTGATTCTATAGTCACTTGAGGTCTTTGCTACAGGAAGAGCCTACACCTCCTGCACAGCTTTGGCCCAGTTTTGAAGGCCCAGGAGTCCACACTGCTTTTTATGCCCTGAGTAGGAGCCTAGTCTGTGTTTTATCCTCCCTCACCCAGGACAATGTAGCACAGCACTGTCTTGAGGACCCACCCACTAATGATCTGTTCGCAAATGCCTAGTGCCAGCAATCATCCTGTCCACCTGGATAACCTTAGAGGCAAACTTGCTGCCTGCACCTAGCCACACACCAGTACTAGGAGCAAAATGACTAATCTGGCAAGGCAAGCACAAGCATGTGGCCTATTGAGTGGGCAATTGCTTTATGTCTAAGAAATAATCTATACATTTTCAATTTAAAAAATATTTTATTGCTAAAAAAATGCTAACAATCACCTGAGCCTTCAGGAAGTAGTAATCTTTTTGCTGGTGGACTTTCTTGCCTTGGTATTGATGGCTGCTGACTGATCGGGATAGTGCTTCCTAAAGGTTAGGGTGGCTGTAGCAATTTCTTAAAATAGAAAAACAATGAAGTTTACTACATTAATTGACTCTTCCTTTAATGAAAAAAAATGTTCTATAGCAACGGTACTGTTTGATAGCATTTTACCACAATAGTAATTTACCCACCATCCTCTCAAATCTTGACACTGCGTTAGCAATTAAATTCATGTAATATTATAAATCCTTTGTCATTTCAACAGCATTTACAACATCTTCATAAGCAGTAGATTTAATCTCAAGAAATTACTTCTGGTCAGCCAAAGTGACACAATGCGAACACAATGCTCTGCAATGTTGAGGCCACATGAGAAGGACTCCAACAGAAGGCTCTGTGTTCTCATTCCAAAGTCTCCCTATGCATGCTAGGTACATACAATTGCCCATGAACTGGGTTTATTGAATCTGGAGGTAGGGTCACATTATGAGATCCTGCTGGAAATGCTTCTCTCTGAATCTATGTCTGCCTGTTTTTCTCTTGGAAGAAATAAATAAAAATTTAAGAAAAAGAAATAATTTTTTTTTTGCTAATCCATGAGAACAACTCCTTATTCATTGAAGATTTGTAATAAGATTATAATAATCCAGTCACATCTTTAGGCGCCACTTTTAATTTTACAATGTAAATTTTACCTCAATACGAAGTAAATTTAATATTCTAAACATTCAGGGAAGACTCTTTTGTTTCAGTACACATTTATTATCACTCATATGCCCAATCTTGAAATTCACCACTTTGACTATCTTAGGCCCAGGGATCTTTTTCATGGCATGGAGCCTTAGATTCTACTGCCAAGACTACTTGGTAAACTGTGCCACTAATGCCATCAAAGGACTGGCTGCTTTTCCAGATTCCTAGTTGAAAGTGGGGCTCTGAATTCTGCTACTTATAGAACTTATAAAACATCAGCTCCTTGGTCCTCCTTCCACCACCTTAGTTTCCTCAACCAGTAGTACAAAATCCCTAGTTTTATGCAGTAAGAAACTCAGAAAATACAAAAAAAAGGAAAACTACAGACCTATATTTCTGATGAATATAAATGCAAAAATTCTCAACAAGATTCTAGCAAATCGTATCCAATGACACATTAAAAAAAGATTATACACCACTAACAGGTAGGCTTTATTCCAGGGATGCAAAGATGGTTCAACATATGCAAAACTATAAATGTAATACACTATATTAACAGAAAGAAAGATAAAAAACCATATGATCATATCAATTGAAGCAGAAAAAGCATTTCATAAAATACATCACTTCATGTTTAAGACTCTCAGCAAAATTGGCATAGAAGGGACATTTCTCAACACAATAAAAGCCATATATGAAAAATCCATAGCTAATGTCATACTGAATGGGAAAAGGATAAAAACTTTTCCACTAAAAAGTGGAAAAAGACAAAGATGCCCACTTTCTCCATTTCTCTTCAATGTAGTACTGGACAGACTTTCTAATGCAATCAGACAAAAAAGTAAAATAAAGGCATTCAAATAGAGAAAGGAGAAGTGAAACTATCTCTGTTTGCAGATAACATGATTATGTACATATAAAATCCAAAAGAATCAACAAAAAGACCCCTGGAAGTAATAAATGAATACAGTAAAGTGTCAGGATACAAAATTGACATACAAAAATCTATAGCATTTCCATACACCAATAATAAGTAGACTGAGGTAGAATTAAAGAAAGCAATCCCATTTACAGTAACCACTAATAGTATAAGATACCTAGGAATAAACCTAACCAAAGAAGTCAAAGACTTCTACAAGAAAAACATGAGAAACTGCAAAAGTAATTGAAAATTACAGAAAAAGTGGAAAGACATCCAATGTTCTTGGATTGGAAGAATTAATGCAATCAAAATGTCAATTCCACCCAAATTAATCTACATATTTAATGCAATCCCAATAAAATTACCAGGGACAGTTTTCACACATTTGGAAAAAACAATCAAGAATCTGTCTAGAGTCAAAAAAGACTCCTTATTGCCAAAGCAATTCTGAGCAAGAACAGTGAAATAGGAAGGATCTCACTTCTTGATCCCATAATATGTTATTATATCATATATTACAAAGCTGTGATAACCAAAACAGCATGATACTGGCACAAAAGCAGGCATGTAGACCAACGGAACACAATGGAGAACCCAGAAATAAACCCCAAAATATATAGCCAACTGATTTTTGAGAAAGACCACCAGACATTCAGTGCAGAGAAGAAAAATCTCCTTAGCAAACGGTACTAGAAAAATTGAAGAAAGATTAATGATGAAACTGGACCCCTTTGTCTTACCACTAACAAAATCAATAGTAATGCCAAATAGATCAAAGTTCTAAATTTAAGAGTTCAAATCATAGAACTACTGGTGGAAGACACAGGGAAACTCTTGGAGATAACAGTGTAAGCAAAAACTTCTTAAATAAGACCCCTAAAACTCAGACAACAATTCTCAAAATAATCAAGTGGGGTTAAAAACCCTCTGCCCAGCACACAAAACAATTAGAGTGAATCAGCAACCCTCAGAATGGGAGAATATATTTGTAAACTCTGACTCATATAAGGGACTGATAGCCAGAATATAAAGCAGTTCACCTGGAAAGAAAATGATCAACTGAATTAAAAGATAAACAAATGAACTGAACAGGAAACTCACTAAGGATGACATACAAACAGCCACAAAATAGTATTAAAAAAATGCTCAATATCCCTTATCATAAGGGAGATGCAAATCAAAACCACAGTGAGATACCACCTAACCTTAGTCAGAATGGCTAAGATAAAAAAAAATAAAGAGAAGTGTTGATGATGATGTGGAGAAAAGGGAACTCTCCTACACTGTTGGTGGGAATGTAAATTAGTACAGCCACTATGGAGAACTATACAGAGATTCCTCAAAAACCTACAAGTAGAACTACGTTATGATCCATCAATTTCACTCCTGAGTATCTAGCCAAAGGATAAAAATACACTTAGTCAGAAAAACACTTGCACATCCATGTTTATTGCAGCATTATTCACAATTGCTAAGACATGGAACCAACCCAAATATCCACAGATGAAAAGATTGAAACAATGTGGTGCATATACACTTCTGAATACTACTTGGCCACAAAAAGACAATGAAACCCTAGCATTTGATAGAAAGTGGATGAATATGGAAGATTTACTGTTAAGCAAAGAAAGTCAAACTATGAAAGAGAGACATTGTATTTCCTCACTCAGTATATACTGAATGTCTGTATTCTGTGGCAGAAACTGAAATATTGGACAGCATAAAGAAATAGAGACCAACTGTGGATACCAGAGACAGTGCAGGAGGAGCGTGGGAAATGGCAGAGTGGGGAGGGAGGGAATTAAGTGGGTTAAAAAAAAGCAAAACATTTAAAACACATAGAATGTAAAATTATCTGTTCTTGGTTGATTTTGCTGCAGTGCGGTTTAAATGACACAAAAGAATAAAATCCAATTACTAACTCCAGTCTTTATGGTTTTCTTTGTGATAATATGATAATAGCATGTTTGAGTTACTCAAAAACAAGAAAAGTTTGAAAGTCTCCTTTTTTTTTTGGAGAGATTTTTGCTATAGGGTGCATGCACTCACCAGAAAGACAGAGAAAGACAGAGAGACAGAAAATGAGAAATCATGGGAACCAGCAGTTAGCGTAATGGCTATGTCGCTAGACTCCCACGGAGTCGACCGCGGTTCGCGTCTCGGACCCGGTGGCTTACAACTCACGCCGGGCGCGTGTGCGTGCGTGCCCAAGATCCTGAGAGGAGAATGGAGGAGAAGGGATTGCGGCGTGACCATCCCCCCTGGGGGGTGATTTCTCGCTTTCTGTCTCTATGTCTCTCTCTGTCTGTCTGGCGAGCGCACGCGCCCTATAGTGAAAAACCTCTCCAAAAAAAAAAAGAAAATGAGAAATCATCACTGAGGGGGGATGGCCAGGCCGCAATGCCTTCTCCATTCTCCTCTCGGGATCTTGAGCACGCACACACGCACACACGCCCGGCATGAGTTTAAGCCACCAGGTCCGGGACGCGAACCACGATCGACTACATGGGAGTCCAGTGACATAGCCATTACGCTAACTGCTGGTCCCAAAAGTCTAATATTATAAAGTATGAAGGAGTATAACCTTCTCAGATTTTGTATCATTCTTCTAACTCAGGAGGCACCAAAGACATCATTTTCCTTTTGTTTTATTCTTTTTTAATTGTATGTTTGTTGGAAAGAAATAACAAGGAAACACTAGGATTTAGGACCTGCTTTATTTGGTTAATTTATTCAGACATATTAAATTTGCACATAGTGAGCATATTTGTTAGGAAAATATGTCTCTGGGTCAATCTCTTTATTCTTCTAACCATACACATTTAACACTTGTCTATGGTCATTATATAATGGATTTTACATATCACGCACTCTCTTCCAGTGAAGCAGTAATTCTCTCTACATTTTTTCCTGATCACTTCCTCCCCACTATCCCCAATTTGCAATGTCTCATCACAAATAAAATCCAACTGGGTAAGACTCAAAACAAGCCTGAAAGTTTTGTTTAATTGTGGGAATTTTTTCTGATTCACTCCATAACGTAACTCTTGTTCCCAGTCACACTATTCTTCCTCCCGGCTTCAAAGTTGCCCTAAGGCCTAGCTACATGGTGCAAGCAAGAGAATGACACTATGTGATGGCCGAGGCTGCATTTGAGGCCTGGTTCACATCCTGGCCCAACCTAATCAGGGGAGGCACAGGAGTGTGTACCTGTGGCCTTAGTTAACTGTGAGACTGGGGCAGGAGGATTGTAAAGTGGCAAGATCCTCTCAAAAAAACCCTTCCTAAAACTCATTTTTTCCTTCTTTTCTCTTTTTTTTTTCTTCCTGCCATCTCTTTCTGTTTCATTAAAAAAAATTAAAAGTTGCCTTAAAATTCAATTTCTGCTTGAGTCTAGCAATTTGCTAAATCTACCAGGCAAGTAAGTGTGATTTTGGGTAATGCATATAGAAATAATGTAATGAAAGATTTCTACCTTGCTATCTAAAATTTATAAATCCCTTCAATTTTTGCTGATATATATGGTTCCTGTACAGTTTTCCAAGGCCTCTTTATATTTCCTGCTCTGTTGAAGTCTGTTTAATGCTACTAAACTCACATTATTTTATCAGTGATATTTGTCACCTCTTACAAAGAGATAAATGTTTTTATTAATATCAATACATTTATATTTGTACTTCAATTTTTCAAGTATTATGGGAACAGCAAGTTTTAGAGGAAAAATTAGAAGAAGGCAGTGAAAGATAACTATAAATAACCAAAAACAATGAATTTGGCATTTACTGTTGACAGATACTACACAGGGCACTGAAGATAATGTAGTAAACAGAGCAGATATCGCGCTTGCCTTTACGGAGCTTAAAGTACTATATATAGAAGACAGAGTAGGGAACCAGCAGTTAGCGTAATGGCTATGTCGCTGGACTCCCACGTAGTCGACCGTGGTTCACATCCCGGACACGGTGGCTTAAAACTCACGCCGGGCACGTGTGCGTGCGTGTCCAAGATCCTGAGAGGAGAATGGAGGAGAAGGGATTGTGGCGTGACCATCCCCCCTGGGGGGTGATTTCTCGCTTACTGTCTCTCTGTCTCTCTCTGTCTGTCTGGCAAGCGCACGTGCCTTATAGTGAAAACAAACCTCTCCAAAAAAAAAAAAAAAAGACAGAGTAAAAACAAACACAAAATTAGAAATACTAATAGAGAGATATCTAGGAAATAAACTGGTAATTATAAATGTTCATAATGGAAATTATCTCTATAGGATGGTCATAAAATAAAGATAAATTGAAACTATGAATTGATAAGAAACAAGCCTTGTGAATAGTGAGCAGAATCATATAAGCAGAGGTAAAGATATGTATCGACATTCCAAGGGAATAAAAATCTTCGTGAGTTCTAACAATAGAGTCGCTTTTCTCTTTTTCATTTCTCCAGATAGAAAATGAGAATGATAAATAAGATTAGAGATCCTAAGGTGCTATGAGAAGCATTTACTTCTATTCAAATGGAAATGATTATTTTTCTATTTTTCAGTTTTGCTATAGAGCACATGCACTTGCCAAAGACAGACAGGGAGAGAGAGGGAGAGACAGAGAGAGAGGAAAAGTGAGAAAGCAACCACCAGGGCAGCTGGCCACACTGCAATCCCTTCTTTTCCTTTCTCCTTTCGGAATTTTGGGCATGCATGCACATGTGCTCGGCATGTTTTCAAGCTGATCTGGGACGTGTATACACAGTTGTGCGTGTGGGATCCAGTCGTCATAACCTTCGTGCCACCCGCTGGTGTGAAACTATTACTTTAAAATGTCATGACATTAATTAAAATAACTAGGGTGATGTTACTTTTTGATATTGATAATATGATGTATTAAAACAAGCTACAAATTTTTAAATGTAAAGTAATTTTTTTTTTTTTAGCCTACGAAAGGTGTGATTTTTAACTGAAGGTCCACTTGAAGATAAAAAAAAAACTGCCAATTATTTTGTATAAATAAATACAGTGTCAACCTGAGGCCTAGTGTTTAAGGCAGCTGAATCTCACACGGCCAAACCTGTGGTTCAAATCTGGGACTTGGTGGCTTGAGAAACTTACTGGACTCATGTGTGTGTGTGTGTGTATGCCCCACATCCAAAAAGGAGTGAGAAATGGAGAAAGTATTTGAATGTGATCATTCACTATAGGGGGTATTTTCTCACTCCGCCATCTCTTTCTGGTGAGCACATGTATCCTCAGTCAAAATAAAAATACCTAAATAAATAAATATAAACCCAGATGGAAGAGTTCACATAGGACTACAGAAAAAAATTGAAAAAGTCAAATTAAGTGGAGCCATAAGGTGATGTGGTATAGTTAAGATGCTAGACTCCTACATGTCCAACCACGGTTCAAGTCCTGGACCCGGTGCTTGAAAATTATGCTGGCGTGTATGTTGTGTATGTGTGTGTGTGCATGTGTGCTCAAAATCCCTATAGGAGTTTGGAGGAGAAAGGATTTTGGTGTGACCATTCCCCCAGGTGGTAATTTCTCATTTTTCCCTGTCTCTGGCAAGTATACGCATCCTATGGCAAAAACCTAAACAGCAACAACAAAGATAAATTAAGTAATAGTGGCTTTGATTTAAAGAATCAAGACAGGGAATGAAGACTACAAAGTGAAAGATAACGGCAGTACATATTTTTTCTTCCTGTCATTTTTAAAATTTTAAACTAACCAAGAAGTGCCTTAGAAACTCAGCTAAATGTATATCCCTTATTTTAGAGCAGTGTTTTGAGTGGAAATGATTTTTAGCTCAGATAAGTAAGATATTTTCCCTGGAATAATACAAATATGCTCAGATGAAGAGACAGACTGCTTATTACTTAGAAGTAAAAAGAAGGAGACCAGCAGTTAGCATAATGGCTATGTCACTGAACTGCTATGTAGCTGACAGTGGTTCGAGTCCCGGACCTGGTGGCTTAAACTCACACCGGGTGCGTGTGCGTGCGTGCCCAAGATCCCGAGAGGAGAATGGAGGAGAAGGGATTGTGGCTTGGCCATCCCCCCTGGGGGGTGATTTCTCACTTTCTATCTCTCTGTCTCTCTCTGCTTTCTGGCAAGCGCATGCGCCCTATAGCAAAAACCTCTCCAAAAAAAAATAAGGGCCATTTTTTTCCCCCCATAGAAAGCATGTACATACCAGAGAGAGACAGTGAGAGGGGAAAGTGAAAAATTACCCCACAGGGGGGCTAGTCACACCACAATTCTTTCTCTTCTATTTTTCTCCTGGGATTTGGGGCACACATGCACCTGCACCCAGCATGATTTTCAAGCTGCCATGTCTGGGAGTTGTACAGCATTTGGCCATGTGGGAGTACAGTGCTTTAACGCCAACCCACCTGCTGCCCCAAGAACCAACAGTTTTAACATCAGTTTATAAGTGTGACAAGGTTATTGTTAAGAAGAATCAGGACCAGCAGTTAGCATAATGGCTGTGTTACTGGACTCCCATGTAGTCGACCATGGTTCGAGTTCTGGATTCCATGGCTTAAAATCGCGCCGGGCGTGTGTGCGTGTGTGTTCAAGATCCCGAGAGGACAATGGAGGAGAAGGGATTGCGGCATGGCCATCCCCCCTGGGGGGTGATTTCTCACTTCCTGTCTCTCTGTCTCTCCAGAGAGCTCATGTGTCCTATAGCAAAATTCTCTCTTTAAAAAACAAAAACAAAAGAATCAATTCTACTAAAACATGACAGGCAACAGAGCAACCAGTTAGGAGTTCAGTGCAATAACCTTGGTTTGATGTGATGTGAACTAAAATTTAGAAGTACCCTGTAGTGAAGTTATAAAGAAATGAACTAACTCGTGACACAGTCAATGAAAAATGTAGATAGATAAGATGGACTATTGAAAAAAAAAAAAAAACAACAACAACTAAAGAATGACTCTAAGATTTTTGGTCTAAATAACTCAATAATAGTGCTGCTGCTTTCAAAATTGTAGTATATTATGGGAGGACAGATTTCACTTAATATGTCTTAGTGATCAGGATAGGGCTGTTTCCCTTTGATATGTCATTAAAATATTCACAAGATACCAAACAATGAAATGTATGTCTACATATCATTCCCAGACAGAGGTGGCTTCATGAGTATGTGTGACCTGTGGAGTTTCCCAGAGCCCATGCTTAATGTAATGTTCTGCTAGTTTCATCTTGAAATTCTTATGGACTTTTAAGTAAGGGGACTGGAATGATTAATTTTACGTGTCAGCTTGATCGGGCTAGGTAGTGTCCATATATTTGGTTAAACATTATTCTAAGGGTTTTTGTGGGGGGATTTCTATGATAATTAACTTTTAAATCAAGTAGAGTAGTTTACCCTTATAAATGTAGGTGCCATCTCTGTTGGTACCCTGATTTTGGACTTCCAAACTCCAGAACTGTGAGGAAATCAGTTTCTTTTGTTCAAGTATCCCAGCCAATGGTATTTGGTTATGGAAGCCTAATCAAATAAAATACTGTCTCTGATAATATTTATTTTTATTCATCTATATTTATTTAGTATATTTTATTGTATCTTAATTTCTTTTATACATTCAATCACTATATATCACTTAGCTTGTAAAGTGAATTTTCCACCATGAATCTGATGATGTTTAAAGAACTCATGTTTGTTTTTGTTCTTCACGTAGAAAACTAAAATGTCATAATTCTACAATAGACCAAGGTTATATATCTGGGCAATTGAGTATATGTTTTCTGTGACTGTCATATATCTATTTGAAAAAATTTACTCTCTCTACTTTGTAAACCTGAACTTACACGCCTCTCAAAACATAAAAAAAATAGTCAATTGTAACGGTAATAAAAGCACACAATTATCCATCCTTGAGTTTAATATAGAAGATGCAAAAATTTACCTGAGCACCAAAAAAGTATTCTCTTCCATGTGTATAATACATTATATAAGTGAAATGATAGGGTAATTCTTATTATGAAGAGACAATGACAATTAAGATCATTGTTCATATTGCATATTCACTATATACCTATCACATATTCATCAATGCACACTTTATTATATGCTTAAGTCTGTTGTTTTTTAACATACAAGCAGTGGTTTTTGTACTGATATTGTATATGCCTTTGATTACACAGTTATTCAATAGTAAAAAATGGCTGCATTTCAAAAGAAAAATGTACTAATGTGTGTTTTTTACAGAGAAATCTGTGAGTGATACTGGGGAGTGTTATTTCTCCTTATCTTTTGATGTCCACATTTAAGCCAATTGGATTCATGCCATTTAAAACTGAGCATATTTTACAAAAGAAAAAAAGAAAGAAAACTCTGAAATATGCAAAAAGTTTTTCAGTGTTTAAACATAAATGAGCATTGAGAAATCCTTACTAGGAAAATATGCTACTGATGCAAAACCTAGAAACATTATGCTCATATTTCTACAATATATTTCTTGATTGGATTATGTTCTCATTAAGTCAGAATGCAATGTTAGATAAGGTTATGAGTCCATGAACCCTAAGACTTTATTAGAAGCTGTGACAAATCAGGTAAACTAATTTTTTTTGTCACATCTGATTATTTCACAATTGAACAGACAATACAGACACCTATATGAAAGTCTTGCAGTAAATTATACTTTCTTAAGTATCCAACAAAGTATATAGAACAATTGTAGGAATACATTAAGGAATAAATCCTTTGCCTGACAACTTAAACAGTCTAGTTATTAACTTAAGTTTATTACAAATAGAATTCTACATAATATTATACCAGCATTATAGATATAAATGTGTGACTATTGATTGAATTCATGATATGTGAAAATATCAAAATAGGCAGGTCAAATGCTAGATAGAAGTAAATTTTTTTTTTATTTTTAATACATTTTTTCCAGAGTGTATGTGCTTCCCAGAGAGTGACAGAGAAAAACAGAATGAGGGAGAGGGTATGGTCATGCTGAAATTCCTTCTCCATCCTGTCAGGATTTTGGACAAACATGTGCATGCACCCTGGTTCGTTGTTCAAGCCACCAGGTCCATGATTGGAACTGTACAGTTGACTCTGTGGGATCCAGCCCCCTTAACCATAAAGTAAAATCTTTTAAAAAGCCAAAATGAATGTTCTTAGAAAAACTTTTTGTAAATTCTTAGTATACTTTGCCTTTTAGGTGGATAAATGTACATGCTATTATATTTCACAACTTGTCTAATGTGATGGTAAATGAGTGGTGGCTGACAATTGATTACCACAAGTGTTTTTCAAGAAGGCTCTTAGCAAAACGGAGGCACCTTCAAAAGAGACTTGTATAATTCAGCACACTTCAAATTACAAGGTATTTTATGAATCAATATTTCATTGTGTTATAAACCTTTCTGAGCTTATTTTTTTAAAGGTGCAGTATTAGTTATATGTAGCAAACTATTTGCAAGGCACGTTTTAATAAAATCAGATTTATGTTAAACTTTTGTATTAGTATGCTCACTGAATGCCACTATCATGCTATCATTTGAATCACTTCTGCACAAGCTTATCACTTCTAACAATTAAAACTCAGCCAACCTGCACTGTCAGCATAATGTCAGTTTAGTATTTTTTTGGTGGTTTGAATTTTTTAAGCCTATTCAGCACACTTGTCTAATTAAGTGCATTCTGACTTCTTCAGGAAAGATATTTTTATTGAAGTATAAAATAAGTATTATAGCCATGTTAAAACACTGCAAAATATTACTTCTAGGACTAATGTATACTTTAACAGTATTTAGTAAGAAAAATATTTTATATCAAGTAAATTATAAAGAACACATATCTACCTTGTAAAACATAGAATGCAGTCAATCAAAAATGAAAGAGGTTTATTCTACCATTAACATTGTAAACACCAGGACCAGCAGTTGACGTAATGGCTATGTCATTGGATTTTCATGTAGTCGACCGTGGTTCGAATCCCAGACCCAGTGGCTTAAACTCACGCCAGGCGCATGTGAATGCGTGCCCAAGATCCCAAGAGGAGAATGGAGGAGAAGAAATTGGAGAATGGCCATCTTCCCTGGGGGATGATCTCTCGCTTTCTGTCTCTCTGTCTCTCTCTGTCTTTCTGGCAAGCGCACACACCCTATAGCAGAAACCTCTCAAAAAAAAAAAAAAATCATGAACACCTGCTATATTGGGAACAAGAGAAAGGGATAATCACTGTTCTTGGAAGAAAATTCTCATTTTCTGTTTATACAATGATTAACTAGCATTAATCCATCACGTGAAGTATGAGATTTCAGTTGTTCCATTCCTAATTCTGGACACAAATGAAGCAAAACAATCACATCTTTTTTGGGCTACGGAAGCCTGTGGGTGCCACACATACTTATGCTGATAGTGTGATAGATTATGCTTATCTTCATTGCCAAAGCAGGGTGGAGGAATTCGCCTTGATAGCCTGTCTTATAAAATTTTATATTTAGAAAATTTTTTGTCATTATTTATTAGATAACAGATCATAAATACTTAAAATATTTCTAGATTTTTTTCAATATTGGTTAGATATTAGAAAGCTAAAATGCATAAAATGTGACTTTTTTCCTCAAGACCATAATTTTTTGTTTGTTTGTTTGTTTTTGAAGAGGATTCTGCCATAGGGCACATGTGCTCACTAGAAAGACAGAGAGACAGAAAGCGAGAAATCATCTCCCAGGGGAAATGGCCACGCTGCAATCCCTTCTCCTCCATTCTCCTCTCGGGATCTTGGGCACACACGCACACGTGCCCAGCGTGAGTTTAAGCCACCAGGTCCAGGACTCGAACCATGGTCGACTGCATGGGAGATCAGCTAACTGCTGGTCCCTCAAGACCATAATTTGAATGCTGCTGATGCAAAACCTGAAGGACCACATTAAGTCTAGGAAGGTCCAGAATTTGAGTAAGTTACATGGATTATGACTATGAAATCATTTTTTCATTTGAAAATTGGGCTTGCTGAATTTTTATTCAGGGGCCAGCTGGTGGCATGGTGATTAAGGCAGATAGATCCAACATGGCCAATACCACAGTTTGAGTCCTAGATCCAGTGGTTTGAAAATACGCACATGTGTGTGCATGCTCAAAATCCCGAGAGCAGAAGTGAAGAGAAGGCATTGTGTGTGGCCTTCCCACCTACAGGTGCTTTCTCACTTTCTCATTCTTTCATTGACTCTCTTTTGCTCTGGCAAGTGCCCCCACCCTGTAGCAAATTTAAAATAAAATGGTCATTTTGTATGCTGTGATGATGTACAGTGAATGAATGTAACATAAATTAATTAAAAACAAAATAAGAGAATAACAACAAAAAATAAACTAAAGTGGTCATTCTACAAAGATCATAAGAAATTCTTATGCTATTGTGTCCTAATTTATCAAAGCTTATATAATCAGTAACTGTAGTAACAGTTTACCTATAAAAATAAAATTAGTTTAATGGAGCATTTTATGAAAAGTTAAGGATTATCATTATGATAATACAGATACACATATTTGGGCTAATGATTTTTTGAACAAAATTTGTTATTACTGCTGATGTTGTTGCTCACCTGTCCTAGAAGGGCAATGATGCTTATATAAAAAATTATGCATTGTGCCTTACAAGTTTCCTGCATTGAATTCAACAATTTGATGAAGCCAGCTCCTATTTGTTAGCAAGGACAGTTGTATTAATTTGTAGGATGTTTTTAAGTCTACTGTTAAATATAGCCATTATTATAAATTAAACTATATAAAATTATAATTAAATTAATTATATTAAAAACAAAGTTTAACAGATGGGAGACAATTCTGAAATGGTGGCACAAGGAGTTCTGTAAACCTTCTTCCCACTGAAACCAACATAATTGCTGAAAATTATTAAAAAACAGCAACTTGAATCTCTTCAAATTATCTCAACAGCATATAGAAAATGAAAAGGGAGCCAGACAGTGGTACAGCAGTAAGGGAACATGCTGTGAGGCTGACACACATAGGAAGCCTCTCAATTTGCATCTAGAGGCTTCCCTGAACATGCCGAACATGCAGATGCCCACGATGTAGGGCTGCCTAAAGTTGGGATATATGGGAGCATCAAGACTCTATTGGGAATATCTGTCTCTCACATTCATAAAAGAAAGAATCTTTAAAAAAAAGAAAATGAAAAACATATCAGGAAAATATACTAAATATTGGTAAGAACAGTAAGATTCCGTGGCATTTCAATTAGGACATGCCCCTTCCTGTCCTCATTCCCTGTTCAGCATGGTAGAAGCTCTACCATGAGACATGTAACCAAGAAAGCATAACTTCTCTCTTCACCTTCCAGTCTAAGGCCACAGCACCTTCCTAAAAGATATGGGGTGTGAAAATTTTCCCTGTCCCTCCAGATCCACGTAGCTGAAACTCTATCCTAGGCAAGAGTGACTAGGAGATCCAAGGCTGTGTTCCTCCATCCTGCTCCTACTCACGACAGTAGCTCTACCCCTGCTTCAACAGGCTTAGCTTTCTTATAGGGTATAGGTTCCATGCAAAGAGAGATAAGCTGAGAAAATCAGATGCTAATACAACTGTCCATTTTTTTGTTCATATAACAAGAGTGCCAATCACATTCTAAAAGAGAGCTTTTTGCCTAAGTGCATAGGCATTCCATAAGAAGACAAAGCACTATTGTTCTCCCTATGGATACTAACTTTGTCTGGAACAGAACTGTGAAATTTAAACCTAATACAACTATAGAAAACAATGAAAATTTTGATGGTAATTAATTACAAGGAGGCTAGCAACTCCAAGAAAGCAACAAGCGAAGTCATATACTCATTCAAAGTTTAACAGACAAAATGAGAGAGAGAGTAAGAACAGCTCTCCTAGGGTCAGACCAACTCTCAAAGTTTGGCCTCAAAGATTTCCCCTGAAAAAGAATCAACAGAATATTGAGTAAGATTGTGAATCTGTTTATGCTCCAGGGCGTTGTTGAAAGCAGTAGTACAACCAGTCACCATTTAGTGGAGGCTAACAACTGGGAATGATACCAACAAAGACAGACAGTTTAACAGATCAGAGAAGGGGATAACCAGAAAATGCCCTGAAACAAAACAAAACACAGGTAGAACATGCACATAGAAAATTCTATGCCCTCTGAGAAACTGCAGCAGAGATTTCACAAAGCACAGGAATAAACTTCAGTGAAAATGTTTAGACAAATCACTCAACAAATAAATAAGCACACAAAAATAAAAACAAGCCTCTAAAAGAGAGAAAGGGAATCAATATTCAGACTGTCCACATATATTATCTAAAATATACAGTTTTAACCCAAAATCATGAGAAATTTAAAATCAAGAAAGTATTACCATACATGGTCACAGAAATTGCCTTTGTGATGGCTCCAATGGAAAACTTAAAACACAATTCAAAGAAGCTCTTACAGATATGTTCTAAGAACAAAACAAAACAACAACAAAAAAAACAATGTTTTAAATTGTAAAGAAAAAGTATAATGACAATGCTTAATTTAAAAGAGAATATAACTGTTAAGATGGATTTTTTTTTAAAAGTGGAAATTCTAGAACTTAAGGATGCAATACCTGGGACTAGCAGTTGGCCTAATGGCTATTTCGCTGTACTCCCATGTAGTCGACCGCGGTTGGAGTCCCAGACCCAGTGGCTTAAACTCACGCCAGGTGCGTTTGCGTGTGTGCCCAGAATCCTGAGATAAGAATGGAGGGGAAGTGACTGTGACATGGCCATCCCCCCTTGGGGGGTGATTTCTTGCTTTCTGTCTCTCTGTCTCTTTCTGTCTTTCTGGTGAGTGCACGCATCCTACAGCAAAAACCTCTCCAATAAATAAATGAATAGAATCATTATGAAGCAGGTGAGACTTCATCTTGAAGGAGCAACTCCATCTTGCAGGAGCACCTCCATTATAAACTGTTTAATTCCTATGACTTATAACTCAGTACTGATAGCTGTGTAAGGTTTCTGTGCTCTGGCAAACTTACTGCCCCTCCCTGGAGCTGCAGGGTAACCTGAAAACCTTGGGTGGATTAGTACCTTAAACAGATTAGTACTTTGAATAGATTGGTACCTTGAATAGATTAGACTTCTGCTTCTCTAACTCCTCCCTTTGATGCTATGTAGGGTGAGATCTGAGCCCAATCCCCACCCTGAGACCTCCCATTCCCCAATTCCCCCATGAAAGACCATGTCCAACCTCCAATTGGGGCCAGAGATTTTGAGTGTTAACTCCCCCATGCCCACTAACTTAATAAACAGTTCTCTTAATCTCTCTGAGTGCTACTTTCCATTCCTTGGCATCTGGTTTTCCGCAGCAATTATAATAATATACAGTAATAAAAGTTATGTGAATGTGCTCTTTCAAAATATTTTGTTGTACTGTATTCACTGATTTTCAGATCATAGTTGAGTGCAGTTGATTAAAATTAAGAAAGTGAAGCAGTGAATAAAGGGACAATACAGTATGCATAATAAGATTATTAGAAGAAAAAAAAGAGAGTAGCTGAAAACAATCTAAGAAATAATGGCTGAAAACTTCCAAAATTTAATAGAAAACATTATTATACACAACCAAAAAGAAAACAAATTTCAAACAAGATGAAAAAGAGACCCAGGGTCTGGATAGCAGCACGGTAAAATGTGTAACTCTGTGAAACCCACATCTGAAGGTTGCAGGTTTGTGTAGAGACCAATCTAAGTACACTGAGCATAAGTATGGCCATGATTCAGGCTGGCTAAAGCCGGCAGTGGATTGTGGTGTCAAGACCATGACAGAAGTGCTGTATCTCCGTTTCTGTCTCTCCTCTCACTCATAAAATAGTCTTTAAAAAAAAAAAAATGAGAGAAATCTCAGCCAGTAGGTGGCATAGTGGTTAAGGGGCTGGATCCCACATAGCCAAATCCATGGTCCTGAAACAGTGGCCTGAAAAACAAGCGAGGCTTTTGTCCAAGTGTGTCCAAAATCCTGAGAGGAGAATGGAGGGTAAGGGATTGCAGCATGGCCATGCCACCTGGTGAGTGATTTCTCATTTTCCTCCTCTCTCTGTCTCTGTCTCTCTCTGGCAAGCACATGTACTCCATAGCAAAAAAAAAAAAAATCTAGAAAAAGACAAAAACAAGGTAAATAAACAAAAAAATGAGAGAGATATAAAACCCAGGTATATAATTGTAAAAAATGTTGAAATTAAAAAACTACAATAAAATAAAAACACTCCTTGAAAGTGATAAGAAGAAAATCACTAATTGCAATACAGAGGGGCCCTAGAATTAAAGGATCACTTCTCTTAAGAAGCAATTGAGGCTCCTCTCTCATGGCCTCACTTCCAAAATGACAAAGAAAAGAAGGAACAACGGCCGTGCCAAAAAGGGCCATGGCCATGAGCAGCTTATTTGCTGCATGAACTGTGCTCAATGCATGCCCAAGGACAAGGCTATTAAGAAGTTCATCATCTGAAACATAGTAGAGGCCACAGCCATCAGGGACATCACTGAAGCAAGTATCTTTGATGCCGATGTGCTCCCCAAGTTGTATGTGAAGCTACATTACTGTTGAGTTCTGCCATTCATAGCAAGGTAGTCAGGTATCAATCTCAGGAAGCTTGAAGAACCAAACACCCAGACCCCAATTTAGACCTGCAGGTGCTGCCCCTTGCCTTCCATCAAAGACCATGTAAGGAGATGAGTCTTTAAGGACTGAAGAACTGTCCTCTGGGAAAAAGTAAAATCTAAATTATACACTAAAAAAAAAGAAGCAGCAGCAATTGAGACCCAAAGATAGTAAGATTAAACATATACAATGCTGAAAGGAACAAAAAAAATGTTAGTTAAGACTATTTCCAGTGTTAACTTGTGGCACAGTGGTAACACAGTGGTCATGTTGCAGAAAACCAGACACCGAGGAACAGAAAGCAGCACTCAGAGAAATTGGGATAACTGTTTATTACACTGGTGGGCACGGAGGAGTTAGGACTCTGAATCTCCAGCCCCCACAGTCTTTTATGTGGGAATTGGGGAAAGGGCTCAGAACCTGCCCTACACAGCATCAAAGGGAGGATCCAGAGAAGCAGGAAGTCTAATCTATTCAAGGTTTTCAGGTTACCTTGTAGTTCCAGGGAGGGGCAGTAAGTTTGCCTGAGGGCAGAAACTTCAGGCAGCTATCAGCCCTGAGTTATTCACGAATTCAGGGTCCTTTCATATCATTCCCCACTATTGAGCCTCCTCAACTATACTCAAGGAGGGTCGATAAATAGGAGGGTGGTAAACATAATGTCAGGGGCAGTGACAAGCAGTTCATATTTGATAGTTTCAAGGTGGGAAATCACGAATCGCTTAATCGGATTAAGGACACATGGTCTGACTGCCAGTCCTAAACGAATAACTACTAGGGGCCTCAGTAGAGACAGTAGCCATGGGGCCCATGTTCAGAGCCCATTCCAACCTTCCCAGGAGTCAGCTGTTGCTTGTCACTGTTTGGAGACTAAATCTTTAAGCTACTTGGCCATATCTCAAATCACACCTGATTTGTTGGTGTGGAAGCAACATTCCACTCCCAGCAATAAACAGTCTGTTAACAGATGGGTAAGTGTCGAGCTGTGTTGTGAAGTCCTTGGTTATTTGGGTCCAGATCAGTAAAATTAGAGATCTGTCTCTAGGTGTAAAATGAAACCGCAACCACGAATGAAGTAGGTAGAAAGGAAGATTTAATAGAAAAGAAAGGAAAGGAAACAAAGGAAGTACACCCAAAAGACTTTTGAGCAGGCAGATTGCCAGGTGGCAACCACACTCAGCACCGGTCAACCATCATTTTATTACTAGAGGTCATGAATATTCATTAGTGGGAGGCCCGTTACACTGCCTATGTCCTTCCTTTGAATTTGAATCCACATTTTTTTTTTTCTGTACCTGTGCACCTTCCTTACAGGTAAAGAATGAGGAATTTGATCACCTAGTTACACACGCCGAATGCGATCCAGGTTCCCCCAGTTAGACTGCCCAATTTATTCCCATTAGAGCATTGACCAAAACGCTTTCTTGGATCTTTTTGATAAGAGAAAAATCTACGAATCATCCCTGTGTGCTTCCCTCAGGCCCCAAGGAAGGAAGATGGCAAAGTGCCTCACCCTCCTGGTGCCTGGAGCTAGATGAGCTTTTCGCTTTTCTCTTAGGGCTGCCTGCTCATGACTAACTGCCTACCACAGTATTAGCCCATAAATCCACACTTTTTGGCAGTCAGGAGATCTAACCCTCTCCAGTTCTGTAGGACCACATCAACAAAGGAATATAGCAGACTTGTAGAGTCTCAATAATCTTTGCTACCTGTGGGAATCCATCTGCCTGGGCAGTGGACAGCTGCTGGTAATAAGCAGCAGAGGATTCCATCCCTCCAATCCCAGTCCCAACCCCAGCAGCAATCCCCAGCCCCACTAGGAGGGGAATGAATTGCACCGCCCTCCAAATTCTAGCATGTACTACTAGGGGAACATCAGCAATCTCATTTCCTCGTAGAATGTCCACTTGGGGGGTGAGAATTGCCCAGATATAGGTCCCGGACCAGTTTCTTGTAAGACACTGGAAAGCATAGGGCCCACATACTTGATGGAACCCCAAGTATTGAGAACAAATTGCAATCTAGTTTTCTGGATATGTATTGTGGCAGGTCATATTACCTACTCCAATGGAACTTTGATTTGTAAAATAGTCCTGGGACTTGGAGGAAAGATGTACCTGGGAGACTGGTCCCTCCTGTACAGAGGTCAGATTAATAAGTGGGGTGTCATTTGTAGGGGAGGTTGGAGTGGTATATATGCAGGAAGGGCTATTCAAATGCAGAGCCAACAGCTGGATGCTAACTGGGGTTGTGCCTGATACAGGAGAGCATGGGTCACATTAATGAGCATAATTATTCTTGGACCAAGCTGGGGGGTTCCCTCCAAGGTGCAGAGAGGCTCAGTTAATCTCGGGGAGCCTGAGGCTTAAGCCTTTGTACTGCATCCTGGATGGTGGCCTGAGTCTCTGTAGGACATTTACTTCCTCCATCTGGGAACCCACACTGTCTGAGACCTGTGTAGCAGACCCATTTTCCTGTGGGGGTAGGGGAGGGCAATTATAACAATCACGGCTCCCTCTGCTTTTTCCTACAAACTAGAGTGTTCCATCATCTTGGCATCTCTGGAGGGTGACCAAGTTGAGGCAGGACTTGTAGCCTCTCCCCGATGCATGAACCCCAGCTGGCTTGGGAACCCTGGAATGACTATGAGATTGTAAATCCCAGGCAGGTGGTCTAACATTAGTAGGTAGGTATCCAGTTGCAGCCGAAGAGTGGCTTGCTGGATGCTTTGGTTGCACCATTTGAGGCGGGGGTGGTGGGGTGGTGGGAGGTAGGCACCTGTCAGCCTTGGTAAAAGAGCAAGGCCCAGGGTCAGGAGTATCATTAAAGAAAAATCGTTATCAGGAACAAAACCCCCCCAAAAATGCCTCTGGTTAGTTAACCCATGCATCTTAGGCCTAACAAGATTCCTACTATCAGGAGGTACACTATTGCTAGCAAAAGCCTCTCCCATAACTTCCAGTCCTATGGGGCCACCGCTGCCAGACCAATGGAGAGAAGCACAGCCAGAAGTATGGGAAGGGCTAGGAGCAGGAAATTGCAAGGGTATGGTGGGGGTGTCATCCGTCACTGTCTTGAAGCTTCTGTTATGCATAGATTGGTCAGCTTCTGAAGGACCAGAGTGAGTGACTCCATTTTTTTTATTTGGGGGGAAGGTCGACTCCATTTTATTAAACCTACCTTGCTGAGAATCGGCTCCATCTCAAGGAGATGAGCAGATCACGTAAGAGAGGGTCATAATGAGAAGAACAAAAGAAATACCAGAGATCTGCAGTGTCCCGAGTCACAGGACAGTCGAACAGCCACCTGAGGGAGAGTGAGAGAAGGGACAAACACACAGAGTGGAGACAAGACAAGGTATTGATCAAGTCTCATTTATTGAGGAAGTATGACAAGCTTATATGCGCTCAGGAATAGGTGTGTCTGCTTACTCAGATAGGTTTCTAGGCAACAGGAGGGATGGTTGGTCATGTGGTTTCTGGGAATCGGTTTGCTTGGTGGAGAAATAGAAACTTAAGGTCTCCTTATACACAAAATGGCAGAGTATCCAAAATGGCGGATAGCTCTTAAGATGGCTCCTGTGTTGCTCACTTAATGCATCGCCCTCCACACTGAAGTAACTTTCTTGCCCAACTTAATGGTCTGAAGACCAATCAGTAAAAGACAACTATGCTCTTAAAATCTACAGCCAATGTATAGCAACCCGAGTACATTTCTCATCACCCCTTGACCTCCCCCCACCTTTACAGCCAAATGAAAACCCAGCCCAACTAACACTGGGGCTCACAACTCTGATCCGCTGTGTCAGTGAAGGTTGGGAGCCCTGGCTTGAACCCGAATAAAAGTGACCCTTGAGTATTACACCGTAATTGAGCTCCTTGTGGTCTTTTTGGAATTTTGCGATGGGGGCACTACACATCCAGAGTGACCAAAGCAGGGCTTCAGACTCCTCAAGCTTCCTCTGTGCATAGAGCAGCCAGCCCAGGAGTGGCTGCTGCAGGACTGCAGTCTCAATGGTAGATCTTGGTCCTCTGGAAGGGTATTTTAGTCCAGGGTTCAGCGTGGTTTTTCATCGTCCAGGTCTTGGGGTCCTCTGGTGCTGCAGCTTGCTTCACTCATGAGTGGTGGATTCATGGGTCTAGCCCTAAAACCTTAACTCATCATTTCTGCCAGGTGCCTCGTGGGTGAACAT
The DNA here is from genome assembly GCA_026018925.1 of Tupaia tana. NCBI lineage: Eukaryota > Metazoa > Chordata > Mammalia > Scandentia > Tupaiidae > Tupaia > Tupaia tana. The sequence continues at coordinate 64,956,037 of JAKSZU010000009.1, read as the reverse complement.
TCACCATTCCTCCTCTCGGGGCATTGTCACAGTTAGGATTTGTCAGGACTGACAGTTAAAGCAGATGACCCTGATGAGTCAAAGCTGATTTGCACTCTGAGTTTAGTTAATAGGTCTCTTTCCAGCAATGGGACTGGGACATCAGGCAGGTACAAGAACTCATGGGTAACTAAGTGTCCCCCTAATTGGCAGCTTCTTGCCTGCAGGAAGGGCTGGTAGTAGAGAGTTGCTCCGCCTTCTGTAATAGTCCCATCTGTATCTATCTGGTGGGGGGGTCCTTTAAGAGGCATCTGAAGAGTGATGTTGCCCTGGGGTGTAGCAGCTAGCCAGGTGACAGCAGGTGAGGCTGAATCTGGGCGCAAGATTTACGATGGCTGGTGGCCTCCCCCCTGAGCTGGCTCCTCAGGCTGCTGTTTAGGCCCTGGGAAACAGGTGAGGGTGAGGTTTCAATTACTGGCTCAGCGGGGACATATGGGGGTGGACCTGTTAATGGCTCCTCATCTGGGGGGCCCTACAGGATTATAGCCATGGGTTTCTTTTGGTCAGAGTTTGGCACTGGGGGCATGACATGAGTGGCCACAATAGTGCATTGGTTTTTCCTTCTTATGCAGATTTGCGCCCAGGGCAAAAGGACTTGGGCTGTCTATAGCCAGGAGTCAGCATAGGGAAACTACTTGGGGTGGCCAGGGGTGCCAGTAACAACATTGTACATAGCCCACAAGGTAGGGAGAGTTAAGTTTCCCTGTGGTGGCCATTTGACCTTGAAAGAGGGCCATTCAACCTCACAGAGGGCTCTCAAATTCTCTGGTTTCATTTTAACTCCATAATCACTAGAGGAGCCCTTTTTAAAATTAGTCAGCATACAGTCCAGCACAGTAGGCTAGGATGACTTGGATTGAGGTTTTCCCATCGTATCCCAACTATCTCTGACCTCTCTAGTTATCAAAAGCCTGTACTTCCCAGAAGGCTTGGGAGATCATTGGTTGGAGGAAGCGATTGATGAAGAGGTTCTAGAGGAATGGTGGCTCCTGGGGGTGGGCCTTAGCCCATAGGCTCAGAAGCTGTGCAGGCTCCTGGGAGTGCTGCTGAAAAGTCTAGGCAGTGCTGGCAGTAAGTTTAAGTCTGCAGGAGGGCCTCGGCCATGTGCTGCAATCAGAAGGACCACAGTGGTCTCTCTCTGGGGTCTGTCCTCTTGGTATTCTGATGATGGATACCCCAGTGCTAGAGAGGGGTTATTTTTGTGGCAGACGACAGGTGGAATAGAGGAGGACAAGGGAATGGAAATCTGTCCAGCTAATCAACAAGGGAAGGTTGTCTAGGTAAAGGGTGATGCCAGCCCTCTCCTTTCTAAGACAAGGTGGGCAGGTTTTGCTCTGTGGTGGAAGTCTTTTTAGGAGGGTCAGGACGAGCTCCGGAGGATGCTTTTCATCACAGTTGGGAAGAACTTGTGTCCTAGCCTCCGAGGACAGAATTGGTGACCTGACATTTGCTACTCTACCTATTCGCACCTACAGGGGAAGCTCTTCCATCAGCTTCCGTGGTCCCCCTCCCATGAACAGTGTCGCAACAGATAAAAGATAGGTGGGGTGGCCCCCAAGAAGGGACCAATCAGGTTTCTCTCTGGCCATGTCCCTCGTGGGGTTTGTATATTTCCTTGGCAATAATCAATCAAATATAGAACCTCTACCGGATTGAACGTGTAGAGAGGGAAGGAATCCCTCAGCGCCAATTTTGTCATTTAGCCTTCATGGAACCACGAAAACGCAGTTAAACAGACCCAATCATGCTCTGTAACGAGAAGCTGTGGAGCCACAAACACATTCACTCATCACAAACACATTCATTCAGAGGTTATACATTCCTTCCCCACACTAGCCAATTACCAGATGAGCCCTAACTGCCAGTCCTGAGACCAAAGGAGAGTGATCAGGTGGAGACCCGATCAATACGAGAAGGTCTGACTAGGGCTCTACAGATCCCCAGGGGCTTACCAGATTACCAGAGTTGACCAAGGTTGATGCATGAGGTTCCAGGAGTTGGTCCTTCTCTCCAATTGGAGTCTGATGATCCAGGAATACTCGGCCTTGGGGTGGGCATCCCAGCTGAGGGATCCCATCAGATGAGACAGGGGCATGCCTATCTCTCCACACTGCAGTGCCTATCCCGGGAGGAAATGTCCTGGGATCAGTGGCTCAAAGGGTCAGTCTGATTCCATTTCCTGGCCGATACACTAAAAATTGCAGAAAACGAGATGCTGAGGAATGAAAAGCAGCACTCGGAGAAATTAGGAGAACTGTTTATTACATCAGCAGGCACAAAAGAGTTAGCATTCTGAATCTCTGGCCCCAATTGGGGGTTGGACATGGTCTTTTATGGGGGAATTGGGGAGGGGGAGATCTCATGATGTTAGGAATGAGGAAAGGGCTCAGAACCCGCCCTAAAAGGGAAGAAGCAGAGAAGCAGGAAGTCTAATCTATTCAAGGCACTAATCTATTCAAAGTTTTCAGGTTACCAGGTAGCTCCTGGGAGGGGCAGTAAGTTGGCTGGAGGGCAGAAACTTCAAGCAGCTATCAGCCCTGAGTTATTTATGAATTCAGGGCTCTTCCCTATCACTCAGGTGATGCTGGATCCATATGGAAGAGTCTAGGATTAGTTTCCAAATTGATCTATGCATGCCAGATGCCTATGCTTATGATTCTTGCTGACTAGGATGGTTGGCAGGTGATCACCATGTGAGATCCTGTTGAGGGCTCATCTTTCTGTCCTCTCTCTCAGTCTCATGAAAGAAAGGAACTTAAAAAAAAAAAAAAAAGAATCATATGAGAGTCAGTTTCTAGCAAAACTGGCTTTAGAAAATAAAAGCAAGGAGGGACTAGCAGTTAGCGTAATGGCTATGTCGCTGGACTCCCATGTAGTTGACTGTGGTTCGATTCCCGGACCCGGTGGCTTAAACTCACGCCGGGTGCGTGTGCTTGCGTGCCCAAGATCTCGAAAAGAGAATGGAGGAGAAGGGATTGTGGTGTGGCCATCCCCCCTTGGGAGTGATTTCTCGCTTTCTGTCTCTCTGTCTCTCTGGTGAGCACAACACGCGCCCTGTAGCGAAAAACCTCTCCAAAAAAAAAAAAAAAAAAAGCAAGGAATTCCAGAGTGAAAATTACATAGTAGGAAACTTCAGGACCCATTCCCTTTCCAGAAAAGAAGAAAACAAAACAAAAATACAAACGGACAAAACTGTCGGTTCATTTTATTGGAAATGTGGGTGATCACCAAATGTTTATAGTAATCAAGGGACTACTGAAAGAGGAAAAAGGTCACAAAAACATACTAGAAGAGCTTAGTGGTATTTTACCTTACTTTGGCCACCCCACCTTCCACGGTATGATGGCTGTCTGCTGCCAACATTCTTGTTGCTAGTGGTCCATGGTTACAGAGAACACCTTGTAACCAAGAAAGTGTTTTCGTCCATTTGGATTTGTCTGAGGTCTCCATGGAGGACAGATGCAGGAGACTGAACTTCATTTCACCTAACTCAGAACCCTTTCAGAGCAAAGTGGCCATGTGGGGAATATTCTGTGAAGACATTGAAAGGCAATTGAATGAGTTACTGTCACCGGGAGAAATGTAATTGTTGGAGTTAGCAGTACACGTGCCAAAACCTGGGAGAAACATCTAGATAGTGAGAAATTTTAGGGACTTAGGATTGCAATAGCTCCTTTGTATGCTAGGGAATCTAGAAAGACATGCACATGCCCAGGAAAGAAGACTTGTTTCAGAAAATATCAAATAAGATGTCCAGAGAGGAAATAAAATCTAGATCAGAGTTATAAATGACCTGGATAAGCATTGAAGGAATGACCAAACACAGTCTATCTGCAAAGAGTGGGAGAGTTTTGTTTGTTTGCTTGTTTGTTTAATTCCTTCCTCTTTTATGGCTCCAAACATGTAACAGAACCTTCATCAAACCACTAGAGGTCCACAAACTAAAGGATCAATATTTTGATGTGGGTAACACACAGGAAAGCAACACTGGTTCTTGTCCACAACTCACTAAGAATTGGAGAGGAGGACTCACAGAGGGATAGTAAAGGAGGCGTTTATTAGGAGGAAGGAAAGCAAGCTCCCATCAACCAGGGTGGGGTCCCGAAAATGGGTTGCTGATAAGGGGCTGAGTTTCAAGCTTTTTATCCTAGTTAGAAGGAGGAACAGGCCTGTGTGTGTGTGTATGTGTGTGTGTGTGTATGTGTGTGTGTGTGTGTGTGTGTGTGTGTTTTCTTTGTCTCATCAAAACTATTGTCTCATCAGGTGTTTTATGTTTCTATTTTGATATATGTAAAAATAACCCTAATGTGTATGGGCTCTAAAGCTTTCAGATGCTGGTTTATTTCATACTTTTTCTGTCTATCTTTGTTAGCAGATTATGGCCTCTACAGTTCCTGGTTTCAATCTTGGTTCTCCCAAGCCTGGGACTAATGCTCCATTGACTTGATCATCTTCTCCTTTGATGATGTTAATTATGTCTGTTCATTAAGGATTTTGTCTTTAAGCAATGTAGGAATTTTAGGTAGCCAGCATCTCTATTTTACCAGATATTGGCCAGCCTTGAAATTAAGACCATTTCATTCTGAGGGAATGCCACTCTGGAATGTCATTGTTCAGTCTCCCCTGCAGTGTCCTGGTTTCCTCAAAGTGCAGTCACCTGAAGTACAGTCTACAGTTACCGTAGACAATAGAAAGACCATGGCTTTTCTATTCCTGATGGCACAATCTAATTTCAGAGAATAAATAAGACAAAAAATACAATCATTAAGAAATAATCTAGAGTTCACAACAAGTAATAACATAAAGCTGGCTGAAGGGAGAAGATACAATTTCCACTGCTACTTTATTATAGTATTCAAAATATCATTTTACTAAAAAATCCGGGGGACCAGCAGTTAGCGTAATGGCTATGTCGCTGGACTCCCACATAGTCAACCGTGGTTCGTGTCCCAGACCCGGTGGCTTAAAACTCAGGCTGGGTGTGTGTGCGTGGGTGCCCAAGATCCCGAGAGGAGAAGGAGAAGGGATTGCGGCGTGGCCATCCCCCTTGGGGGGTGATTTCTCTCTTTCTGTCTCTATGTCTCTCTCTGTCTGGCGAGCGTACGCACCCTATAGTGAAAACCTCTCCAAAAAAAAAAAAAAAAAAAAAAAAAACCTAAAAAATCCCTAAGTCATAAAAATACAAAAGGAAATGAGGATTATTCATGGGCAGGGGGAGAAAAAGAGGCACTAATAACTACCTCTGAGAAAACACAGATATTGGACTTACTATATGATCACTTTAAATCAACTATCTTAAATATGCATAAATATTTAAAGAAAATGACAGGGAAAGCAGCAAATGAGGCCAGGATATGAATGGCTCACCAAATAGACATTATCTGTAAAGGAATAGAAATTATAAAAAGGGGGACTAACAGGTGGTATAATGGCCACATCGTTGGACTCCCATGTAGTTGACAGCAGTTCGAGTCCTGGACCTGGTGGTTTAAACTCACACTGGGTGCGTGTGCGTGCGTGCCCAAGATCCCGAGAGGAGGATGGAGGAGAAGGGATTGCTGCGTGGCCATTTCGTTTAAGGGGTGATTTCTCACTTTCTGTCTCTCTGTCTCTCTCAGTCTTTCTGGAGAATGCACACACCCTATAGCAAAAACCTCTCCAAAAGCAAACAAAAAAAAATATATGTACTTAACATATCACATATATGTTCAATGAAAAATAAAAATAAACACAATCTATCTATAGTGAAACATATCATAATCAAATTGTTGAACACCATAGACAAAGAAAGAATTTTGAGAATGAGAATAGAGAAGCAAATCATTACTGAGGAGGTATCCTCAGTAAGACTAAAAGGAAAGTTTAGCATAAAAAGCCATAAAGACTACAGGTAATAAGATAACATATTTAAAGTTCTAAAAGATGCAAAAAAGGTCAATCAAAAATTCTATATCAAGCAAATTATCATTCTAAAAGGAAGAAATTAATATGTTCATAGATAAAAATGGAGAAAACTTTTTATTAGTATACTTGTCCCCACAAAAATGTGAAAATATGTCCTTCAGATAGTCCTTCAGAGATTAAACAATAATTCAATGCCATTTAAATTAAATTTTAAAAATCCAATAAATGTCATTACATTAGAAGACATAAAAGACAGTACATTTTTTTTCCCATAGGGTGCATGCGCTTGCCAGGAAGACAGAGAGAGACAGAGAGACAGAAAGCAAGAAATCACTCCCCAAGGGGGATGGCCATGCAGCAATCCCTTCTCCTACATGCTCCTCTTGGGTTCTTGGGCATGCACGCACACATGCCCGGTGTGAGTTTAAGCCACTGGATCTGAGTCTTGAACCGCAGTCAACTACATGGGAGTCCAACAACACAGCCATTACACCATCTGCTGGTCCCGACAGTACATTTTTTTTAATAAACATTTTTAAATAATTATTTTATTTAACTTTATTTATATATCTATTTATTTTTATTTGACCAGACAGGGACAGAGCAAGAGAGAGAGAAAGAGAGAGAGAGGGAAAGTGATAGAGCAAGCTTTCAGGTCCGGGACTCAAACTGTGATCGGCCATGTGGGAGTCCAGCGCCCTTAATCACCATGCCACCTGCCAGGCCCAAGACAGTACATTTTAATTTTTGATTTGTAACTTCTTATTTTCCTATAAAATATAAAATTTATAAAACAAGAATTACAAATGTATGTTAATGGCACACTACATATAAATACAAAAAATGTGACAATAATAATATGAAGTACGGGGGGGTGGAATTTTATAGAAGAGTTGTTTGTATTCTATTAGTGCTATATTGGTATTAATTTAGAGTAAATTGTTAGATGATTAAGATGTTAATTGCAATACGCAGGTTAACATAAAGAAATTATCTTTTAAAATGTACAGTAAAGGAAGTGAAATGCAAATCAAAATTGTGTAAGAATTCAGTTAATACAAAAGATGGCAGTCATGGAGCAAATGAGAGAACAGATATAACACATATAGAAATCAAACATTAAATGATAAAATAGGCTCATCCTTATCAGTAATCACCACAAATTCAAACACATTAAACTTTCTAGTTATAAGGAAGACTTTGGCATAATAGATTTTGAAAATGATACAACCAAGAAACTCGCTTTAGGTCCAAATGCAAAAATAATGTGAACAGTATGCTAAGGGAAAAGATGCTATATGGGATGGTTAAATACTTAAGGTCAATATTATTAAAAGGAACAGATGATTCAGTGACCAGCAGATGACTTAATGGATACGCCAGTGTACTCTCAGATGGTCGACCATGGTTCAAGTCCCAGACCTGACAGCTTAAAACTCATGCCAGGTGCATGTGCGTGTGTACCCAAAATCCTGGGAGGAGGATTGAGGAGAAGGGATTGTGGCATGGCCATCCCCCTGGGGAGTGATTTATTGCTTTCTATCTCTCTGTTTATCTGGCAAGTGCATGCTCCCTATAGCAAAACTCTCTCTCTCTAAGAAAAAGGGACAAATGATAACATTATGTATTTAAAAGGGTGTCAATTCTTGAAGAAAATATACAATTATAAATATATGAGCATCTAGCAACACAGCCTCAAAACATATGAAGCAAAATTTGACAGAAATAAATAGTGAAATAAACAGTTTTACACTAATAGTTGGAGGCTTCAAAACTTCACATTTATTTGTATATATAACAGTCAAAGAAGATTAATAACAAAATAGAGAACTTGAAGAACACTAGAAACTAGCTATACTGATAGACACATACAGAACACTTCACTCAAAAAACAGAATAAATAGAATAAAGGTTCTTCCCACATGCACATAAAATACTTCTCAGAATAGATCATACTTAAGGAAATAAATTTAGTTTCAGTAATTTAAAGATTGAAATCCCATAAATTATCATCTCCTATCACTATAAGACAAGAAATCAATAAACAAAGGAATAAAAAAATTCACAAATAACGAATGATATATTCTTAAATAACCAGGGGTTCAAATTAAAAAAAAAATTTGAGAGAAAAATAATAATACTGTTTGAGAGAAATGAAAATAAAAATGTAACAAATCAAAATTATGGACTGCAGTAAAGCCTATGCAGTAGGGCATTTATAGTTGCAAAGGCATATATAAAAAGGAAGAAAGATCTCAAGTCAATTACCTAACTTTATACTTAAAAGACTAGAAAAAGAAGTGCAAACTCAACCAAAATCTTTTTTTTTTTTCTATTGGAGAGGTTTTTGCTACAAGGCAAATGTGCTCACTAGAAAGACAGAGACAGACAGAGAGACAGAGAGACAGAAAGCGAGAAATCACCCCCTGGGGGGATGGTCACTCTGCAATCCCTTCTCCTCCATTCTCTTCTCAGGATCTTGGGCATGCACACGCACCCGGCGTGACTTTAAGCCACCCAGTCCGGGACTTGAACCACAGTCAACTACATGGGAGTCCAGCAACATAGCCATCATGCTAAATGCTGGTCCCTCAACCAAAATCTATCAGAAGGAAGGAAAGAACAGAGTAGAGTCAAATGTAATAAAAGACACAATAGAGAAAATTCACACAACTAAAAGTTTGTCTTTTGTAAAGATCAACAAGAGAGAGAAAACTTTAGGAAGACTTGCTGAGAAAATAGAGGTAGAAGACTAATAATATCAGAATGAGAGAGGGTGTATCATTGTGAGGAGTAATTTTATGTGTCACTTTGAGTGGGCAATGATGTTCCATTGTTTTCAAACATGAATGTTGCTGTTGTAGTGAAGATATTTTTAACATTTATAGTAAAGATTAACTAAAGTATATTGCCTTCTATAAAGTAACCATCCAATCAGCTAAAGACCTTAAAACTAAGAGGAAAATTGATACTTCCCCAGAAAAGAAGGAATTCCGCTTCAAGACTGCAACACAGAGCTTGCCTGAGTTTTCTTTGCTATCTGATCTCCTGCACTGCAAAATTCAAGACTGCAACATCAACTCTTATGTGCATTTGGGCTTTTTGTTTTCTTTGTTTTTTATTGTTATTATTTTTAATTTCATACATTTAATCACTATACATCGTTTTGGTTGTAAGTTGAATTTATCCAACATAAATACACTTCATATCCATCCAGTTGAGGATACCAAACACATCATCATTAACAGATAATAACGCATTTCTGTGTCCCATAATTGAAGACTGCCAAACCATTCTACAAATTTCAGATACTCCAATCCTAACAATCATGCAAGCCAATTCTCTCTCTCTCACACACACACACACACACACATACACACACACACAAACACCTTTGGTTCTGTTTCACTGAAGGACCTTGAATAATACAGATTCTGATGCTAAGGGTGGTCCTAAAAGAAAATAATTTTTAAGATGAATGCTCTAAATAAACTACGTAGAGTTTTGAATGGGCTCTCCAATCTGATTAGATTCAAGAAGCTAATGATTTTATTCCTAGTAGTAAAGAGAGCACTTATAGTCCCTGGCATTGTGGGAATACAAATATGCCAGGCATCTCTATTGGATATCCCTAATCAAATACTTATACAAGGCATATCTTCGAACATTTTTGTAAAACTAATAAGTAAAATGATATTGGCTGGTTGCTCCTAATTGCACTGGATTAAATAGGGATAGAAAAGAATGACCTTGGGGGCTCAAATTCTCAGTTCAAGTACCACAAAAATGACTTGAAAGAGTCTCTGTCCACCCTAGCAGAACTCCTATTCTCCTGCAGTGATAGAAACTGAGACTACTGAAAAGCAAACCCAGCTGGTCATATCGTGAGTAGTTCTTTTTTTTTTATTTAAATTTATTTATTTACATTCATTCACTATACATCATTAGAGCATACAAAATGAGATTTTCCATCCAGAATACACTGCATATTGGCTCAATAAAGCACATCAACATAAATGTTATTGTCAACAAATAATTTTCCATTTCTTGTTTCCTGTATATTTTGCTTTTTTTTTCATCCTTGATTCCCTATCTCTTACCCTCTGCCATCTCCCACTCTCCTCCTACACTGTCTCTGGTATCTATGGTTGCTTTCTATGCCTTTTTCACCCCACATTTTATCGATTCACTAAAGATCTTAATTAATCTAAATATTTTCAATAGCAAGCACAGCTGATATATACATATCCATGAACACAAGTCTGACTTTAGGCATAAACCTCAGTGAGTAGAATGAACATACTAATGTAGCACCTAGCTGGGGCTATAAATCTTACTGCAGTCATCAAATAGGTATTTTTAATGCATTTTTTTAATTTCAAGAAAAGCAGCTTTAGGTTTTTTTTTTTCCTGAAACTTTTTTTTTAAACTTAATTTACATTCATTTCCTAAGCATCGTCACTGCATACAAAATGTGATTTCCCATCCAGAATATACTGCATAGTGGCTTAATCATGCATGTTATCATCAAAAATTTTCCATTTCTAGCTTCTACTATTTTTTTTACCCCTATTTCTGATCCTCTGTCCTTTCCCAGCCTGTTCTCACTCTCTCTGCTGTCTACAGTTGTCTTCCATTCCTTTTCCCCCCACATTGTATTGATCACACAATTTCTTAAATAATCTAACGACTTTCAATAGCAAGTTCACTTGGGGGACCAGCAGTTGGTGTAATGGCTATGTCGCTGGACTCCCATGTAGTCGACTGTGGTTTGAGTCCTGGACCCGGTGGCTCAAACTCACACCAGGCGCATGTGCTTGCGTGCCCAAGATCCTGAGAGGAGAACAGAGGAGACGGGATTGTGGCATGGCCATCCCTCCGGGGGCTGAGTTCTTGCTTTCTGTCTCTGTGTCTCTATCTTTCTGGTGAGCATATGCGCCCCATAGCAAAAACGTTTCCAAAAAAAAAAATAGCAAGTTCACTTGGTAATTTCAAAAAAAGCAGTTTTAACTTAAATCAAAGAAATGCTAAGGAACATTGCTTAAAACTTAAACCAGGAAACAGGTTAAGATTCTGTTCAGATGGTAGGAACATGAACCTATCCATATCTGAAGACAAGACACAAATCCTCACAACCAGACAACAAAGCCTACAAGAAAATCAGCAATGTTTTAGTCAAAAGTCACAAAATTCTATTTCACCAATTCAGTCTCATGTACTTTATCTTCTGTTGTGGTTTGATTTTCCCAATTAAATTCTGGGACATAATATTCAACTCCAGACTTGTCCCTATGATTAAGTTGGCCACTTTCTTAGTTTTTGAACTCTTATTTCCATGTGTCTGTATTTAATTTTCCTTGTATAGCATTCCTTTGAGAACTTCTTGGAGACCTAGTCTGGTGCTGGTAAATTCTTTCAGGTTTTGTTTATCTGAGAATGTTCTTGTCTTTTTTTCCCACATGAAGGATAATCTTGCCAGGTACAGTATTCTTGGTTGAAATTGCTTTTCCCTTAACATTTTGAATATATTTTCCCATTCTTTGCTCACTCGCATTGTTTTCTTTTTTTTTTTTTTTTTTTTTTTTTAAGAGGTTTTTGCTATACGGTGCGTGAGCTCACCAGACAAACAGAACAGAGAGAGACAAAGAGACAGAAAGTGAGAAATCATCCCCCAGGGGGCATGGCCACGACGCAATTCCTTCTCCTACATTCTCCTCTCGGGATCTTGGGCACGCATGCACACATGCCCGGCGTGAGTTTAAGCCACCGGGTCCAGGACGCGAATCACAGTCGACTACATGGGAGTCCAGCGACATAGCCATTACGCTAACTGCTGGTCCCTCGTTTGCATTGTTTCTGATGAAAGGTCTGCTGTTACCCTAATGAGATATCTTTTGTAGGTAGCTTGATGTATTTCTCTTGCCAGTCTTAGTATCTTGTCTTTGTCTGTGGTTTTGGTCAATCTGGCTATAACATGTCTTGGAGAAGATCTTCTTGGGTTGATTCTATTGGGGGTCCTTTGTATTTCTTGGGACTGGATCTTTGCCTCTCTAGGTTTGGAAAATTTCTTGCAGGATTTCATGGGATAGATCATCAATGCCCTTATGAGTCTCTTTCCCTTCTGGAATACCAATTATCTGGATGTTTGGACGTTTGGTGGTATCTAGTACTTCTCGTATATTATTCTCATTTTTGGGGTGCAATTTTCTCAGTCTTTGTTGTGGATTTTTCTAGGCCAGCAATTTTCTATTTTACATCTAAGATTCTATTTTCTGAATGATCTAGTCTGCTTTTAATACTTTCAGGGGAGATTTTGACTTCCTGTGTTATAGCCTTCATCTCTAACAGGTCCATTAGAATCTTTTTTAAAGTGTGTAATTCCTCTTTTAGATGTTGCAAGAATTTCCTCACCTCCTGGAACTCATCAGCTCCTTTCTTCTTTCTCTTCCACAGTTCATTGTCTCTCTTCTCGTCCATCTCTGTTAGCTTCACCATTATGAAAATTCTAAATTCTTTATGGGACATTTCCATAATTTCCATTGAACTGTCTGTGGATGAAGAGGAGTCATTCTTTTCCCTGGGAGGAGAGGTATTTTCTTGCTTTCCCATATTTATTGTGGTCCTTTGGTGATTTCTAGTCATCTGATGGATGGTGTGCTTCTTCCTAATTCTTGAAGTTCAGTCTGAATGTTCAGGAGCAAGCAGAAAGACGTGATCTGGAATCTCTTTGCTGTTCTGTTGTGACTGCCTGAAATCACTAGGTCTCAGGAGCCATGAGGAATCTTCTTCTGAAGGCCTGCCTCTTGCCTCTCCTGCCACTCAAGCTTGTGGGCTGGAGGCTGAATTATCAGTAGGAAATCTTCATTTTTCTTTTACCCTGAAATCCTACCATGAGTAGTTCTATTGCAAAGTGAAATGAAATTTGCATCTTCACAGAGTGTCTATTATTAAATTGATTGAAAAGAAATAGGATACAGAAAATTGGAATGGGATTCTAAAACTTGGGAAGATGCTAGTAAAACGGGGGATAACAAACCCATAAAATCCTGGTCAATCTTTTGTTGCCAATAGATTCAGTCTTTCCATCCCTATCTGAGATTAACGTTGCTTTGCTAGGAACCTGTAATGGCCTCCTCTGAGGTATGTGCTATTCAACACAGCAGTGATTCTTCTGAGGACCGAACTGTAACATCTCTATTTGTGCCTAGATGTAACTAGTCTCAAGTCACAGAAGTTTGTAAAGGACAAAGTACAAAGTGTGATCCATGAGAAGGTGAACTTCACTCCAAAAGAGCTTACTACTTTCCCAAATTAATACAGACAGATGGTATAACGGGCTAGCCTCTTAGCACAGAAGTTAATTCCCATGCATAGAAATCTAGATCCCATGCAACCGACTGTACTTCAAATCTTAGTCCCAGAAGATTGCAAAAAAGCTCTGAGTATGTGTGCATGCATGCTCAAAATCCTGATGGGATAGGGACAAGCAGCTGGCATAATGACTATGTCGCTGGACTCTCATGTAGTCCACCGTGGTTTGAGTCCCAGACCCAGTGGCTTAAACTCACGCCGGGTGCATGTGCATGCATGCCCAGGATCCCGAGAGGAGAATGGAGGAGAAGGGATTGCAGAGTGGCCATCCCCCCGGGAGGTGATTTCTTGCTTTCTGTCTCTCTGTCTCCCTCTGTCTTTCTGGTGAGCACACGTGCTCTATAGCAAAAACCTCTCCAAAAAGTAAATAAATAAAATTTAAAAATCCTGATGGGATGGAGAAATGGGAAAACAGGAGTGCAGCATGACCAAGCCTCATTTGGGATGGGGGAGCTTTGTTCCTCTCCCTGGCAAATGCATGCATCCTCTGGCAATTAAAAGATATTGGAAATATGTGTATGAGTGGATGTTATGAGTTTGGGATAAGGATGGAAAAAAAAAAAACCCCACCAAATTGAATCAATTGTATTGATATGGGTGCATTAAGTAGCGACTCTAGATTTAATAACTGCCACTTAAGTGACTTGAATGACTTGAATAGGCATAACTGTTTGGTTGACTGAAATATGAACCACAAAGTCATTATAAAATGTTATTATAAAATGCCAAATCTTGGGGCAAGCAGGTGGTATAGTGGTTAAGGCACTAGACTCCCACATAACCAACTGCAGGAAAAGAAACTCATGGATGTCAAACTTGGGGAGTTGACAAGCTGGATACTGATGCTGGATTTTACCCCCAAAGGCATTGCTGGAGCATTTCAGAGAGGTTACTACTGGTATTACAACAAGTACGTCAAGGTGAGGAAAGGGAGTGTTGCTGCGGTTTCTATGGTGTAGGCCGCTTACGAGTTCTTCAGCTACTGCCTTTCCTATAAGGAACTCAGACTTGAGCGGCGACGCAAATACCACTGCAGAAGACCAGCATGGAGGGCATACACTGAACCAGACCTTCATCTCCTTGGCTTAGCACCCCTCCAAAGGATCTTGTTGAGTACTTTCATATCCCAGTCGAGAATTCACATCTAATAAAAGATGACTGGTATGTGAAAAAAAACAAAAAAAGAAAAGAAATAGGCATCCTAGTGAATTCTTACTTAATCTGTATGAGTGGAAATATTCTACTACAAGTAAACAAAATATAAATGAATCATAAAGACAGCATTTTATCAATTCATTTTCAAAATTAAAGCCAGTTTAGAAATCCAGAACACCTTGAATAAAAGGAAAAGATTAGTTCCCTAGAGGATGGAATATAGGTTTATTCAGCTCGTGGTTTGGAGGTCCATGATCTAAGGCTACATTTGATGGAAGTCTTGTAGAGTCTAAGGTCTATATTATGAAGGTAAGAGCTGAGCAGAGTGGCCATGTCTATGTCTTCCCTTCTGGTTAATTGCTCTTTCTTTAAAATCTACCAGATCATAAGGTTCTACTCTCATGGCCTTAACCCTAATCTCTTCTCAAAAGCCCAACCTTTGACACCATGAAGCCATTAAGTTTTTATTCTCTTGTTCCAGACCTTCTCTTGTTCCAGTCACAACTAAATCTTAACACATGAATTTTTAGGGACATTCAAAACCATAGCAATCCTCAATGCAGTAGTATCAGGACGTAGGGCCTTTAGAAAGTGATTATGTCAGGATCAGCAGATGGCGTAATGGTTATACTGCTGGACTCCCACATAGTTCACTGCGATAGAGTCCCAGACCTGGCAGCTTAAAACTCATGCTGGGTGTGTGTGCATGTGTGCCTAAAATCCCAGGAGGAGAATGGAAGAAAAGGGAATGTGGTATGGCCATCCCCCATAGGAAATGATTTCTCACTTTCTGTCTCTCTGTCTCTCTCTGTCTCTCTGGTGAGTGCACAGAGTCTACAGCAAAATCTCTCTCTAAAAAAAGAATGAAAACCATTATGTCATGACCGCTTTGTCTTCAAGAATGGGATTAAGTGTCATAGAAGGGATGGAGGAAACTAACTAGGTTATGTGTCCCCTTCTGTTTCTTCCATCCCTTTTGCCATGTGACTACATAGCATTCATCTTCTTACTCCTCCCCCAGATGATGCAGCAACAAGGAACCATCTTGGAAGTAAAGATGGTCCTCACCAGACACTGAACTCACCAGCACCTTGATATTGGACTTCCAATCTCCAAAACTGTGAGAAATAGATTACTGTCCTTTAAAATTACCCAGTCCAAGGTATTTGGTTATGGTAGCAGAAACTAATGAAGACAAGGATCTGTGGCCTTTTACCATGCTGACTGTGCATGGGAAAGAGGAAATAATCAGCCTTTTCAGAGTTTACTGGACCCTGGCTCTTCACTGACACTAATTCTAGGAGATTCTGCCTTAGGCCAGTTTTTGCTACTAAAGCAGCATACCACAGGCTGGGTAATTTACCAAGAAAATATTTTATTTCTGAGTTCTAGAGCTTGGGAAATCGTATATCAAGGTGTCAGCATCTGGCAAGGACGTTTATGCTATTACACATCATCCTATGGCAGAAGAAGAAAGAGCAAGAGAGGGCGAGAGCAAGAATAAGAAGACCAAACTTGCTTTTGTTACAACCAACTCTCATAATAATGAACCCATTACTGTGAAAACGATAGTAGTCTATTCATGAGTTCAGAGTCCTCATGGCCTAATTACGTTATCATAGTCCCATTTAATACCATCACAGTGGGTATTATATTTCAGCATGACTTTTGGAGGAAAAGATTCAATCCATAACAGATCCCAAATAACACCATGGCCCACCAGTCAGAAGAGGGTTTTTATGAAACTCAGGTGATAAATGGGCTGCCATGCTTGGTGGCATCTCACAGTAGGACAACTTGAATTTAAAACCCACACCATGTTTATCTCTCCCAGTCTGGAATGCATAACTACAATGGACATACTTAGAAACTGGCAGAGTCCTCTAAGTGATTTTCTCATCTGTAGCATGAGGACTGTGTCATAGGAAAGGCCAAGTAGAAGCCACTAGAACTATCAACTACCTAGGAAAATAATCATCCCAAAGCAGTCTTTTATTCCTGGAGGGATTGCAGGCATTAGTACCTACATTAAGGACCTGTAGGATACAGAGGAAAGATTCCCACCATATCTCTGTTCGACTCAACTATTTGGCCTGTACAGAAAACAAGTAAATCATTGAGAAAGACAGTGAAGTATATAACAAGCTTAATAAAATGGTTACTCCAACTGCAGTTGGTGTATCAAATGTGGTTTCACTGCTTAAGGAAAATAACACATCCCCCAATACCTGATATACAGATAATGATCTACAAAATGTTTTTCTTGATACTTGTTAGTAAAGACTACCAGTAGCAGTTTTCTTTCACTTGACAAAGTCAGACACATAGTTTCACTTTTCTACCTTTGGGATATATTGACTCTCTGGCCCTAGGCCATAATTTAATCTGCAAGGACTCTTCCAAAAGCCATTGCATTGATCCATTACTTTTAAAATATTGTGCTGATTGGAACTACTAAGCAAGTAGTGAAAACAACTCCACGCTTATTGGTAGGACATTTATATGCCAGAATGTAGGAAATAAACCCAGAAAATTCAGGTACCTTCTACCTGAGTCAAATTTCAAGGGATCTAGTGGTAAATGAAACATCAAGATATCCCCTTTAAGCTGAAGAATAAGTTGTCATGTTTGATCTCTTGTACAAACAAGAGAGACATTTAAAATAGTTGGCCTCTGTGAACTTCTGAGACAGCAATATATTCCTCATTAGCATATACTTATCTGACCATTTATTGAATAGCTGAAGCTGCTAGTTGTGAATGGAGTCCAGGAAAACAAAAGGCTTTGCAAAAGGTTCAGGCTGCTAAACATATTGCTCTGCCATCTGCACATGTGATCCAGTAGATCCAAAGACATCTGAAGTCTCAGTGTCATATAGAGATGCTGACTGGAGACTGCTATGGTTTTGAATGTCTACCCAACATTCATATGTTGATTTGGTTTAGACAAGATTAAAATAATGAAAACTTAACCTCTTTATGATGTTATAAGGCGAAGCCTTTAAAAAGAGATTAAGGTCATTAGGGCAAGAGTCCCCATGATTTAGTTTTGGTGGAGTTTTGAGTTATAAGGAGAGGAACTGAGACCAGAACAGAGAGGTAGTCATGAACAGCCCTCTGCTCTGTTCTGGTCCTCATGAAATGATTGGGACTCTGCAAGATGTGCCCATCAGGACTGGTTTCTGGATCTTGGAATTTCAAACTGTGTGCTGAATAAACCTCTATTCTCATCAATTACTTAGATTCTGGTATTTTCTGTTATTAGCAACACAATGAACTAGAAGAGTCTTTGGTAGTCTCTAATTAGTTCATTATAGTTTAGGCCCCTGGAATTTTGGCACAAAAACCTGCTATACTCTGCACATAACTACTTTGCTTTTGAGAAACAGCTTTGGCTTGTCAATGAACCTTAGTAAAGACTGATGGTCTAGTCATGGATCGACATGTTATCATGGCACCAGAACTGCTCTTTTTTAAACTTTATTTTATTTATTCATTTATTTATTTTTTGAGAGTTTTTTTTTTTTTTTTTTTTTTTTTTTTTTTTTTTTTTTGCTATAGGGCACATATGCTGTCCAGAAAGACAGAGACAGAGAGACAGAAAGCGAGAAATCACCCCCCAGGGGGGCTGGCCACGCCGCAATCACTTCTCTTCCATTCTCCTTTCGGGATCTTGGGCCTGCATGCACACATGCCTGGCGTGAATTTAAGCCACTGGGTCTGGGACTCAAACCACAGTCGACTACATGGGAGTCCAGTAACATAGCCATTACACTGTCTGCTAGTCCCGGAACTTAAATTTTTGAACTATGTGTTCCCTGGCCCACCAAATCATAGTGTCAGGTCTGCAAGACTGTACTCTAGTCTCAAACGGAAGTGGCATTAGGTTTGAGAAAGTCCTGTAGACAGAAGTTAAATAAGGAAATGGTCAAACTATTTATTGTTCTAACTTATGCTGTCTTATCCACTTTCTTGTAGCATGCACCAATAGCCTTATGCAGAGTTCTTTAAAATCAGTTGACTGAGAAAGAAAAAATTTTAGGTGTGGTTTAGAGATGTTTCTGTGTGCAATGCGGGCTTCACCCAGAGTGGACAGCTGCAGCACTGCCATCTCTTTTAGAAATAACCCTGCAGGACAATGGTGAAGGGAAATCTTTCCAGTGGGCAGAGCTTCAAGCAGTACACCTGGTTGTTTATTTGCTTGGGAGGATAAATGTCCAGATGTGCATATAGATACCAATTCAGGAGTTGTGGCCAGTCGTTTGGATGGTTAGGAACTTGGAAGACACATAATTGGATAATTGGTGACAAAGAAGATCTAGGAAGAGGTATGTGGATAGGACTCTGAACAGACAAATAACATGAAGAAATTTGTATTCCATGTAAATGATTATCAAGGGTGACCTCATCAGAGGAGGATTTTAATAAACTTCTGAATAGGATGACCCATTCTGTGAATACTAGTCTGCCACTATCTCTAGGAATTACTGTTATTGCTCACTAGGCTCAAGAACAAATAGGCTATGATGTAAGAAATGGAAGCTATGCAGGGGCTCAGCAACATGGAATTCCACTCATCAAGTTGGGCCTGACAACAGCCACTGCTGAGTACCCATTATACTAACAGCAGAGACCATCGCTGTCTCCAATATTTCACAATTGCCTGGAGTGTTCATTCAGATACCTGGTGCTAGGTTGATTACATTGAACCGCTTCCATCATAGAAGGGACAGCATTTTGTTCTTACTAAAATAGGAATTCTGAGTACAAATTTTCCTCTTTTATGAGCAATGCTTCTGCCAAGCATACTATCCATCCATGGACTTTCAGAATACCTTACTCATTGTTATTGTATGCCATACAGCATTGCTTCTGAGCAAGAATCTTACTTCACAGCAAATAAAGGAATGTAATGAGCCCAACCTGATGAAATTCACCGATCTTACCATGTTACCACTATTCTGAAGCAGCAGCATTGACGGAATGTTTAAATGGTCTTTTACAATCTGTGCTACAGAGCCAGCAGGTGGTATGGTGGTTAGGGCACTGTATCCCATGTGGCTGACTCTGCAGTTGGAATTTTGGACCCAGTGGCCTGAAAAACACACCAGGTATACGTGTATGTGTGCCCAAAGTCCTGAAAGGAGAATGGAGATGGGATTGAGGTGTGGTCATCCCCCTTAAAGGGTGATTCCTCACTTTCCCTCTCTCTCTCTGTCTCTCTCCAGCAAGTGTACACACCCTAGGGTGAAAATCGAAATAAATAAATAAATAACCATTACAGGCCAACAGGTGGCATGGAGGTTAAGGCACTGGATCCCACATGGCCGACTGTGCAATTCGAGTCCTGGACCCAGTGGTTTGAAATTCACACCAGGCACATATGTGTGCATGCCCAAGATCCCAAGAGGAGAATGGAGGAGAAGGAATTGTAGTGTGATCTTACTCCCTGGGGAATGATTTCTCACTTTCCCTCTTTCTCTCTGTCTGTCTCTGGCAAGCCCATGCACACTATAGCAAAACTAACATAAGCAAACAAACAAACAAAACAAAAGAAATAAAACTCTGTTCCAGTGCTAGCCAATTGGCAGTACCTTACAAAGCTGTAAAAGGTTTTTCCAGGTGTAAGTATATGCTCTAATTGAGCATCTGACATGTGTTATTGTGTCTCCCACAGCCGCAATCTATGGGCCCATGAATAAAGCGGTGGAAGTAGAAGTGACACTGCTCCCTATTACTCTTAGTGATCCACTGCCAAATTTTTGCTTCCTGTCCCCACAACGATATGCTCGCTGATCTGGAAGTCCTAATTTACAAAGAGAAGTGTATGGTTCCCGGGAGACACAAAAAATGTTTCTATTTATTTGAAAGTTAAGATTTCCACCCAGACTTTTAAAACTCTACATGCCTCTGAATCAACAGCCAAAGAAGGAAACTACTGTGCTGTTTGGATTAACTCATCCTGACTAGCAGAGGGAAATTGGACTGCTAGCCCAGGATGAAGATAAATAAGAGCATTCCTTAAATCCAGGAGACCCCTGTGCTTCTCTTACACTGTCATGTTCTGAGACTAAAGTCAATGGGAAACTAAAACAATCCAGTTCAGACAGGACTACTAATGGCACAGATCGTTCAATGAAGGATCTTTACCCACAAGGTAAAGAATCAAAAACAGCTAAATTACTGGTGCTGGGAAAATGAAATATAAAAGGTATAAAGGTATGAGGTAAATATTAATATCAGCTATGACCCTCAGACCAGTTGCAGAAATAAAGAATGAAGTTTTTGTATTTCTTCTTTGTTTTGTTATGAATATTTCTATGCATGTATTAAGGAAATATCTTTATTTTCTTTCCTTTTATTCCTTAAAACATAGCATAAATTTATAAACTTCATGTCATCATAAGTTCTAGGATATTAAGAAGAGTAAACATCAAGCCAAATGTTCGTATTCTCTCTTGTGAAAGCGGTTCAAGTGTTCTCTGTTAACTTTAAGGTAGTTGTATCATGTTAGGCAGAAACATAAACTAATTATTTTGTTTATTTGGGATTTAAATATGATTTAAGTCTATGTTAATGGGTGCAATATTGATGAGGGGTTTACCTGGATAGTTAATGTTATATATCCACTTGACTAGACTATAGTGCCCAGTTGTTAGCTTAAGTACCATTTTGTTGCTGTGAAGATTTTTTTTTTTATCTGGTATTAACATTTATAACCAGGAGACAATGAGTGAAGTAGATTACACTGCATAACCTGGCTGGGTCTCATCTGTAACATCAGTGAATCTCATTCAGTCTTAAGAACTAACACTGACGTTTCCCAAAGAAGAAGTTACTATGCCTGAAAAGCTATCCTGACTCAGGACTGCATCACAAAAGTCCATCTTGTGTTTCTTGCTTACTGTCTTGCTGTTCATGTTTCAGAAGTAGGACTTACACATTAACTTTTACCTGAATGTTGACCCTAATGACCCACCATGCAGATTCACATTTGCCAGTCCTCACAACCATATGATCCAATTTCTTAAAATCTCTATTATCTGTCTATCAACCATATATCTATCATCTATTATCTTTTATTGGTTCTGTTTCTGTGGAAACCTGTACTAATATAATCACTTATTAATACAATGACTTTAAATACATTTTAAAAAATCATAAGAGGGGGCCAGCAGGTGGCATGGTGGTTAAGAGCCCTGGACTCCCAGGTGGCCAACTGTGGTTTGAGTCCTGGATCTGGCGGCTTGCTTTCTTGCTTTCTCTCTCTCTCTCACTCTGTCCCTCTCTGGAAAAATTAAAATAAATAAATAAAGTTTAAAAAACTCATTCTTCAAAAAAAAGAGAGAGAACTCATTCTATTACCTTGATACAAAAGCCAGAAAGTAGACTGTAAGAAAATAAATCTATGGACAAATATTCATTATGATTAGATATCAAAATCCTCAGCAAAATACTAATAAATCAAATACAAAAGCATAATAAATAGGTGAGACAACATGTGCAAGTGGAGTTTTATTTCTTTATTGCAAGGGTAATTCAGTGTATAAAAATTAGTCAGTAGTCAGTGTACTATAACACATAAGTGTAATGAAGGAAAAAAATAACCACAACTTTTTAATCTCAACTCTTGAAGAAAAAACATTTAAAAAATCCGACATGTTTTTATAATAAAAAACTTTCTGGAAACTAAGAATAGAATGGAACTCTCCTAACCCAATAAAGTGGATCTATGGAATAATGACAGTTAACATAATACTCAATGGTGAAAGACTGAAAAGTTTTCTTCTAAGAAATGAAACAAGACAATATTCATTTTCACCATTTCTATTTACCATTTTAGTGAAAGTTCTCACCTGAAAGGTTAAGCAAGAAATAAAGACACAAAAGTCATATAAACTGGAACAAAACAGACATACCATTATCATTATCTGCAACTAACATGACATTAAACATAGAAAATTCTAAAGAATTCACGGAAAAATTAGAACTGATGAACAATTTCAGGAAAGGTGCAGGATAAAGACCTATATGTAAAATCATGTGTATTTCTATACACTAGCAATAAACAATCCAAATAGAATTGAAGAAAATCACTTTATTTTTTAAAGCACAAAAAAAGAATAAAGGACTTAGGGATAAATTTAACAATTATGTCAAAGACTTTTACACTAAATATTTCAAAATAGTGCTAAGATAATTTTTAAAAACCTGATAAAAGAAAAATGCATTGTATATTGTTAGATAAGAAGACAACTTTGTTAAGATTACAATACTCTGGTAATTCACAGATTCAATGCAATTCCAAGAAAAAAACCAGCATTTTTTGTTGAAGAAATGAAAAAGTAAATTATGAAATTCATTTTAAATTGTAAGAAGCTCCAAATAGCCAAAACAATCTTTAAAAAGAAACACAGTGTTGGAAGACACACATATGATTTTAAAACTTACTACAAATCTACAGTAATCAAAAGAGTGTGTTATTGGAATAAGGATAAACAAAAAGATCAACGGTATAAAATAGAGTCTAGAAATAAACACACACATACAGACAAATTATAGCAAGGATACTAAGACCACTCAATAATATCTTCAACAAATGACATTGGATGATGTCATCTGTCTGAGAAAGAATGAATGGAACTCTTCTCTCTAAAACTATATAAAGACTAACACAAAATGTAACATAGAAGCAAGATGGTGGAACAGGACTCTCCTGTGTGCATCTCCTTGCAAAAATATCAATTTAAACAACTATTCATGCACAAAACACCTTCAGAAGAGATTAGAAAAACAAGCTAAAAAACAAACAAACAAAAAAACAGCACTTATGTATGCACAGAACTAAGAAAAGACACATTAAAAAGTGTCTACCCCAACTTCACACAACATAATGTGGAGAGAGATACCTGTATAACCAGGTCCCAGCCTGTCCCAAATTCAACAGTACATTAAAAGAAACAGTCACCATTATCAGTGAGATTTATTCCAAGGATACAAGGACAGTTCATTATGTGCAAATCTATACATGTGATACACCCCAAGAACAGAACAAAGAACAAAAACGATATGATCATTACAATACATGAATTAAAAAACTGACAAAATTCAGCACTCTGATAAAAACTCTCAACAAATTTGGTATAGAAAGAATGTACCTCAACACAATACATACCACATACAACAATCCCATAGCTAGCATTGTATGGTGAAAAGTTGAAAGCTTTTCCACTAAGATTGAAAACAGGACAAAGAGACTGAGTGTGGTCATTTCTACATGACATAGTGCTAGAAGTCCTTGCCAGACAAGAAAATAAATAGAAGACATTCTCTTTGAAAAACAAATTAATATATTCTTGTTTTTATATAGAAAATCCTGAATATTCCACCAAAAAAACTGTAGGAAGTAATAAATAAATTCAAATAAATTTACAGGATATTAAATCAACTTAAAGCATTAGTAGCACACCTAGTTGCAGTGTTGTATGTGTCTAAGACACTGTGTTCTGTAGGCTGGGACGACATGGAAGGCCCAGGTTGAATTCTTGATCCAACTTGAAGGTCGAGTATATTGGCATTAACCTGAAATGCTAGAGCCTGGGGTGACTAAGACAAAAGAATTGCAATCTTAAGGCAAGTCTGGACAATATAGCAAGTCCCTGTCTAAAAAAAGATGCAGATGGGAACCAGCAGTTAGCGTAATGGCTATGTCGCTGGACTCCCATGTAGTCGACCGCGGTTCGCATCCCGAACCGGTGGCTTAAAACTCACGCCGGGCGCGTGTGCGTGCGTGCCCAAGATCCCGAGAGGAGAATGGAGGAGAAGGGATTGCTGCGTGACCGTCCCCCCTGGGGGGTGATTTCTCGCTTTCTGTCTCTATGTCTCTCTCTGTCTGTCTGAGGAGCGCACGCGCCCTGTAGCAAAAACCTCTCCAAAAAAAAAAAAAAAAAAAAAAAAGACCCAGATGTGGTGACATATGCCTGCAGTCTTAATTAGGGGACTGAGACAGGAGGATCATGATATGGTAAGGCCTTGTCTTAAAAAAAATAATTCAAATTGGGAGCAGCAGTTAGTGTAATGGCTATGTCACTGAACTCCCATGTAGCCGACCGTAGTTCAAATCCCAGACCCAGTGGCTTAAACTCACGCCTGCCGCGTGTGCGTGCATGCCCAAGATCCCGAGAGGAGAATGGAGGAGAAGGGATTGCAGAGTGACCATACCCCTGGGGGAGGTGATTTCTCACTTTCTGTCTCTCTGTCTCTCTCTGTCTTTATGGCGAGTGCATGCGCCCTATAGCAAAAACCTCTCCAAAAAAAAATTTTTTTTTAAATAATTAAAATTTATATGGAACCACAAAACATCTTAAATAGCCAATGTGATCAAACAGAAAGAAAAAAGCTGACTACCTGTCTTCATAATATACTATAAAGCAATAATAATCAAAACAGCATATTACTGGCATTAAACACAAACAAATGGAAATTAAAGCCCAGAAATAAGTCCACAAATTTAAAGTGAGTTTCTTTTCAACAAAGGTTCCAACAGCACACAATGAAGAAGAGAAGGTCTCTTCTGCAAATAGTTGGAAATAACTGGATTTTCACTAGCAGAAAAATAAAATTAGACCCTTAGTTCATACCACATACAAAAACCAATGCAAAGTAAATTAAATATTTATTAAATGTAAGACCTGATACTGCAGAGTTACTATAAGAAAACAGAGGAAAACTTTATTGCATCGTTACATTATTTTATACATAAACACACATACACACCTACACATACACACACACACACACACACACATATAATACATATATTGTGTTAGCCTGAAAGTGCAGACATTAAAAGAAAAAAAATTGACAAATAGGATTAAACACACTACAAAACTTCTATACAACTAAGGAAACAATCAGCAGAGAAAAGTGACAACCTACAGAATGGGGGAAGATATTTGCAAACCATATATCTCTTAAGGGGTTAATATCCAAAAATATATAATGAACTCAAATGATTCAATAGTAAGAAAAAATAATTTGATTTTAAAATGGGCAATAAATTTGAATATTGAATCTTCTCTTAAAAGAAGATATACAAATGGTCAATAGTTATATGAAAAAATACTAAACATTACTAACTAACAGAGAAATGCAAATTAAAACCACAATGATATATTGTCTAATATCTATTAGAATGACTCACATAAAATGATGCAAGTTAACAAGTTTGGGAGAGGTGGTGGAGGAAAGAGAACCCTTATACACTTTTATGAGAGTAATCATTATAATCATTATTGAAAATAGTACAGAGGTTCCTCAAAGAAATTAAAAAGAGGTCCAGCAGGTGGCATGGCATTTAAGGTATGGACTCCCATATAACTGACCACAGTTCAAGTTCCAGACGTGGCAGCTTGAAAATCACACTAAGTGTGTGGGTGTGCATGCCTAAAATCCTGAGAGGAGAATGGAGGAGAAGGGATTACAGCGTGGCCTTCTCCTGGAGTGTGGGAGGGGGTGATGGTGGAGTGATTTCTCACCTTCCCTCTCTCTGTCTCTTTCTGTCTCTCTCTGGTGAGCGCACATGTTCTATGGCAAAAAATAAAGAAATTAATTTTTAAAAAACTACCTTATGATCCAGCAATTCCATGAATGGGTCCATAAGCTAAGGAAATTAAGTCAGCATGTTGAAAAGACATCTGTACTCCCGTGTTCATTTCAGAGACACTGTGTTTTCACCACAAACAAAATGTAAATATGTGATGTGGTGCATATGCCAGTTAGCTCAATTTTGCCTTTCCTCAATCTACACAGATTTCAAAATAATGTGTTGTACAAAAATATAAATTTATATTTGTGAAAATATATCAAATTTTTAAATGTTT
The DNA here is from genome assembly GCA_026018925.1 of Tupaia tana. Taxonomy (NCBI): domain Eukaryota; kingdom Metazoa; phylum Chordata; class Mammalia; order Scandentia; family Tupaiidae; genus Tupaia; species Tupaia tana. The sequence continues at coordinate 64,929,687 of JAKSZU010000009.1, read as the reverse complement.
TAAAGATGGCAAAAAAATACTTAAACATAACGATTACCCCTATAAGTACTCAAAATAAAATATAGGGCAAAACTTCATGACTTTGGACTAAACATTTTCTTTTAAGCTATGGGGTGACGCCAAAAAAAGCAGCAAAAGAAAAAAATATCTATTCTGACTTCTGGCATCTATGCATTAAAACACATAATAATAGGAAAACACAATCCATAGAATGGGAAAAAAATGTGCAAATAATGTATATCTGTATAAATGTATATCTAATACATTAAATGCATATAGATGTATAAATGTGTGTGTGTGTGTGTGTGTGTATATATATGTATATATATATATATATATACATATATATATATATATAACCTCTCAATAATAAAAACAAACAAACAAAATGGATACCAGAATGCATGTAAATAAGGGGAAGAGGCTAGAGAATGGTGTATCAGCACAGAGTAAAAAGTATAGACAATTTAATAATTATTAAAAACAAAAAACAGGGACCGGCAGATGGCATAATGGTTACATTGCTGAACTCCCACAGAGTCTACTACAGCCCAAGTCCCAGACCTGGCAGCCTAAAACTCACACTGGGCACATGTGTGTGAGTGTGTGCATGCTCAAAGTCCTTGGAGGAGAATGGAGAAGGAAGGATTACAGCATGGCCAACCCTCTGAAGGGTTGCTTTTTAAATCTCTCTATGTCTCTGGTGAGTGCACACATCCTATAGCAAAAATCTCTCTTAAAAAAAATAGAAAACTAATTAAAAGACAGATAAAGAATATATTTTCCAAAGTACATATTTAAATGGCCATGAGGGACCAGCAATTGGTGTAATGGCTATGTTGCTGGACTCTCATGTAGTCAACAACAGTTCGAGTCCCGGACCTGGTGGCTTAAACTCATGCCGGGCGCATGCGCGTGCATGCCCAAGATCCTAAGAAGAGAATGGAGGAGAAGGGATTGCGGCGTGGCCATCCCTCCACGGGGTGATTTCTGGCTTTCTGTCTCTCTGTCTCTGTCTTTCTGGTAAGGGCACACACCCTATAGCAAAAGAAAACCTCTCCAAAAAAAAAAAATGTAAGTGGCCATGAAACAAATAAAAACATGTTCAACACAGTTCAACATTAGGAAATTTCAAAGCTGCACTCCTATTAGAATGTCCACAATCCTATTTTGAAATTTTATTTTTTTTTTCATTTCCAGAGGACATAAGCACTTGTCAGAGAGATGGGGGGAGCAATGTGCCCCCAATTGGACATAGCCATGCTGCAATTCCTTCTTCATTTCTCCATCCTGTTGAGATTTTGGACACACACACACACAAACACACACACACACACACACACACACACACACACACTGTTTTTTAAGCTGTTGAGGCTAAGATTCAAATCGTCATTGGTATGTAGGATCTGGCTTGCTCAATCACTGGACTATGAGGCTGACCCAAGAATAACCATTTTAAAAAACAAAAAGAAAATAATAAGTTTAGTATGTATGTTGAGAGACTGGAATTCCTTTACATTGCAGATGAAAATGTAAATGCTGGGGCCAGCAGTTGTGGTGGTTAAGGAGCTGGAATTCCCTCATGGCTGACTGTGGTTCAAGTCCGGGACCTGGTGGCTTGCTTTCTTTCTCTTTCTTTCTCTAGCAAAACTCATGTGAAAATAATAATAATAAATTATATAAAATGCTTTAGCCACTTTAGAAAACTACCACTTATTGAGGGTTCTTTTTTTTTTTTCTCTCTCTCTCTTTTTGGTGAGGTTTTTGCTATAGGGTGTGTGTACTCGCCAGAAAGACAGAGAGACAGAGAGACAGAAAGCGAGAGACCATCCCCCAGGGTGATGGACATGCCACAATCCCTTCTCGTCCATTCTCCTCTCAGGATCTTTGGCACGCACGCATACGTGCCCGGAGTGAGTTTAAGCCACTGGGTCCGGAACTAGAACTACGGTCGACTACATGGGAGTCCAGCGACATAGCCATTACGCCAACTGCTGGTCCCAAGGATTCTTAACAAGTTAAACACAGAATCACCACATTACTCACTAATTCCACTCCTAGGTCTATATCCAAGAAAAATGAAAACATAGGCCCAAAGCTTATACAAGAATGTTCACAGCATCACTATTCTTACTTGCCAAAAATTGGAAACAACTCATATATTCAGCAAAAGATGAATGAATACAGAAATGTGGTATACTCACACAATAAAATACTATTCAATATAAAGAGGAATAAAGTGCTGACACAGCTACAGAATCGATGAACCTTGAACTCATCATTCTAAGTGAAACCATCAAACACAAATGGGCACTTATATGAAATATACAGAAAAGGCACATCTATAGAGACATCAAACAGATTACAGATGCTTCTTGATTTATGATAGGGCTATGTACCAATACACCTATCATAAATTGAAAATATTGCAAGTTAAAAATGTATTTAACACACCTAACCAACTGAACATAGTTTAGCCCGGCCTAGTGTAAACATGTTCAGAATATTTAATATTAGCCTAGAGTTGAGCAATATCATCAAACACAAAGCACATTTTATATTAAAATATTGAATATCTCATGTAATTTATTGAATACTATATGAAAGGGAGAACAGAATTATTGTATAAGTATTCAATGTAAAGTTTCTACAAAATGTCTATAGCTTTCAAACCATTATAAAGTCAAAACTTGTAAGTCAAACCATTGTTCCATTAAACTGTCTGTACTCGTTGCCAGTGGGTTTAGGATTGGAGGAAAAGGGTAGCTGTGGACTGAATATTTGTTTCACCCACAAATTTATATGTTGTAGCTTTATCCCTCAATGTGGTCATATTTTAAGATAAGGCCTATGAAGAGATGAGAAAGGTTAAATGAGGCCATAAGGGTGGTGTCCAAATCCAACAAGGCTGGTAATCTTATTAGACAGAAGAGGAATAGATATTTTACTATGTAAAGATAGAGAAGGTAGTTATCTACATGGTAAGAAGAATCCTCACTAGAATTCTAATCACCTACCTTAATCTTGATCTTCCCAGCCTTCAGAACCATGAGAAATCAAATTTTGTTGTTTAAACCATTCATAAGTTGGCTATAACAGTCTGAGCTAATACAGTAGATATGCATGCTCTGTTTCCGATAATGAAAAGATTCTGGAAATATAAAGTGATCATAGTTGCATAACATTATAAATGCATGTAATGCCACTGAACTGTAAGCTTTAAAATGGTTAAAATTATAACAGTACATTTTGTTTATTCTACAGCAATTAAAATGCTGACACATTAAAGACAGTCTCAGATAAACAAAAGTTGAAAGAATTCCTTGGTAGTGGTCCTATTTTAAAATAAATTATTTAGGGAGATTTTTTAGGTTGAAAAAGAAGTGATTCAAACACACACACACACACACACACACACACACGTATTTATCCATAAAGGTAATTATGTAGATAGTTAAAAATATAAAATTTATATTATTTATTACTTCTTTTAACTGGTTTACAATAAATTATATGCAACAAGATGTACATTATTGCATTGTTGGACATATAACATATAAAATGTAATATATTTGACAACACTAGCACAAAGAAGATGGGTGATAGAGATCTGCATAAGACTGAGGAAATGCCACCACATGGGAACCTAAATACACAGGAAAAATGAAAAGAATCATAAATGGTAAATGAGAAGGTTATTGTAAAAGTAGTATAAATGTAAAATTTCTCAACTTTCTTCTCTCAGTCATGTTAAAAGACATACAGTTATATAAGGTAATATTTATTTTGTTATAACAACAGCTAAATAAATTGTTGTTCAGTTTCTAACATATATACATAAAATATGCATAGCAATAATAGTATCAGAGGGATTAAGGCTATATAAAAATAACATTTTTTAAAACTCTCACTGTGATGGGGCCACCAGTTGGCATGGTGGTTAAGTCTCTGGACACTCCCACATGACTAACCACTGTTTGAGTCCCAGACCTGGTTGCTTTCTTTCTCACATTCCCTCTCTCTCCTATGTGTCTCTCTCTGGTCAAATTAAAATGAATGAATAAATAAAATTAAAATAAATAATTCTTTAAAAAAAAACAAAACTCTCACTGTGATTACCATAAAATAAATCTGAAGTAGAGTTTGATAAGTTATGTATGCACTATCTAAGAAAATAACTCAAAAACATAATTTATAATGCCTTCACAAACAAAAGCTCAAGGTCAAAGAGCTGCATTGGTAAATTCTATCAAATATTTAAATAATTGATACTAATTCTTTACAAACCCTTCCAAAAAAAGTGAAGAGGATACAACACTTCCCAACATATTTTCTGAGGCCTATATTACTATAAAAGAAAAAGTCAAACAAATACAAGAAAAGAAAACTACAGGTGACTTATCTCATAAATATGATGTAAAAATCCTCAACAAAATATTAGCAAACCAAATCTAGCAAAGTATGAAAAGAGTGATGCACCATGATCAAATACAATCTATCCCAGGGACAACAGGTTGCCTTAAAATCCCAAAATGGAGGGACCAGCAGTTAGAGTAATGGCTATGTCGCTGGACTCCCATGTAGCCGACCGTGGTTCGCGTCCCAGACCCGGTGGCTTAAACTCACGCTGGGCGCCTGTGCATGCGTGCCCAAGATCCCGAGAGAATGGAGGAGAAGGGGTTGCGGCGTGGCCATCCCCCCAGGTGGTGATTTCTTGCTTTCTGTCTCTCTGTCTCTCTATGTCTTTCTGGAGACTGCACGCACTCTATAGCAAAAACCTCCACCAAAAAAAAAAAAAAAAAATCCAAAAATGGATTAATGCAGTTGTTATGAATTAAAGTGATTAACCCAAAATTCATACGTTCAAGTCCTTACCACCAAGTATTTCATAATATAACTTCATTTGGAGATGAGATCTTTACAGTTAATTGATTTAAAATGAGACCCTTAAGGTAGGTCCTAATATGACTGATGTCCTTATATAAAGGGTAAATTTGAACATGGAGATATGTACAAGGGAACCTCAAAAAGTTCATAAAAATGGAATGCAAGTATGAGTTTATTCTAGTGCAAAAATTTTTTGAAGTTCATGCAGAATTTTTTCATGATAGGCATTTTCCCTGAACACTGTGAACCCTTTGGGAAGGAAAGATGATGTGAAGTAACACGGAAAAGATGGTCATCTACAAGCCAAAGACAGAGAACTGGAACAGATCCAGGTCTCAGTCACCAGAAAAAAACAACCTGGTTGTCACCTTGATTTTAGAATTGTACTTTCCAGAACTGTGAGACAGTGAATTTCTGTTTAAGCCACTTAGTTTGTAATACTTTGCTGTGGTAGCCCTACCAAACTAACGGATTTTAATACTGAGAAGTGTAGCGGTACTATAATACCTAAAAATGTAGTAGTGACTTTGGCACTAAGTTAGTAGGTGAGGATAGAAGAGTTTCGAGATGCTTCATAAAATAAATAAATAAATAAATAAATAAATAAATAAGTCTGGATTGCCTTGAGATTGCTGATTGAAATGTAGACTTTAAAAGTGTTTCCAGTGAGGACTCAGAATACAAAGAGGAAGCTATAAAGAAATATATCATTTGAGAGAATACATAATAGTATCAATAATAGAATGTTGCTGGAAATATGAATGTTAAAGGGGCTTCTAGTATACTTATAATATATAGAATGTAGTAATATTTGACCATAATAGTACACATTACACATGAGGAATATGTTCCTGGAAACTAGAGTAAAAGTGATTCCTTTTATAAAGTGTCAGAAAACCCGGAAAATCTGAATAATATTGTTTTGTGGAAAGTTGAACTTGGAAATGATAAGCGTAGCTGTTTAGTTTAGACATTGCTAAGGAAATATTTAAACGAAGTGTTGAGGGCATGGCTTGGTCCTTCCAGTTTTTAGCAAAATGCAAGAGAAGGAAGATAAGTTGAAAAAGGAACTAACAACCAAAAAAAAAAAAAAAAAAAAAAAAAAACCCCACACACACCACTTGATAATTTGGAAGATACTCAACCAATCTAAATAGAGTGCTCTGAGAATAAGACCATTGGAGTGGCTAGACACCCTTTTCTTAAAAGATTATGTATGTAACTCATGGATTTAATCAACCATTTCAGCAGAAATAAAGATGCAGTTATTCTAGAAAGAGCTGTAAAGGACTTTCTTGTCTGATAGATTGGTCTGCTATGAATTCGCATGGCAGGCCAATGAGATTTTTGAGAATTTTATACTAGTAGAAGCATCACCAGCCTGGACTGAAAGTGACAGAGATGAGACAAAAATGAAAGAATAATAACTTTGTGAACTAAGTAACAGATTAGTCTGGCAGGGCTGCCACTGCCATTATAGCCCAGAGAGTGCAGGCTGAGAGGGTAAGACTGATGTCCCAGTGGACCCAGAGGACAGAGAGAACTACCACTCTAATGGGCCTAGAGGACAGAGCATGGGGCCAACAAAAAACATGGGGCTTTTTAAAAATGTTAATTGAACTTAATTGTTTTAATTTGCTCTAGGGCAGGTGTGCTCAAATTTGGCAAAGGATTCTTAATGACACCAAGAAGCACAATGAAAGAAAAAAAATTTAAAAATTAAAATTCATCCAAATTTTAAAATTTTGTGGTTCAAAGGACACTATTAGGAAACATAGAAGACAAACCATATAATGCAAGAATAAATTTTCAAATAATACATCTAATAATGGACTTGTATTCAGACTATAGTAAAACACTTACCAATCAATATTTTTTTCTCTTTAAATTTATTTATTTTTTACATTAATTCACTATACATCATTACAGCATACAGATGAATTTTCCATCCAAAATACACTGTGTATTGGCTCAATCAAGCACATCCACATACATGTTATCAACAAATAATTTTCCAATTCTTATGTCTTGTATACTTTGTTTTTCGTTTTGTCATCCTTGATTCCCTATCCCTCACCCTCTGCCATGTCCCACCCTCCTCCCACATTGTCTCTGGTATCCATGGTTGCTTTCTATGCCTCCCCCCCCATTTAATTGATTTGCTAATGAACTTAATTAGTCTAAATATATCCAATAGCTAGCACAGCTGATATATACCTATACTTGAATCCAAGTCTGACTTTAGGCATAAACCTCAGTGAGTAGAATGAACATATTATAAAGTAGTACCCAGTTGGGGCTATATGGCTTACTGCAGTCATCAAATATGCATTTTTTTAAAAATTTTGATACGAACAGTTTTACTGGTTTTTTTTTCCTCCTGCAACTTTTTTTTTTTTAATTACTTAACATTCATTCCCTGAGCATCATCACAACATACTAAATGTGGTTTCCCATCTAGAATAATCATGCATGTTATCATCAATAATATTCCATTTCTACTTTCATACATATGTATATGTATATATATGTTTTTTACCCCATGTTTGACCCTCTGCCCTTTCCCACTCTCTTATTACACTATCTCTGCTATATACAGTTGTTTTCTATTTCTTTTCCCCCAACATTTTGTTGATCACACAATATCATAAGTAATCTAACTACTTTCAATAGCAAGTTCAGCAGGTAATTTCAAGAAGAGTAGTTTTGAACTGGTAATGATATTTCCTTGAAACTTAAAGCCTAGAAACAGGTTAGTATTCTGTTCAAATAGTAGGTACATGCACCTATCAGCAGCACAAGACAGGACAAAAATCCTTTAAAACCGGAAAACAAAGCTTAGAAGAAAAGCAGCAATATTCTAGTCAAGTCACAGAATGTTGTTTCATCAGTTCAGTCTCATGTACTTAATCTTTCTTCTGTTAAGGTTCGATCTTCCAGATTGAATTCTGGGATATAATATTCATCTCCAAACATTGTCCCTACAATTAAGTTGCCCCTTTTCTTAGTTTTTGAACTCTTATTTCTGTGTGTCTGCATTTAATTTTACTCACATAGCACTCCCTTAAGAACTTCTTGGAGATCTGGTCTGGTGCTGGTAAATTCTTTTAGGTTTTGTTTATCTGGAAATGTTCGTGTCTTTTCTTCCCAGATGAATGATAATCTTGCTGGGTACAGCATTCTTGGTTGAAATTGCTTTTCCCTTAACACGTTGAATATTTTTTCCCATTCTTTCCTCACTCGCATAGTTTCCGATGAGAGATCTGCTGTTAGTCTGATGGGATACCCCTTGTAGGTAACTTGCCGTTTTTCTCTTGCCAATCGTAATATCTTGTCTTTGTCTGTTGTTTTGGTCAATCTGGCTATAATGTGTCTTGGAGAAGATCTTCTTGGGTTGATTCTATTTGGGGTCCTCTGTATTTCTTGGGACTGAATAATTGAGTACCTCTCTAGGTTTGGAAAGTTTTCCTGCAGGATCTCATGGAATACATTATCAATGCCCTTATGATTCTCTTCGCCTTCTTGGATGCCTATTATCCGGATGCTTGGACGTTTGATGGTATCTAGTATTTCTCGTATATTAGTCTCAAATTCTTGGGCCATTTTCTCAGTCTTCGTGGTGGATTTTTCTAGGCCAGCCATTTTCTCTTCTATGTCTGAGATTCTGTTTTCTGTATGATCTAGTCTGCTTTTAATACTTTCAAGGGAGATTTTGACTTCCTGTATTATAGCTTTCATCTCTAACAGTTCCATCTGATTCTTTTGTAAAGTGTGAAATTCCTCTTTTAGATCTTGCATGAATTTCCTCACCTCCTGGAACTCAACAACTTCTTTCTCCTTCCTCTTCAGCAGTTCATTGTCTGTCTTCTCTTCCATCTCTGTTAGCTTTGCCATTATGAATGTTTTGAATTCTTTATCAGACATCTCCATGAATTCCCGTGAACTGTGTGTGGATGAAGACGAGTTATCCTTTTCCCTTGGAGGAGAGGTATTTTCCTGCTTTCCCATATTTCTTGTGGTCCTGCAGCGATTTCTAGTCATCTGGTTGATGGTCAGCTTCTTCCCAAACTTGTAAGTTCAATCACGCGAGTTTTGTGTGCTGGAAGCCAAATTATCAGTGGGAAAGTCTTGATTTCTGTTCCCCCAAAATGGCTAGGTTGCAGAATCCATATGGCTGCAGCTTCAAGAAGCACTTACCAATCAATATTAAAAAGGCAGCCCAATAAGAAAATGATCAGAGGAGGGCCAGCAGATGGTTAAGTCACTGGATTACCACATGGCTGACCACAGTTTAAATCCCAGACCTGGCAGCTTAATTTCTCACTTTCTCTCTTTCTCTTTGGTGAGCATACCTGTCCTATGGCAAATTAATATAATAGCAACAATAATGATAAAATTAAGTAATTATTTTAAAAATTGTGATCAGAGAATCTGAATAAACATTTCTCCATGGAAGATATATAAATTCTCAATATGCATATGAAAAGACATTCGTTGGGTCTATTTATTCTATGACTTCGTGGTTCAGGAAGTTGGACCTCACATGGCCAGCTGCATGATTAGAATCCTGGACCCAGTGCCTTGAGAAACATGGTGGGCACATGTGCATGTATAAACAAAATCCTAAAAGGAAGGAGAAATGGAGGAGAAGGGATTGTGCCATGACAATTTCCCATAGAGGGTGCGTTCTCCTCCTCTCTGTCTCTTTGTCTCTCTCTGGCAAGTACATACACCACTGATTAAAAAGAAGAAGAAAGGAGGGAAGGAAAAAAAGAAAGAGAAAGATGTGTGACAATTTTAGTCCTCAGGGAAACACAAATCAAAACCACCATGAGATACTATTTTACATCCACTGAGATAGCTAGAATAAAAATGTTAGATAATAATAGGTATTGGTAAAGATGGAGAAACATCAGAAATCTCATATACTGTCAGTGTGAGTTAAAATTATGCATCCAGAGTGAGCAGAAGGCATAGTGGGTAAGGTGCTGGACTCTTACATGGCCGACCTCAATTTGAGTCACAGACACAGAGGCTTTGAAACTCACTCTGGACCTGTGTGCATGCATGTCCAAAATCCCACTAGGAGAATGGAGAAGAAGAGATGGGATTGTGGTGTAGCCAGCCCCCCTGGGGGGTATGATTTCTCACTTTTTCTCTCTCTGTCCATCTGGCAAGGCATGTGCCGTATAGTGAACATTTCTCTTAAAAAAAAATATGATGCATCTACTTTGAATAACAATATGACAGTACCTCAAATCATTAAATATAGAGTTTCCATATAACTCTGCAATTTTATTCTTAAGTATTTACCAAGGGGATATGAGAATATATCTACTCAAAAACTTATACATTAATGTTTATAGCTACATTATTTATAATAGTAAAAGAATGGAAGTGACCCAAACGATCATAATCTGAGGAGTGAATGAACAGAAAATATTCTGCAGTCATATGATAATCTATATTTATACTATAGATTATTAGTTCACTAGAAAAACAAATACAGTACTGATATACGTTATTCTCTGGGTGAATCTTAAAAATATCATTCTACATAAAGAAGTCAGTTCTAAAAAAAAATCACAGAATTGGTGTTTTATTCATAAAAATGTCCAAAATAGGGAAATATATCAAGACACAAAGGAAATTAGTAGTTGCTTAGGGCTGAGAGAGTGGAAGGGTAGTGGGTTGATAGCTAAAGGGGATGGGGTTACTTTTCAAAGTGATAAAAATGCTATAAAATTATGGTGATTTTGGCACATATCTACAAATATATTAAATATCATTAAATTTTACAATTTATATGGATAAATTGTATGGGATATTAATCATAATTCCAAGCTATATTCTAAACTCATCTCTCCTTAATATTTTCCTTTTATTTTTTAATTGCGAGAGGGTGTGTACCAGAAAGAGTCAGGGAGACAGAAAGAGAGGAGGGAAAATGTACATCTCAATGGGATGCAATCTTTTCTCTTCCATTTCTCTATCTCATCAGGATCTGGAGCATGCATGCATATGTACATGCACCTGGCATATCCTTCAAGCTGCAAGGGCTGGTATTCAAACCCTGGTTAGCTATGTGGAATCCAACTCCCTTAATCATTATGCCCTAAAGGCCAAGCCACCCACTTTCATAGAACTTTTCTTCACTTAAAGATTATTGGTGCTGGGACCAGCAGATGGTGTAATGGTTATGTCTCTGGACTCCCATGTAGTCGACCACGGTTTGAGTCATGAACCGAGTGGTTTAAACTCACACCAGGTGCATGTGCATGTGTGCGCAAGATCGTAAGAGAAGAATAGAGGAAAAGGGATTGCAGCTTGGCCACCCCTCCACCATGTGATTTCTTACTTCCTGTTTCTCTGTCTCTCTATATATATCTTTTTTTTTTTTTGGTTTTATAACTTTATTTGAAAATCAGCAGTTAGTTCTCATCCACATAGACTGTAGATTTTTGAAAGTGGTAACAGGTACATAGGTCACCAGAGTGTAGAGCTTGTTGGGTGACTCTTCATCCTCGTTTGGTTTTCTGGACAACCACACACAGATTTGATATGGGACATTCCTTATTCCTTTGGCCCAGACAGCTTTATTGAGCCCTGGTATCAATGCGCACATCTGGAGTCCCCATCTCTTTCATGGCAAATTTCTAGGTTTCTTGAGTGCCCGAGGGGCACGTTTCTTGAAGCCCATGCCATGGATGCGCTTGTGAATGGTGATGGTTTATTCCCGGGTCACCACCTCATTGATGGCAGAACGGCCCTTCTTCTCGCCACCCTTCTTTGCAGGAACCGTTCTGCCGGGTCTAAGCTGGAAAGTCTCTATCTTTCCAGAGAGCTCATGTGCTCTACAGCAAAAATTTCTCTAAAAAAAAAAAAAGTAAAGAAAGAAAAATATTACTGGTGCTAAGATGTCATTTGAATTTTTTATAGCTCTATACTGAATCTATACATACTGCTTTGCTGTTGCACATCTCTTTCCCAACTCCATACTCAATAATTTCAAGGATCTCTCTTCAAATCACCTATATTGGGAGTATGAATGGAAATTGGGAAACATAAAAACTGGCAAGCAATACGAATTAGGGCTTGGTGTATATTTTTAAGGATTTTACTGACAAGTGGTGGAAAATCTGTTAATAATGGAGATTAACTTTAAAATTATGTCCTTTTTGTAGCTATTGCATTGTGAATAAAAATTATAAAATATTCTGCAAGCACTTGAAAGCTATTATCTACCTCCAAGACAAACTAACTCATAACATAAGCAAATGTATATCTGACATATATTTTTCCTTTCACTTTTGTCTTAATCGCTGAAAGTGAAAATATCAACTAATGTTCATTTCAGCACTATAACCGTTTGCTTAAGCAAACACATAGTATTTTTATATGAGTATAAAGAGTTTGGCATAAACAACGAAGTATTTTATCAGAATCATTTGGCTGTATGGACTTTATACTACAGAATGTTGTATTTTTTATTATTTTTAAATTGTCTGTGCATCATTTATCAAACTAAAATGTATTATATATAGGGACCAGCAGTTAGTGTAATGGCTATGTCGCTGAACTCCCATGTAACCAACCGCAGTTCGAGTCCTAGACCCGGTGGCTTAAACTCACACCAGGCGCGTGTGCATGCGTGCTCAGGATCCCGAGAGGAGAATGGAGGAGAAGGGATTGCAGTGTGGCCATTCCCCCTGGGGGGTGATTTCTCACTTTCTATCTCTATGTCTCTCTCTGTCTTTCTGGCAAGTGCATGTGCCCTATAGCAAAAACCTCTCCAAAACAAAAAAATTATATGTATATATATACATATATATATATACACACATGTGTGTATATGTACATGTATAAATATAGATTACATAGACATTATATATGTGTATATATATTTTAAATGTTTATACACACACACACACACATATACATACATACATATATATATAACATAGAGTGCTGTTTATATTTACCAGAACACCATTGACTCAATTCTACATGTGTGACCAATAAAATTTGAAATATTAGCAGGAAGATATTTGAAAATGAAGGACTGGTTGCATAGGTGTTCTAGAAGAAAATCAGAGCAATAGTTAAATACAATTTGTAAGTCAGAAACAAAAGGGTTTAAAATACTTGGAACAATGTGGAGACAAACAAGTATATAAGAATCTGCTTTATTTATTTATGGGGAAAATATGCTAGCTTTGAAGTAGGCCATTCTTATTGATATTCATTTTATATATTCATTTCTTATTTTGGAGAGCTTTTGAAATGAAAGTAGTGGAATAAGCAAAGAGTACAGGATGGATGGCATACTTATGGCTTGTTAAAATATAAATTAAGAAGGGAAAGGAAGTATGAGACAAGTTTCTAAATGTTATTCTGTCTCTTGAAATCAATACCATCATTCAAAACCTAAAAGAAGAATAAGATGAAAGATGTATTTAATGAAATTATTTTAAAGCTTGTGAAATATGTAGAATGAACACTAAGACCACTGCAATGAAGTCGCAATTATTTATTTAAAATTATTTGTACTTATAAGTCATTACACAATTGAAAATATTTACTTTTTAAAAAATATATAAGGTGATATATCATATGGTCTACATCTATGAGTCACATTTTATATCATCAATTATCACTGTATAGAAAATGCAAAGCAAGAGACTTTTTGGTTCTCTTCTCTGCATACATTCTTATTCCATCTTTTTAACCTCCATGACTAAATTTCATTTAATTTTTATTTGCTACGAACATTTCAACTATTAAATAAGATTATTATATGCTTAATTTAAAAATCTTCCATCACTCCAAAACCATGACATTCATTTGGCTGTAGAATTTAAAATACAGAATATTTTATCTTACTACTATTATATTTAAATTGTATTTTATATACATTTATGTTTATAAATTTTGTGGAGCTGACCAGTAATTTATTTGGGTATCAGACCACTTTAATATTCTTATTCAAACTACAGATATTTAAAAGAGAAAGGGAAAAAGCACATAGTTTATAAAAATAGTCTCCAACCTTCCAGGCACTAGGGACTGACCTTGTGAAAGACAATCTCTCCATGGACTGGGGGCAGGGGGCAGGGCACAGGGGGGTTAGTCCAAGGATGACCCAAGTGCACCACATCCACCGTTCACCCCATTTCCACCAGTACCACATTGCAGCATAGGATGAAAAAAATCACACAACAGGTTTTACGCTCCCACAAGAATCCAGTACCTCCACTTGCTGGGACCATGCAGTTAACACAAGCTGAGTATGAAAGAACTGCCCCTCATGCCCTAGAGCAAGGACTCGGCTGAGGAGAACTGTTTGCAAGGTCAACAGTTTTACGAGTTCTGGACCTCACCTCCATTGTGTTGTTGTACTGGCCTGCACTTAATTTCTCTGCCATGGGCCTTATTGCCGTACCCTGGTACCCCATAAAGGCACCCCCAGCCTTACTATAACTTTTACAATAATCCTGAAGGAATGTGGATCCACTAAGGCGGTGGCTGCTTAAGGCGGCTGCAAATGGGAATTACTCCCATTACATTCACTTCTCCTACTGGGGATTACATAGATAAGCATTAGAAAGGTTTAGGTTAAAGCTACTAATTGGCAAAACGATCTCAGTAGCCGGGAGGGGCTCAGGGACTCATCCACGAGGTGCTGTTACCCCAAAGACCATAAGCCACCCTTACTCTCAGGATAAGGGAAGATTGCCATTCCCAAGCCACAGCCATTGTATAGAGCAGCACATAGAGGGTCCCAAGTACACAGTAACCTTTAGGTCAGTCATTAAGCTGCTCACAAGACCACATTCCTTTCCCATATAGACTCACCCTCTTAGCTGTAGACTACCCCAGAGATAACATAGGTATTCCACTTTAGTATATACTAACCTTGTCTTTACTAAACCAGACAGGATTTATTTCTAGACTCTTGTAACTGCTGCCACCCTAGCCTGAGGCTGAAGTTCTCAAAAGCTGACCTGAGGCTCAAGTTCTCAAGCCAACCTGGGACTAAAGTGATCAAGTTGGTCTAGGACTAAGGTTATTAAGATTCCTGGGAGTCCTCTCATCTGAAGACCCTCCCCGGTAATCAAGATCTAAGAAGAGAATGTACCCGAGAAATGGACTTCCTCGTTCTAAAAATTATGACTGTTTATACCTAAACAAAGCATATGTATTGTTCCTATGCTTTGAATGCTTTACCTTGTGGAGTAAAATCTTTCACTTACTTCCCTTCACCCATCCTACTCCTGTAAAACTCCTTCTATAATAAATATGCATGACTCCTGGCAATCAGGGCTGTAGTCTTGAGTTTACTCTGGCTGTAGCTGGCTCAGAACATGCTAGGGGCATTGAGGTCTCAGCCTGAATCCTGTTCACCCATGTCGCCTTCCTGTGCACCCACCCCAGCTGGAGCATGGCTTCCAGCATCCACTGATCCAACAGAAGACCGAGCCTAAGAAGCAGTGAGAGTTCATAGTGAATGGCTGCAAAAACAGACAAAGCCTCGCTCGCTCAGTCCCCCACTCTAGTCCCACTGCACAGCTGGTGGGGAGTCTGGGGTGGGAAACAGGCCATGGACACAGCCCAAGCGTTAGGGATCTCAGGTTTATAATGCATACATTTCCATATAAACTCACACTCTAAGTAAACACCTCTAGTTTAGGCCATTTCTGTATTTCATTCCCTTTGTAATTCTCAGCACAACCCCTGTTAAAGTATTGCCCTGAAGATTGAAAACAACTTACTGGACCCATAATCCCATGTGAATCCTCAAAGAGACAAAACCCAGATGACAAAACCAGGCAAGTGCGCTTGATTTATTATAGCAACATTTGGTGCAGTTCTTAGTGATCCACACTCGACCTAAGGAAAGATTACTTCTATTTGTAGAAGAATGAAGCCAAGGGTAGCCCACAGCACTGTAACTAGGCGGCACAGCTTCACTGGTCATTTTCTTAGATCACATCTGTTATAGTTTCATAAACAGCAATAGCATGAAAATGGTATAAATGAATGAACAATCAATAATGACAATAAAAACAACTAGCAGAATGTTGTCGTTTTTGTGGACATAGTATCTATAATCCACTCTCTCTCCATACCAATGGAGGAAAGACAAAAAAAAATTACAGAAAAATTACACTTAATCAGCCTATGTAATAAGGCCTTTCAGAGGAGATGGCAAGAAATAGGAGCTCGCTAAAATGATCAACTAGCTTTAGATTAACTTTAGGTAGAAGGTGTTGATGGGGAGGGAAGGAGAATGAGGACTTGAGGAAGTGTATCTGTCTCGTCTTTTTAATTTTTTTTAAGAGGTTTTTGCTATAGGGCACGTGCACTCACCAGACAGAAAGACAGAGACAGAGAGACAGAAAGCGAGAAATCACCCCCAGGGGGGATGGCCATGCCGCAATCCCTTCTCCTCCATTCTCCTCTTGGGATCTTGGGCACGCACGCACACGCGCCCAGCGTGAGTTTTAAGCCACCGGGTCCGGGACGTGAACCACGGTCGACTACGTGGGAGTCCAGCAACATAGCCATTACACTAACTGCTGATCCCCCCATTTAATGTTTTTTTAAGAGAGATTTTTGCTATAGGGCATATGTGCTTGCCAGAGAGACAGAAAGTAAGAAATCACCCGCCAGGGGCGTGGCTACGCTGTGATCCCTTGTTCTGCATTCTCCTCTTGGGTTTTGGCCACACATGTACATGCACCTGGGGTTTTAGGCTGCAGGGTCCAGGACTTGAACTTCAGTCGACTATGTGGGAGTCTAGTGATTTGACTATTACAACATCTGCTGGTTCCTCTCATCTTATTTCTCTAGCCTCTTACAGCAGGGAAGGGACATGGGCTGAGAAAATACATTTTCTTCATGAAAAGACATTTGTAGAAGGAGTGAAAGGAATAGAAAAACTGAGTTGTAACATGATTCATACTGACCACTCATGTGACAATGAAAAATAATTGAGATGAGTGAAAAACTAGATGGGAGAGGTTGTCCATTTGATACAATGTTTTGAAAGTGTCAAGGGGCATGCTTTGAGAGAGCTGAATTACTCAGATGTGAATGTGAACATAAACTTGGACGTGTCAACCTAGGGCCATGATTATGATGATAGAAAAGAATTTCCACTTCAACATTTGTCTTAGAGGGACCAGCAGTTAGCGTAATGGCTATGTCGCTGAACTCCCATGTAGCCAACCACGGTTCGCGTCCCAGACCTGGTGGCTTAAACTCACACCAGGTGCGTGTGCCTGCGTGCCCAAGATCCCGAGAGGAGAATGGAGGAGAAGGGATTGCAGCGTGGCCATCCCCCTGGGGGGTGATTTCTCACTTTCTATCTCTCTGTCTCTGTCTGACTGGCGAGCGCACGAGCCCTATAGCAAAAAACCTCTCCAAAAAAAAAAAAAAAAAAAAAAAAAAAGTCTTAGACATTGCTTGAACGTGAAATAATCACTGCGTGTTTTCCTTCAAGTTCAAATTGATCCTGGACTATTTTTAAAAAAGTGACCTCTGAGGCAACCTTTCTCAGAGCCATCTCACAACTTTAGCACCACCTCTGTTCTTCCACAACTTTGACGTTCCGCTCTTCACTTCAAGTCACTGGTTCTTAATACTTTGATAACCCAGATATTTTTGTACCATCAACAAATATAAGTACTACTCTTGTGCTTTTGTGCATTCATATTTTCAAGAACTAGTCCTTCTTCGAGAATAGAATCAAGTTGAGAGAATGTTGCAAATGCTATTTATCGCTTAGGCACAACTAAGCTATGCAAAATTTTCTCTTCTTTTGGGCTCAATCTCCAACACTGGGAAAGTGCTCTTTCATTTTCCAAAACTATTCGGCTTGGGTTTCCTAGTGTTTGGTTGAAATACAGTGCATAGGCCAAGACACATGCCTTTTGCATTCTTTTATTCATCTTTCTCATTTAGCCTTTAAACCCAACTAATCGAGGGTCTTAGTTCAGGGATCCAGACATCACTGCTAAGTCATCCTGTTGCTGTTCTTCCCTTGAGTGTTCTCTAAACCACATGCAAATCAATCCTAATTGATCCACCATGACAGATAGTCAAGCATGACTGATTAGCAGTGTGTCCTTTCTCTGGGACCTTTATACGAATCATTGAGGTGACTTCCCAAGTTTATCTGTCCTTCTAGTCTTTAAACCTCTGGAGAAGTATCTACAATTAACAGGGATCAAACATCTTTTCTAAAAGTGGTCAGCTGAAATAAGATGTTATTTTACTTTTGATTCTCAAGTGACTTGTCCATGAATTGTTTTGTTATTCCCGGGTATCACATTCTGGAGATGGATCTTATTGCTACATTGTAAAATGACTAGTCTCATTGAAAAAAACACTGATGAAGGAAAATGTTGAACTAGTTGGTCAATTGTAGCTGGTTTACATAAGCAAATATTGAGAATTTCCAGTGTTCCTAGTCGTGTGATAGACTGTTACAGTATGGCAGAAATGCAACACAATGATTGCCTTGTGAAACTTATTACCTGCATATGTTGGCTATCACAATAAAAACAGTAAGTAGACCATTGCCTTTCTCAATGACATTCAACTTGCAAAAGTGTCATCAGTACTTTTATTCAAACGTCAAATACTTGATTCAAATAGACAGTATTTTTGAGATTGCCAGACCTTCATAAAGATTTGCCTTTTTTCTATGTTTGCTCTTGCCCACCAATCTTTTAGTATGAACCTTTTTTATATTTTAATAAACACCATTTTTTGAGCAATTTTATCTTTATAGAAAAGGTGTCCAGAAAGTATGAAACAGTTCCCTTACTCTGTCCTTCCCTCCCACTCTTCCCTACATCTTGCCTTAGTATGGTACATTCATGCTAAGGGTTGAATGCTTATGCCCTGTACAAGTTTTATGTTGAAATCCTAGCCATCCAAGGTGATCGAATTAGGAAGTAGGATCTCTGGGAAGTGATTAGGTTACAAGGACATAACTCTCATAAATACTATTAGTGTCCTTATGAAAGATAGCTCAGAGAGACTTATGCCTTCTGCAATGAAAAGTTATAGTGAAAACACAACTGTCTAGGAAACAGGCCCTCACCAGACACAAAATTTGCCAGTGCCTTGATCTTGGACTCCATCCTCCAAAACTATGAAAACTAAATTTCTACTATTCAGAAGTCACTCAATTTATGGTATTTTGTTTGCTATACCAGCCCAAATGGAAAAAGATAATTTGTTACCATTGATAACCCACATTATTATTAACTGAGAAGTGTAGTTTACTTTAGGGTTCATTCTTTATTTACTTAATTTTTAATTTGCTAGAGGGTATGTATGCTCACCAGAGAGAGAGAGAGAGTGAAAAAGTGAGAAAAGCAAAAAAGTGAGAAAGCAACCCTCCAAGGGAGATGGCCATACCATAATCCCTCTTAGGGTTTTGGGTATGCAATCACACGCATCTGGCGTGTTTTTCACCCCTTCAGTTCTGGGACTTGAACCGAGCAGTTGATCCAGCCTCCTTAACCACCAGTAACTGGCAGTAGGGTTCACTCATACTGTTGTGTATAGTTCTAAGGATTTTGAAAAACCATGTTCCTGTGCCCACCATTATGCTATTATACAGAATTAGCTTCACTGTCCTGAATACTCCTTTTACTTTATCCATTCTTCTTTCCCTCCTCCCAATCCCTGACTATCACTGATCTTTTTACTGTCTCTATAGTTTGTTCTTTTCCAGAAAGTCATGCAGTGGGAATGACAGTATATATAGCATTTCTTTATGTTTTTCTTTTTCTTTTTTCTTTTTTTAGGAGACATTTTTTGCCATAAGGCGCATGCACTCGCCAGAGAGAAACAGAGAGACAGAAAGTGAGAAATCACCCCCCAGGGGGGATGACCACGCTGCAATCCCTTCTCCATTCTCCTCTTGGGATCTTGGGCACGCACGCACACATGCCACACATGCCCGGCACGAGTTTAAGCCACCGGGTCCAGGGCTCGAATCGCGGTCGGCCACATTGGAGTCCAGCAACATAGCCATTACACCAACTGCTGGTCCCTGTATACAGCCTTTCTATACTGGCTTATTTTACTTAGGAATATGCATTTAAAGTTTGTATTTCGTCAGGACTTGACAGTGCATTTCTTTTTATTTTTGAACAACACATTCTATTGCATTGAATGTGCCATATTTTTTCTTAACCATTCACCTATTAAAAGAAATCTTGAGGGACCAGCAGTTAGCGTAATGGCTATGTTGCTGGACTCCCACGTAGTTAACTGCGGTTCGCGTCCCGCACCCGGTGGCTTAAAATTCACACCGGGCGCGTGTGTGTGCGTGCCCAAGATCCCAAGAGAAAATGGAGGAGAAGGGATTGAAGCATGGCCATCCACCCTGGGGGATGATTTCTCACTTTCTGTCTCTCTGTCTCTGTCTTTCTGGCGAGCGTACGCGCCCTATAGCAAAAACCTCTACAACGAAAAAAAAAAAAAGAAATATTGGTTGCGGGACCAGCAGTTGTCATAATGGCTATGTCGCTGGACTCCCATGTAGTCGACCACGGTTCAAGTCCCGGACCTAGCAGCTTAAACTCACGCTGGATGCGTGTGCGTGTGTGCCCAAGATCCAGAGAGGAGAATGGAGGAGAAGGAATTGTGGCATGGCCATCCCCCCTAGGGGGTTGCTTTCTCGCTTTCTGTCTCTCTGTCTCTCTCTTTCTGGAGAGCACACGCACCCTATAGCAACAACCTCTCTTTTTTTAAAAAAATAAAAAGACGTTGGGAACCAGCAGTTAGCGTAATGGCTATGTCGCTGGACTCCCACGTAGTCGACCGTGGTTCGCGTCCCGGACCCGGTGGCTTAAAACTCACGCCGGGCGCGTGTGCGTGCGTGCCCAAGATCCCGAGAGGAGAATGGAGGAGAAGGGATTGCGGCGTGGCCATCCCCCCTGGGGAGTGATTTCTCGCTTTCTGACTCTATGTCTCTCTCTCTGTCTGGCGAGCGCACGCGCCCTATAGTGAAAATCTCTCCAAAAAATAAATAAATAAATAAATAAATAAATAAATAAATAAAAATTAAAAAAAAAAATAAAAATACGTCTTGGTTGCTTCCAATGTTAGACAATGATGAAAAGTGCTATAAACAAATTCATGTGTTTGTGTGGACATAGTTTTAAACTCATTTGGGTAAATTCTTAAGAGTGTGATTGCTGGATCATATAATGAGCCTATATTTACCTTTGTAAGAAATTTGCCAAAATGTATTCCAAAGTGGCTGAATCATTTTGCACACCCTAAACCAATGAACGGAGAGTTCCTCTTGTTCCTGTCCTCATCAGCACTGGTGTCAGCATCTGAAATTTTTGCTACTCTGACCTTGTTAGAATAGCAACTTGTTTATATTTTATTTCCTTTTAATATATGGTGTTGATTGTCTTCACATGCTGACTTGGCCGCCATATATCATTTTTAGTGAGGAAGCTTCAAATTATTGTTCATGGTTTGTGTTGTTCATTTTCTTGTTGTTGAGTTTAAAGAGTTATTCATATATTTATGATAAAAGTCCTTTATTAGATATGTGTTTTGTAAATATTTTTCCCAATCTAATGTTTCTCTTTCATTTTCATAGTAGTGTTTTTCACACAGCAGAATTTTTATCTTTTTGAGGTTTTTACCATAGGGCACAGGTGCTCACCAGAGAGACAGCAAGAGGGAAAGTGAGAAATCACCCCCAGGGTGAATGGCCACATCACAATCCCTTCTCCTCCGTTCTCCTCCTGGGATCTGGAGCATGCACGGACACATGCCCAGCATGATTTTCAAGCTAGCAAGTCTGGGACTCAAACCATGGTCAATCATAGGGGAGTCCTGCACCCTAACCACCATGCCACCTGGGGTCTCCATAGCAGAAAATTTTCATTTGAATAAACTCCAATGATCAATTTCATCTTTAATGAACTGTGTTTCGGTGTTATATCTAAAACATCAGCTTCCAGTGTAAGGTCATATTGCTTCTCTCTATTATATTCCAGAAGTTTCATTGTGTTATAGTGTTGCATTTTACATTAGGTCTATGATAAATTTTGTTAATTTTTGTGAGAGGTGTAATATCTGTACTTAGGAGTTTTGTTTGTTTGTTTTGTATCGGATGCTCCTTTGTTTCAGTACCATTTGTTGAAATACTAGCCTTCTTCCATTGAATTGGCTTGTTGCATTGTTCAACATTTAGTTGACATTCCTCTGGGTCTATTTTGGAGTCTCTATATTTTGTTCCATTGATTTGTCTATCTTTTTTTGCTCTCCATTTTCTTGAATACTGTAGTGTTGAAGATGGATAGTACCACTCTTCTAATTCTGTTTTTCCATTTTTGTGTTGTGTTTGTTATTCTGGGTATTATGCCTTTTCACATAAGCATTAAAATCAGTTTTAAACTATCTACGTAATAACTTGAAAACATTTTGATTTATATTTCATTGATTTTACAGATTAAGTTGGGAGGAACTAAAAAATATATTGAATCTTCCTATCCTTAATTATGAAATATTTCATTATTCTTCATTTATTTAGTTGTTTGATTTCTTTTATTTTAGTTTTGCAGTTTTCTCTAGATAAGTTTTGTATATATTTTATTTTACTTCTACTTCATTTCATTTTAATTTAGCAATACATTAAAATGAATGAAACAAAAATGAAATGATAATAAAATTAGAACATTTCATTTTAACTGGATAAGATAGTGTTTTCTTTTGAATTTCAAATTGTATGGGTTTGCTGCAACTAACTAGGAAAGCAATGGACATTTAAATAGTTTTTCATAGTTGTACATACAAGGGGATCTTCCAAGAGTTCATGGAAAATGTGTATTATGAAGAAACTATGCATGAATTTCAAATTTTTTTGCACGCCAATAAAATTGTTTTTTAATTCCATTTTCTGCTTTTTGAAGGTCCCTTGCATTTATGAAACGGTATGATTTTTCAATATATGGAAACAATGTGTAATAATCAAACCAGGGCAGTACACATATCTATTACCTCGAATATTTATTATTACTTTGTTTTGTGACCATTCTATATCCTTTCTTCTAGCTATTTTGAATTACACATTAAATTGTTTTTAACTATAGTTTCTCTATTGTGCTTTAATACTCTAGAACTCATTTGTGTTGTCTAAATACAATTTTAAATGTATTAACCAAGTTCTACCTATTCTTTCCACTCTCTTCCCCTTCCTAGATTCTGGTATCCTTAGTTCACTTTCCACTTAAATGCAATGAAGTCTTTCAGCTTCCTCAAAAGCTAAAGCAGAATATGGCACAGTCTCTTCTCCATTCTCTTCTCAGGATTTGGACACACACACACACACACACACACACGCCTGGTGTGAATTTCAAGCTGCCAGGTCTGGGACTCAAACCACGGTCGACCATTATGGGAGTCCAGTGACATAACCATGACTCCGTCTGCTGGTCCTTAGACATTATTTTTCATAGCAGTTTTAGAGTAACAGAAAAACTGTGTAAAAAGTACCAAGAATTTCTTCATATAGCCTCTCCTCACCACCTCTGCCTACATATACCCCATTTTTCCATCATTATCCTTTTTGCATTAGTATGGAATATTTGTTATAATTGATGAACCAATATTAATATATCATTAATTAGTGCCCATAGCTTATATGAGGGTTCACTCTTTCTGTCGTACAGTTTTGTGGGGTTTACCCAATGCCTAATGTCGTATACGTGCCATTACAGTTTCATACAGAACAGTCTCATTGCTCTCTACCTACTCATCTCTTTCGTCTTTCCCCAGGCCGTGACAAGTACTGTTCTTTCTCCCTTTTTGCTTTTTCTATCATTTGAAATAGCTGGAATAATGGTAGATTCTACCATCAACATGTTTATTTTCCTTTCACTTTACAATATGAATTTAAGATTTTTTTGTGTGTGTGGCTTGATCATTTGTTTTCATCACTGCATAACATTCCATTGTAAGAATGTATCATCATGATATGTTTATCCATTTTATCTATTGAAAGACATTCTGATTGTTCCTGTGTTTTTGGCGAATATGAGTAGAGCTGATATGAATATTCATGTGCAGGATTTTTGTGTGGACATAAATTTTCAATTCACTTGAGTAAATACTTCGGATTTTGGTTCATGGGTTTTTTGGCAACACTGTCTATGTTTGTAAGAAACTGACAATCTCCAAATTGGCTGTACCATTTGCATTCCCATCAGCAATGAATGGGGTTCTATTGCTCCATAACCTCATCAGCATTTAACATTGTCAACGTTTTAGATGTTAGTCATTCTAACAGATGTGTAGTGGTATCTTGTTGTTTTCATGTGAATTTTCTTAATGATATAACTAGTTAGCATATTTGATGTGATTATTTGTTATCTGTCTATCTTCTTTGTTGAGATGTCTGTTTAGTTTTCCCACTTTTAATTTGGTTTGTTTGTTTTCTCACTGTTACTTTTTGAACAGCTCTTTGATTATGTTTATTACAATCCTTTAATAGCTAAATGGTCTTTTTTGTTCAGTTTATTTTATATACAAATATCCAGCATGATTTCATTCACTGGGTGGATATCTTGGGCAATCAATTTCAAGAAAGCTCACTTAATCCAACATGATTAAACCTATTTCCTTTGTGTACTGAGGGAAACACTGACAGCACATGTTGAGGCCGTATTTCCGGATCGGCCTGTGCAGGTTTGAGCACACCCGGCAAGAGAAGAACCCTGGCCAAATTTTCGCAGGTGTCTCCAGTAGAGCTACTGATGAGCCGTCCTGCTTTTAGTGTGGCAACAAAGCAAAAGGAATGGGTGTTTTGCAAATATTTTCTCCCTCTCTTTGGCTTAACTTTATTCTATTAAAAACTATGCTTTTTGAAATAACTGAAAAGATAAAAAGATATCATAAGGTAAATTAAATTATATGTTGAAGTGAACAATAATGAAAATAAACATCATAGTTAATGGCCACAGCTAATAAATATTTAAATGAACATATTTATTTAAATGTTCATGTTAGAGAAAAAAAGATATAAAATTGATCATTTAAGTTGCACAATATGAACCTAGAAAAGGAAGAGCAAAATAAGTGAAAAAGGAAATGATAAAGGCCTTTATGTAGTTCTTCCTGATGCTGGTAACACAGATTTTTTTTAAAAAAGTTCTTATTTTTGCTTATTTTTATTTGAAAAAAATTACTAAATTGAGATTTTGTTATGTGTTTATTTGGTAAAATATTATTGTGTGATTTTATCCAAAGTGAGTTTCATTTTCAGCATCAAGACTGTATCCTTTCAAAAGGTTCTTTTTATTGCTATAAGCTTTATTTTGAAGTATTTTCAAGCTTACAGAAAAGTTACAAGAAAAGTACACGTTTTGTTTTTATGTCACTGAACCATCTGAACCTATATTTCTACCTTGATAATATTTTTCTATGTAACAGCAATGCCCAAACCAGGAAATTAATATTAATACTTTCAGTTTTTAACCAGCAGAGTTTTGTTTGTTGCATAATATAAACCACCTTACATCTTTCAAACATTGATGGTGTAATGGTTTCATCACTGGACTGCTACATATTAGACTGTAGTTCGAATCCCACACCCAGCAGCCTAAAATTCATGTAAGGTGCATGTGCATGCATGCCTAAGGTCCTGCGAGGAGGATGGAGTAGAAGGGATTGGTCGACTACATGGGAATCCAGCGACATAGCCATTACACCAACTGCTGGTCCCTGTATATAACCTTTCTATACTGGCTTATTTTACTTAGGAATATGCATTTAAGGTTTCTATTTAGTCAGGACTTGACAGTGCATTTCTTTTTATTTCTGAACAATACATTCTATTGCATTAAATGTGCCATATTTTTTTCTTAACCATTCACCTATTAAAAGAAATCTTGGTTGCGGGACCAGCAGTTGTCATAATGGCTATGTCGCTGGATTCCCATGTAGTCGATAGCAGTTCAAGTCCCAGACCCGGCGGCTTAAACTCACGCCGGGCGCGTGTGCGTGCGTGCCCAAGATCCCAAGAGGAGAATGGAGGAGAAGGGATTGCGGCGTGGCCATCTCCCCAGGGGGTGATTTCGGTGTGGCCATCCTCTCTGGGGGGTGATTTCTTGCTTTCTGTCTCTCTGTGTCTCCAGAGAGAGACACCGTATAGCAAAAATCTCTCAAAAAGTCCTAAATAAGTGAAAATTTAGAATAAAGAGGAAATAAATAGAAGCATAAAATATTTTTTAAAATATCCCTATGCAATACAATTAAAGAGATAAAAATAATGAGAATAGATATAGGTAGGTAGACAGAAAAAAAGGGGGGACAGATATATATGATCTAAAAATGTCATGTTTTGATTTGAAATGTGAATATATTGTACAATTTGCTAAGTCCTTTTTATTATTCTAATTACCATAGGGCACATGTACTCACCAGAGAAAAACAGAGACAGAGAGAGATAGAGGGAGAAAGTACCTCCCTCATAGGGTATGGTCACACTGCAATCCTTTCTCCTCCATTTCTCCATGCCGTCACAATTTTGCACATGCACATATACAAGCCCAGTGTTCTTCTGAAGCCACTGAGGCCAAGATTCGAAATGTGATCAGCCATATGGGATCCAGCTCCTTTAACAATTAGGTTACATGGCCAACCTCATTTTTATTTTTAATAGTGATAAAATGACATATACAATTTACTATGTTAACACTTTTTAAGTGTACAATTCAGTGACACTAAATGCATTCATATTATTATGCAACTGCCACCACCATTCATCTCCAGAACTTTATTGCAAAACTGATAGACCATACCTATTGTAAAAATAATTTACCATTTCCCCTATCCCTAATCCACAGGCACTACCATTCTAATTCCAATTGTTATGACTTTGACTACTCTAGTCGTATAAGTGCAATAATACAGTACTTGCCATTTTGTAATTGGCTTGTTATACTCACCTTAACACCCTCGAGGTTCATCCATGTTGACGCATGTGTCAGAATTTCCTTTCTTTTTTTTTTTTTTTGGTGAATGATTTTTGGTACAGGGTGCATGTGCTCTCTGGAGAGACAGAGAGAGCAAGAGAGACAGAAAGTAAGAATCACCCCCTCCCCCCAGGGAGGATATTTGTGCCACAATCCCTTCTCCATTCTCCTCTCAGGATTTTGGGCACTCATGCACATGCACTCGGCATGAATTTAAGCCGCCAAGTCCAGTACTTAAACTGTGGTCTATTATGTGGGAGTCCAATGATGTAACTGTTATGCTATCTGATGGTCCCTGAAATTTCCTTTCTTTTTAAGCCTGAGTAATATTCTATTGTATGCATGTACCACTTCTTGCTTATCCATTTATCCATTAACGAACATTTGGGTTGCTCCCTCTTTTAGGCTACTGTGGACAATGCTGCTATGAAAATGGATATATATGTATATATCTGACCTACTTTCAATTCTTTTGGATATTTATCCAGAAGTAATATTGCTAGATTATTCTGGCAATTCTACTTTTCATTTTTTGAAGAACTGTCACACTATTTTCTAGAGTCTGCCCCATTTTACATTCTCATGTGCCATGTACAAATTTGGATTTTTCTACAAGTTTATGAGCACTTATTCTTTTCTTCTTTTGTTATATATTGTACTTATACACTACATTAGCTGTGCTGATGATTATAAAGGGATATATGTGGTTTTGATTTATTACATTACCCTAAGGTTCATAAATTTTAAGCTTATTTTTATAGGTTTGTTGGATATTGGTACACTTCTTTTGGAAATATCCATCCAAGTTCTTTGTACTTTTGAAAAATCAGGTCACTTAGTTATTTTTATTTTGTAATTGAGTTGTAGTGGTTACTTGTATCTTTTAGATATTAGCCCATTATCAGATATATGGTTTGAAAATATTTTCTCCTCTTCTGCAGTTTCCTGTAAATTCTGTTGACTGTCTTTTTAATCGTGTGAATATTCTTATTTACTTTTTTATGGTTTTGTGGATTTTTTTTACTTTGATGTAGTCCTGCATGTTAATTTTGTTCTTTTGCTTATGCATTTTATATCATATCCAGAAAACCCTTACAAGATCAAAGTGAAGAAACTTTTCCCTTGTTTTGTTCTGAGAGCTTTACAGTTTCTAGTATTATATTTAAGTACTTAAACCATTTTGAGTTGATCTCTGGGTATGGTGTAAGAAAGGTGTTTGGAATCAGCAGTTGACGTAATAGCTATGTCGCTGGACTCCCATGTAGTTGACCATGGTTCAAGTCCCAGACCTGGTGGCTTAAACTCACGCCAGGCGCGTGTGCGTGCGTGCCCAAGATCCCAAGAGAAGAATGGAGGAGAAGGGATTGCAGCATGGCTGTCCCCCCTGGGGAGTGATTTCTCGCTTTCTGTCTCTCTGTTTCTTTCTTTCTGGCGAGTGCACGTGCTCTATAGCAAAAACCTCGCCCAAAAAATAATATAATAATAAAATAAAGGTTTTGAATTTCATTCCTTTTCATGTGGATATCTAGCTTTTTTTTTTTTTTTCACCATTTGGTGAAGAGACTGTTTTTTCTTCATTTTGTATATTTGTCAGTCTTGTCAAAGTTACGCTGACTGTATATTTGTGAGTTTACTTTTGTACTCTCTATTCTATTCTATGGGATTATATAGCTGTCTTTATGCCAGTAACATATTGTTTATATTGCTGTAGTTTTGTAATATATTTTCAAATCAGAACATGGATAGCTTCAGCTTTGCTTTTTGTTCTCAAAATTTCTTCTGTTGTTCCACATAAATTTTAGGATTGTTATTCTCTATTTCTTTTTAAAAATGCCTTTGAGGGAACCAGCTGTTGACGTAATGGCTATGTCTCTGGACTCCCGTGTAGTTAACCGCAGTTTGCGTCCCAGACCCGGTGGCTTAAAACTCACACTGGGCGCGTGTGCGTGCGTGCCCAAGATCCTGAGAGGAGAATGGAGGAGAAGGGATTGCGGCATGACCATCACCCCTGGGGGGTGATTTCTCGTTTTCTGTCTCTATGTCTCTCTCTGTCTGTCTGGCGAGCGCTAGCGCCCTATAGCGAAGAAACACCTCTCCAAAAAAAAAAAAAAAATGCCTTTGAGACTTTGATAGGGACGGCAATGAATCTTCCAGTTGCTTTCGGAGGTATGAACATTTTAACAATATTAAGTCTTCTAATCCATAAATATGAAATATATTTACATTTATTTGTGCTCTGTTGCATTTTTATCATCAATGTTTGTAGCTTTCAGTGTACTAGTCTTTTGCCTCTTTGATTAAGTGTATTTCTAAATATTTTATTATTTTTGATATTATTGCAAAGGGGACTCCTCTATTTCTTCTTATTATTAGTTTTTTTTTGGAGAGGTTTTTGCTATGGGGCGCGTGCACTCGCCAGACAGACAGAGAGAGACAGAGAGACAGAAAGCGAGAAATCACCCCCCAGGGGGGATGGCCATGCCGCAATCCCTTCTCCTCCATTCTCCTCTCGGGATCTTGGGCATGCACACACACGCGCCCAGCGTGAGTTTTAAGCCACCGGGTCCGGGACGCGAACCGCGGTCAATTACATGGGAGTCCAGCGACATAGCCATTACGCTAACTGCTGATCCCCCTCTATTTCTTTTTCATATAGTTTTTGTTAGTGTATATAAATAAAACTTATTTATGTATAGTGGATTTCTATCTTCTATTTTTCTAAATTCATTTATTGATTCTAAGAGTGTATGTGTGTGTGAAGGATTTTTTTGTGTGTTTAATATGTAAGATAAGATCATTAGGGGACAGAGATAATTTCACTTATTATTTTACAATTATGATGTCTTTTATTATTTTTATTGCCTAATTTTCTGCCTAGAACTTCCAATACTATGTTAAATAGAAGTAGTGAGAGTGGACATGCATGTCTTCTTCCTGATATTAGTTGAATATGATGTTAACTGTGGGATTTAAATAAATGGCTTTTATTTATTTCTTTAGTTTTTTGTTATAGGGTGCATTTGCTCACCAGAGAGAGAAAGTGAATATTCCCCCCAACCCCCACCAGGGATCACACTGCAGTTTCTCCGTTCTCCTTTCAGGATTTTGGGCATACATGCAAATACATCTGTTGTGTTTTTCAAGACTCCATCCAGGACTCAAAAGGAGCAGTTAGCCATGTGGGATCCAGCCACCTTAACCTCCATGCCATCTGTGATCCCTAAATAAATGGTCTTTAGTGGAACTAAATTTCTACAGAGTATAGAAATTAAATTAGTAATCAAAATCCTCCCACACAGAAATGCCAAAACCAGATGCCTTGATTAGTGAATTTAACCTACATTGAAAGAAGAATTAATACTAGTTATTCTCAAAATCTGGACAAAAACAGAAGATAAAGAAACACTTCTAGACATATTTTATGAAGCCAGTGTTACACTGATACCAAGGTCAGAGAAGAACAGAACATTGATGCAAAAATCCTCAACAAAATTCTAGCAAAATAAATTCAAAAGCAGTTAAAATAGGTAATATGCCATGATCACGGGCATTTAGCTACATAATACAAGGATGGCTCAACATATAAAAATCAATTAATATAAAACACCACATAAACAGAATGAAGGGTTAAAGTCATATGATTATCTCAAATAATGCATAAAAAGAATCCGACAAAATTTGAGACTTTACCATCCTGACCCTAAGATCTAACCAGGACAGGCCAATCACAAGCCATCTACATTTAAGTTTTGAGTGCTTCCTTTTAGGAGCTAGGACAACTGAAGATTTTCTGCCAAGACTTCACTATCCTGACTCCAAGATCTAGCCAGGGTCAGAGTAATCTTCCATCCCCGTGGATTCTGCTGTACGAAGGGGAAAAAATGGTACTGCATAGAGATTGCAGATCACCTTTTCCTGAATGCCTCTGAATACTCAGATTTAACTCCAAAAACTAGGGAAAAAAGTATAATCCATCAGATGACCACAAACCACTGCAGAGGCACAAGAAATATGAGAAGCCAAGAAAATATCTTTCCCCTAAGGGAAAAGAACAATTCCTTATCTTCCTCAGACAATACAATGGGATGGATATGTCAGATAAAGAATTTAAAATATTCATAGTGACAAAGCTATGAGATGTAAAAGAAGTGAGACAATGAGCTCCAGGAAATGTAAGAGAAAAGAGATAATGAGTTCCAGGAGGTGAGGAAGTTCTTGAATGATCTGAAAAAGAAAATACACATCATAAAAAAGACGCAAGTGGAATTGTTAAAGATGAAGGCTGTAATACAGAAAATCAAAGCCTCTCTTGAAAGTATTAAAAGCAGATTGGATCATGCAGAAGATTGAATCTGAGATGTAGAGGACAGAACCTCTGACCTGAAAAATTCACCAAAAAGACTGAGAAAATACTCCCTCCCAAATGAGAATAATATACAAGTAATACTAGATATCATTAAACACCCAAATATCCAGATAATTCTTATCCCAGAATGTGAAGAAACTAATAAAGGCATTCATAATCTATTCTGTGAAATACCGGAAGAAAACTTTCCAAACCTAGAGTGGTATTCAAATATCTAGACCCAAGAACTACAAAGGACTCCACATAGAATCAATACAAAATCTTCTCTAAGGCACATCATAGGCAGATTGACCAAAGCCACAGACAGAGACAAGATACTAAAAATGGCAAGAGAGAAACATCAAGTTATTTTCAAAGGATATCCCATCAGGCTAACACTGGACCTCTCATAGGAAACAATGTGAGCAAGCAAAGAGTGGGGAAATATATCCAAAGTGTTAAGTCAAAAACGATTTCAACCAAGAATACTATACCCAGCAATATTATCCTTCATATGGGAAGAAAAGACAAAACCATTCTCAGATAAGCAAAACCTGAAAGAATTTACCAATACCAGACTAGCTCTAAGAAGTTCTGAAGGGAGTGCTATACCAGGCAAATTAAAGTCAGACACACAGAAATAAGAGCAAGAAAAACAACCAAGAGAATGGCCAACGTAATGGTAGAGACAAGTCCAGAAAGATGAATATCATTGAATGTTAACTTCCAGAATTTAAACAGAAAGATTGGACCACAGTAACACTGCAAATTCAACAGAAGAGAAATTAATTACATGATACTGAACTAGTGAAATAAAACTTTATGACTTTTTACTAAAACATTATTGATTTTCTTCTATGCTTTGTTTTCTAGATTGAAGGACTTTTATCTTCTTCTGAACTCTTGATAGGTTCATCTACCCACTGTTTGAACTGAATCCTAACCTTTTTTCTGGCCTTAAACCTTAAGCAAATTTCTTTTAACATTTTTTGATTTCGATCTATTAAAATTAAAATGGTTTTTCTTGAAATTTAAAAAGGCATTAAAAATACCTATTTAATCAATATATAGCTTACTGCTATATAGCCCCAGCTAGGTGCTACTTTATAGTATGTTAATTCTACTCACTTAGGTTTATGCCTAAACTTGGACATGTGTTCATAGATATGTACATATCAGCTATACTTGCTATTGAAAGTATCTAGATTAATTAAGATCTTTAGTGAATGAATAAAAATGTGAAAAAAAAACTGTAGATAGCACAGATAGTGAGGGAGGAGGATGGAAAATGGCAGAGAGTGAGAAGTAAGGAATCAAGGGGGAATAATGAAAAGAAGCAAAACATATAAGAAATAAGAAATGGAAAATTATTTGTTGACGATAACACACATAGTAATATCCTTGATTGAGCCAATATACAGTGTATTTTAGATAGAAAGTATCATTTTGTATACTGTAATGATGTACAGTGAATAAATGTAAATAAATTGAAAATAAAAAGAAATGAAAGAATTTAATAAAATTCACCATCTTTCTATGATAACCAAAACAAAACAGAACAACTTTTTAATGAAGTAGTTATAGAAAGAATTTTAGAGTTAGATGTCTATAGCATTCTTCTGTTTGTAATATATTGGCTCTTGGTGCCTGATGTATTGCAGACTTCCCATCATGGTAATGTCGACACTTGTCATTGCTTTCAGCAGCCTCCAATTCGTATGAACCCTGCCACAGTTTCTATCAGTGCTCTGAATCATGCAAGATAGAAGCCAGCCCTTTAAGCAGTCCCCAGACAAGCCAGAAGTTTGCAAAGAAATTCTACCCTTAGCATTTCATCCTACGGAAGACTAAGAATTGGGAAGTTTCTTCTTGAACTTACCACAGTGTACCAAGGAGTGAATGGACCAAAGGTAAAAGAAGACCATAAAATTTCCTACTCTTTTGAATGTACCTTCTTCTTCGTTAGGTAGTTGCTTGGTTGTGCTACTTAATGGTTTCTGGAATTCTTGCAGACATTTTTAGATATATATTGGTTTTTGTGTTTAGTGTTTCCATGAGGAAAAGAGAGACTGGAGCTTTTTAGCTTTTGACAACCTCTTCGTTAAATTTTGTGTGTGTGTGTGTGTGTGTGTGTGTGTGTGTGTGTGACAGGGCATGTGCATGTCCCAGAGACAGAAAAAGGAAAAGTAGAAAGCACATCCCAGGGGCAATGGGGCAATGGTTATGCCACAATCCCTTCTCCTGCATTCTCCTCTTGGGGTTTTGGGCACACACACACACACATGTCCACTGGGTTGGGGACTTGAACCACACAGTTAGCCATTTGGGATTCAGCCATCTTAACCTGTAGGCCACCAATTGACCCAATTTCTTTTAAAAGCGATCATATATTGAATTTATCATACAAAACCAGATTGACCTAGAGCAGATTTATTCTGAAATATGTTTTTTCATTTAATTATATCAACATGTTTGAGAGAGAGAGACTTTTTTGCTCTAGGATGCACACGCTCACCAGAGAAACAGACTGCAAGAAATCACCCCCTAGGGAGGGAACTCCACACTGTAATCCCTTCTCCTCTATTCTCCTCTCAGGATTTTGGGCACACCTGCACAAGTGCGTGGCATGAGTTTTGAGCCACCGGGTCTGGGACTCAAACCATGGTTGACTATGTGGGAATCCAGCAACATGGCCATTATGTCATCTACTGGTTTCTCTCTCTTTACCTTCTTAACTCCCGTTGCATCTATTGCCTGAGATTTGCCTGAGTTTGGCTAATTGTGCATATATTATCTAGGTGTCATATCCCCAGGAAGCCCATTTCCAAAGTCTTTAACTGCTTTCTACACATAGGCTTACAGAAGGATTCACTTGGGTGCCCTTCTTGTGTTCCCCCCAATCTCTCTTTTTTTTTTTTTTGGAGAGGTTTATTGCTATAGGGTGCATGTGCTCGCCAGACAGAGAGAAACAGAGAGATAGAAAGTGAGAAATCACCCCCCATGGGGGATGGTCATGCCGCAATCCCTTCTCCTCCATTCTCCTCTCGGGATCTTGGGCACGCACGCACACGCGCCTGGCGTGAGTTAAGCCACCGGGTCCGGGACTTGAACCGCGGTCGACTACGTGGGAGTCCATCGACATAGCCATTACGCTAACTGCTGGTCCCTCTCCCCAATCACCTTGGGGATATTCGTCAAAAGTAAATGAACCATGCTCTGTTGTATCTATTTATGTGTTGTGTGAGAATTTGAGTTTAGGAATGTTCTTTTTGAACTCAATGCTTACCACAATGCAGAGCATGCAATAGAATAATACACAGTTTATATTTCTTGAATTCATTCATCTATTTGTTCACCTTTTTGAGTCTATCATAATTCACTGAACCCTTTAATAAATGTTTTGAAATCATGCACTAAATATTTATTTTTCAATAACAATTTTCCTTCTTGGGGAAAGCATGAAAATTCTATTTTTTTCAGTTCTTATTTAATGAAATCATAGTCAGGTAGACAGCTGCAATTTGTGACATTTTAATATAATGCTGCAAATTCTATCCACATTCAAACATCAATGTTTTCAAATTGTTAGATTT
Source organism: Tupaia tana (assembly GCA_026018925.1). Lineage (NCBI taxonomy): Eukaryota > Metazoa > Chordata > Mammalia > Scandentia > Tupaiidae > Tupaia > Tupaia tana. The sequence goes on along the minus strand of JAKSZU010000009.1, from coordinate 64,894,837 downwards.
AGAAACAAGCATAAATTAGTGTAAGTATCCCCTGTTTTACTCTCTCATTTCAACACAACTAAGGCTTTGACTGCTTTGTTTAAATAAATAATTAAAAAAAAGATGTTTGTTACAACTTTCTGAACACTGCCTTCTACACAGTTTCCTGATCATGGAAAGTTACTCCAACAACCTAAGTGGAAATATTTTGAGAAGAGTTACCACAATCCATTTCTGACTACCTTAATCACATTTATGTTTCTTATTCTAAGATAAATACTAGAATTTCAAAAGATAAAACATTTGTTGGCACTGTCTTGAACAACTCAAGAGTCACACATGGTTTCACTAGTTTGAAAAAATGGGAAAAGTAGAATATGATCCCCAAAACCTAATTCCAGAGTCATTAGTCTATCTATAATCATGATGCAACAGTGGCTTTATTCAAAACGGTGAAGTGAGAGATGCCTACAAAGTGTAATTTTGCACTGCTATCCATTAATGATATTGATAATATACAACCAGGAGTTCCAATTTCTATGATTTCTTATTTTCTTCTCTGATGATTTTAGAAATCTTCATGTTAGGTGTTTTGTATTATACACTCCTCTAATTTTCAAAGACATTAAGTAAAATAGTTGATACTTGAAATTAAAACTTTTTAAAGTACTCTTCTTCTCTACTTGACATATATGAGAAATTAATTAAGCCAATACATTAAGCAAATACTGAATTCTGGTTAGACTCGGAAATCATGCACAAATTATTCAGGAAGAAGAAATTTTTAAGAGGACAGAAAGAGACACCTGTAAAACAATTTGCATAGTATTAATTTTCTCTATGAAAGTAATGACCTGCTCTTTTTCAAGGATATTTAGTAGTGTTTTGTACAATAGTAGAAAAATAAGAATGTAGCTAAGGCTTGGAAACAGTCATCCTACAATCTAATACAGTCAATTTCTTTTTTGGCATTATGAACAGAAAGACCAATTATTTATTTGACTTATGATTGAAAATGGTACATTAAATGTGTCATCTTGATTGAAAGTTTTCTTTTCCTGGAAATATGCTTTTTATTTTTGATGAAATTTTAGTCAGAGATGCATTTGAGATATAAAGTATTTTTAAATAATGCTGCCATCATAAATACAAATTCAAATCATAAATCTCTTTATATTTTAGGTATTTCTTTATAAAATAAGTAAGTCAGGATGAACATCTTGTTTTAATATCTCATTTGCAGCATGGACTTTTTTTTTCCTCTGTTTAAATAAAAAGTGTTCTCTGAACACTGCCTATGATTTACAAGGATCAATAACAATCCTATAAGTACAATTAACCTAACAAGAGTGAAAATAACTTGGAGAATGGTCACTTGTAGGATATAGGAACTGAGTCTTACATTACTAGATCTCACAGCCTGTGTTCCACGTGAGAAAAAGCCAATCCCCACACCTCAAGGGAACGTACCTGCAATTGCCACACCAGCACACAGCAATCAACACATTGGCTGCTCTGTGCCAATTCTTCTTGATCACTGCTCTCAAAAAACCAGCCTCTCTGAAGAGCTAAACTACATAGTAGTGAGTCATGCACTACTGGAGCTCAATTTCACTCCCAATGCCCAAATATAGCACTGTTAGAAAAAAATCTATGAACACTGCATTCTCAAGGGTGAATAACCAATATCCGCGATATAAAGAAGACTTCAGCATTGGTTTCTGTTAGAAGAGATTTAATGCTTCAGGTAAAGCAGTTGAATTTTAACTTCTTAAGATATTAGAGTGACTTAAATATATTGCTTTATTCTCCTTGTAAGATCATCTCTTCAATATGCTTTTGTCTATAAATCTATTGTTTCACATTGTTTAAAAAAAAAAAAAAGTGTATTTGGAAATCAGCAGTTAGCGTAATGGCTATGTCGCTGGACTCCCACGTAGTTGACCGCGGTTCACGTCCCGGACCCGGTGGCTTAAAACTCACGCCGGGCGCATGTGCGTGTGTGCCCAAGATCCCAAGAGGAGAATGGAGGAGAAGGGATTGCGGCATGACCATCCCCCCTGGGGGGTGATTTCTCGCTTTCTGTCTCTCTGTCTCTCTCTGTCTGTCTGGTGAGCACACGCACCCTGCAGCAAAAAAATCTCTCAAAAAAAAAATGTGTATTTCTTTCTTTTATGGGAGAGAAAAAGAGAAAGAGAAAGAGAGAAGCAACCTCAACAGGGTCTTATGCTATGATCCCTTCACCTGAGCCTTTGCTAGCAAGCCAGAACCACAGGCATGTGCATGGTCGCTTGCCATGTATAGGTTGACTCAGGAACTGAACCCCAGTTTTCCATACGATTTGCAACATTGCAGAGTATTGCACCTCCACTATGCCGCCATGATGACATTGCTCTTCATCCATGAACATGTTTTGTTTATTCTGTTCACTTTAAAAGAAATAAATGATTTTGGTTGTTCTCTTTCTGTAGTATCAAGAACAGTACTATGTGTCATTAGTTACACAAAAACCTGGGGAAAATTTATGTGGAACTACTATTGAGACTGCTTTCAACCTATAATATCATCTTTATTTAAGAAATGTGATTTGAAGGATAGCAATGTTCTTTCTGCTACAATATACAGCATCTGGCTAAAACTCCAGAAAACATTCATATTTTGTTCTGTCTCCTTGAAAAGTATAAATCAGACACAAATGTTCTCTTTTTTTATCAAATGAACTAATATATACAGTTAGTGGAATATCACAGCATTTTAGGGGGATGTGAAACTTATTGTTCGTGACCATGTGATGAAAATCGCAGAGATATGTGCATGTAGAGAAAAATAATATGTTTTTTAAATGACATGTTTGTTTCTCTTTTTTTTTTGAGAGGTTTTCGCTTTCGGGTGCATGCTCTCAGCAGAGAGAGAGTCAGAGACAGTGTGAGGGAAAGTGAGAAATCACCCTCTGAGGGGATGGCCATGCCACAATCCCTTCTCCATTTTCCTCCCAGGATCTTGGGCACACATACCCATGCACCTGCCATGAGGTTCAAGCCACTGGGTCTGGGACTCAAACTGCTGTTGACCACCATGTCAGAGTCCAGCAACATATCCATTACTTCATCTGCTGCTCCCCACAAATGACATGTTTTCTGCTTTAATTCAAAATTTAGCATGAGAAATCCAAAGAGCTGGCTAATTTTTTTCATTGTTTTACTTTAATTTTTATTTGGCAAAAAGCAAACTTAATATAAAAATATCAGAACTACTAATGAACACTATAATCTTGAATATATCCTCAGAATGTAGGCACACAGCAAGTGATGAAACAGACAACAAAATCAATTAAGTTTTTGCAAGAATGTAAAGTCTGAGGCAACTGAAAGCTGTTACCAGGAAGAATAAGCCACCAGCATTTCTTATTTTTTCCAATTCTGAGCTGAAGAGGCTAAATTCATGGTTAGTACAGCCCAAAGATAAGGGCTTTCTTACTCTATACAAGTCTCAATCCATAGTCTGTCTCAGGTACTGCAGATCAAAATACAGGAGCATCCATACGCCTTGTCCTAATTCAATTATAGATCAAGCTTCCATTATAGAAAAGGCAAATAGCAAAGTCCAGAGGCTATGCCCATATTTAGTGCCATGCTAATTAAATAGGGTGTCACCCCAAGAGGTCACTGTCTTCACCCTCAGATCTTGAGACATAGCTCAAAGTTTTTGCCAGGGAGTAAAAACGATCAATAAGAAGACATGACTACAAAGTTCTCCCCCAAGGAACTGACATTATTTGAAACAAATTGTGGGGAAATTTAAGCCTAAGGGTATCCTTGAAAATAATGTATTTTTAAAGAATTATTTTATTTAACTTTATTTATCATTATTATTATTTTCCAGTTTGATTAGAGAGAGAGAGAGAGAGAAAGAGATAGAGGGAAAGTGAGAAAGCAAGCCAACAGATCTGGGACTTAAACCATGGTCTGCCAAGTGGAAGTCCCAGGCCTTTAATCAACACACTACCTGCCAGCCCCAATAATGGATATTTTTATGGTGAGCAATTTAGAGGAGATTGGTAGGTCTGTGAGAGCAAAACACTAAACTGTATACCAGAAGATCTACCAACAAGAATCAGGTTTAAACAACTGAAAAGATCACACCAAATCTCAAAGACTGACTTAAAAACTATTCTCTCAAAAAGAACCAACTATAATAGAATCCAATTGTGAAGTAATTTATATCTCAGGTCAGTGCCAAAAACAATAGGATAATCAGTCAAGAATTAATGGACATTAAAAGTTGGAGTCAAAAATCTTAACAGAAAATCAGGAAAAAAGAGAGTCATTAAGAATGTTTCTAAAGTCACTGTTACCCAGGATGACAGTGCACACACTTAAGTCTAAAGATTTTGAGGACGAACATCAGAGAACTAAACTTCACTGAAATGCACCCTATAGCAAAAACCTAAAATAAACAAAGAAAAAAATTAAGATATTTCCATATAAGCAGAGGTTGAGAGACTTCATTACCAGTAGACTTGCCCTACGAAAGATACTAAAGGAAGTCCTTTAAGCTGAAATAAAAGGCTACTAGATAATATCTTAAAAGCAATATGACAATACAAAGCTCTCCTGTAAAGATAAATGCATGAATACATATAAAAACCCAATATTATTTCATTTTAGCTCATAACTCCAATTTTTATTATTTTACATAATTTAAAAGACAAAAGCATAAACATAATTATAAATATTTAATGAATGGATAAAAATATGAAGATGTAATTTGTGACATTAAGTGCAAAGTAGATGCGACTGAACTTTTAGAAATCAAGATATTTTTAAATGGAATTGCAACTAGGTTGGTATTCGTTTAAAACAGATTGTTATAAATTGTGGATGATACATGCAATCTCTATGCAATCCCTATGGTATCCACAAATAAATATGGCATATACAGAAATGGAAGTGAGAAAAGAATGAAAACATATCACAACAAAAAAAAATCTACTGGACACAGAGGAATTCAGTAAGGGGGCAAGTAAAGAACATATTATCTCAAAGACAGATAAAAACAAAGAAACTGGCAAATATACAGCATTCTCTGTAGTTACCTAAATGCAAATGAATTAAAGTTTTCAGTCAAAAAACATAGATTAATAGAATGAATAAAATAGCAGAATTAAACAATATACAATTCCACAAGAGAATCACTTCAGATCTAAGCAAATGCTTAATTTGAAAATCAAAAAAATAGAAATGTATTATATTCCACATAAATAACAACCAATGAGGTCAGAGGTGGCTTCACTAATATCAGAGACGATGTATTTTTTTTTTTTTTTTTTTGGAGAGGTTTTCGCTATAGGGTGCGTGCGCTCGCCAGACAGACATAGAGAGACATAGAGACAGAAAACAAGAAATCACCCCGCCAGGGGGGATGGTCACGCTGCAATCCCTTCTCCTCCATTCTCCTCTCGGGATCTTGGGCACGCACGCACACGTGCCCGGCGTGAGTTTTAAGCCACCGGGTCCGGGACGCGAACCGTGGTTGACTACGTGGGAGTCCAGCAACATAGCCATTAAGCTAACTGCTGGTTCCCCAGAGACAGATGTATTTTTAACTCAAAATGTGTTGCAAGAAAGACGTAATATAATGATAAAAGTTTAACAAAATATAACAATTATAAACATACAAGCACCAAATATCAGAACTTCTGATTATTTAAAGAAAACAACAGATTGGAAAAAATATATAGTTTTACAATATTAGTAGATTTCAATATCTCACTTTCAATAATGAATAGAACAACTAGAAAGATCAATAAAGAAATAGAAGACTTGGAATAACACTATAAATGAATAAGATATAAGAGAAATATATAAAATATTCTACTAGACTATGTCAGAATATACATTTTTTCTCAGGTGTAGATGGAACATTCTGCATTTTAAGCTGTATGTCAGGCCACAAAAGAAGTCTTAACACATTTTAAAAGGCTGATATCATACAAAGAATCCATTCAAATCATAATGAAAATACTAAAAATCACTATCAGAGGAGAAATTGGAAATGTGTAAGTAAGTATAAATTAAACAACATACACTCAAACTATAAATAGGTCCAAAAATAATCACAAAGAAAATTATAAAATATATATATATATATTTTTTTTTTTTTTTTGGAGAGATTTTTACTATAGGGTGCATGCATTCTTCAGAAAGACAGAGAGAAACAGAGACAGAAAGTGAGAAATTACACCCCAGCGGGGATGGCCACACTGCAATCTCTTTTCCTCTGTTCTCCTTTCTGGATCTTGGGCATGCACACACACACGCCCGGCGTGAGTTTAAGCCACCGGGTCCGGTACTCGAACCTCAGTCGACTATATAGGAGTCCAGTGACATAGCCATTACACCAACTGCTGGTCCCCAATAAAATATCTTGAGATGAATGAAAATTAAAACACAACATAACAAAATTTATGAGATGCAATTAAAAAAATACTAATAATAGGAAAATCGAGAATAAGTACCCATATTAAAAAAAATCTCAAATCTATAACTAACATTTACACATTAAAAAGTGAAAGAAGAATAATTTAAACCCAAAAGCAGAAGCAGGAAAATAATAATGATTACTGCAGAGATGGAGATTAGAAAAACAAGAGAAAAAGATCAACTTTGAAAACATCAACAATATTGACAAGCCTTTAGCTATAATGACCAAGAGAAGAGAGAGGACTTCAAATACCAAAATAAGAAATGTAAGAAGGGGCCATACTAAGTCAGTCCTTCTTAGACTCTTCCAAAATGTTGAAGAGGAGGAAACACAACCGAACTCATGTTTTAGGCCAGCATTACAATAAAATCAAAATGAGAGAAAGTCATTAGGAAAAAAACTGCAGATTGATGTCCATATTAGATAGTGTTGCAGAAATTCTCAACAAAATTCTAGTAAATGTAATTCAACAGCACATTAAAACAAGTATACACATGATTAAGTGGAGTTTATTCTAGGAAATAAGCATGGTTTGACATATGCAAATCAATCAATGTAACAGAACATATTAACACAATGAAGGAAAAAAACTTCATAGTCATCTAAATTGTTGTAGACAAAGCATCTGATAGACTTAAATAACTTTCGTACTTCTCTTAGCAAAATAGGAATAGAAGGAAACTATATCAACACAATAAATGCCATATATAAAAATTCCAGAGCTAATACTCATTGATGTATTATAAAATAGAAAGCTTTTCCCCTAAGATGATGGACATAATAAGGATATCCACCTTTGACATTTGTATTCAAAATAAGACTGAAAGTCCTAGCCAGAGAAATTAGGCAAGAGTAAGGTGTAAATTGGCATCTAAGCTAAAAAGAAAGAAAGAAAATTATGCCTGTTCACAGATAACATAATTTTCTATGTAGAAAACCTTAAAGAGTCCACAAAGACTTTAAAAACTAATAAATACATTAATCAAAGTTGCTGAATACAAAATCAACATGCAAGAATCAGTTGCATGGGACCAGCAGATGGCATGATGGTTAAGGTCCGGGCTCCCACATGGCTGACTACATTTTGAGTCCTGAGCCTGGTGGCTTGAAAATCATGTTGGATGTGTATGCATAGATGCCCAAGATCTCAAAAGGAAAATGGTGAAGAGGTTGTGGTGTGGTCATCCCCCCTGGGGGGTGATTTCTCGCTATCCCTCTCATTGTCTCTCTCCAGAGAATGTGTGCACCTTATAGTAAAAACCTAAAAAAAAAAAAAAAAAAAAAAAGAAAAGGGAACCAGCAGTTAGTGTAGTGGCTATGTCGCTGGACTCCCATGTAGTCGACCACAGTTCACGTCCCAGACCCAGTGGCTTAGAACTCACGCCGGGCGCGTGTGCGTGAGTGCCCAAGTTCCCGAGAGGAGAATGGAGGAGAAGGGATTGTGGTGTGGCCATCCCCCCTGGGGGGTGATTTCTTGCTTTCTGTCTCTCTGTCTCTCTCTGTCTGTCTGGCGAGCGCACACACCCTATAGTGAAAACCTCTCAAAAAAAAAAAAGAAAAAAAGATAAGAAAAGAAAAAAGAAAAAAAATCAGCTGCACATAAACGTAATCTTAAAGGGAAAATAATTGTATGCATACAACAAAAATAGCAAAATATTTCAATAAATGGAAGACATGTTCATAGATTGGAAGACAGTATTTTTAAGATGTCCATACCACATACAGCAATCTACAGAATAGATGCAATGCCTACTAAAAACTCAAAGATATTTTTTATTAAGAAATAATCCATCCTGGAACCAGCAGGTGGCATGATGGTTAAGGTACTGGACTCCCAAGGCCAACTGTGATTCAAGACCTAGACCAGGTGACTTGCTTTCATTCCCCCCCCCTCTCTCTCTCTCTCTCTCTCTCTCTCTTGCTCGCTGTCTGTCTGTGGTGAGCACTCAGTAAATTATAGTAAAATGGTGGCTTATAGTAAATTATATAATAATAAAAAATAAAAATAAATAATTCTTAAAGAAAAAAGAATCCATCCTTAAGTTCTTGTGGAACACCAAACAATCTTGAAAAGAAAAAGTAAACTGAAAGTGTTACATTTCCTGATTTTAAAACTTATTACAAATTTACAGTAATAGAAACAATGTTGTAGTGGCATAAATGACAGACATATAGGCCAATGAAATAGATTACAGAGATAATAGATTCACATACATGTTCAAATGGTTTCTGACAAGGATGCAAGATCATACAGTGGAGAAAACACCTTTTCTTTTTTCAACAAATGGTGTTGGGAATATTGAATATTTTATGCAAAAGAATGAAGTTGGAACCTTACTTTACATCATATAAAAGAATTAACTTAAAATGGATAAAAGATCCAAGTGTAATAGCTAACTTTATAAAACACCTAGAGAAAAACTAAGGGGAAAATCTTCATGACATTGGATTCAGCAATTTCTTGAATACAATACCAAAAGCACAGATTGAAAAGAAAAAAAAGATAAATTGTACTACGTCAAAATTAAAAATTTCCGTGCATCAAAAGACACTCCAACATAGTCAAAAGGCCACCTAGAGAACGGGAGGAAGTATCTGAAAGTCACATATCTGAAAAGTGATTAGTATCCAGAATATAAAAAGAACTCCTACAACTCAACAACAACAAAAACGGAAAGAAACATTTGTCCAAAGAAAATACACAAATGGAGAGCAGCCCTTCTTCAAGAGGCAGACAGCTCCATGGCTCCTGCGATCTAGCCATTTTGGGAGAAAGGAAGATGTCCCACTGATCACTGGGCCTCCAGCAGACAAAACCCGTGTGGTAGGAAGACCCCCTTCAAGTCTCCTGTCTCTATATTAGTCTCTGTCTCTCTCTACCTTGTCTCTGTCCTCTCTCTCTCTCTCTGTCCTTTTTTTAATTTTTGCTTTTTTAGAATTTTTTAAGGTGAGGCATTTCACAGGGCCCTTTGGCCCCTCCTAGCTAGCCCTTTATCTTGTTAATAATCCCCTCTCCTCCTCCCAGAACAGCCCTTCTTCAAGAGGCAGACAGCTCCATGGCTCCTACAATCTAGCCATTTTGCGCAGCGCGCAAGCGCGCCGCAAGGTTTTCTAATTTTTGAGTTTTATTGAAATTTTTTGAATATTAATTTTTCCTTTTTAGATTTATTTAAAAGTCTTTCTCTTCTTTTTCTCTGTTTCTTGTCTGGTTTTTTGCTGTTGTTGGTATTGTTTCCCTCTCCTTGCTTCCTTTTCTGCACACTCCTCGACCATCAGTTTGAACTTCCAAGTTTGGGAAGAAATCGACCATCCACCAGATGACTAGAAATCGCTGCAGGACCACAAGAAATATGGGAAAGCAGGAAAATACCTCTCCCACAAGGGAAAAGGATAGCTCCTCTTCATCCACACACAGTTCAATGGAAATCATGGAAATGTCTGATAAAGAATTCAGAACATTCATAATGGCAAAGCTAACAGAGATGGAAGAGAAGAGAGACAAGGAACTGCTGAAGAGGAAGGAGAAAGGAGTTGAAGAGTTCCAGGAGGTGAGGAAATTCATGCAAGATCTAAAAGAGGAATTTCACACTTTACAAAAGAATCAGATGGAACTGTTAGAGATGAAGGTTATAATACAAGAAGTCAAAATCTCCTTTGAAAGTATTAAAAGCAGACTAGATCATACAGAAAATAGAATCTCAAATGTAGAAGAGAAAATGGCTGGCCTAGAAAAATCCACCATGAAGACTGAGAAAATGGCCCCAAAATTTGAGAATAATATGCGAGAAGTACTAGATACAATCAAATGTCCAAACATCCGGATAATAGGCATCCCAGAGGGTGAAGAGACTCATAAGAGCATTGATAATCTATTCCATAAAATCCTGCAAGAAAACTTTCCAAACCTGGAGAGGCACTCAAAGATTCAGTCCCAAGAAATACAGAGGACCCCAAATAGAATCAACAAAGAAGATCTTCTCCAAGACACATTATAGCCAGACTGACCAAAACCATGGACAAAGACAAGATACTAAGACTGGCAAGAGAAAAAAGGCAAGTTATCTACAAAGGGTATCCCATCAGACTAACGGCAGACCTACCTCTCATCGGAAACAATGCAAGCGAGGAGAGAATGGGAAAATATATTCAAAGTATTAAGGGAAAAGCAATTTCAACCGAGAATTCTGTACCCAGTAAGGTTATCATTCATTTGGGAAGAAAAGACACAAACTTTCCCAGATAAACAAAACCTGAAAGAATTTACTAGCACCAGACCAGATCTCCAAGAAGTTCGTAAGGGAATGCTATGTCTGTAAAATTAAATGCAGACACACAGAAATAAGAGTTCAAAAACTAAGAAAATGGGCAACTTAATTATAGGGACAATGTCTGGAGATGAATATTATATCCCAGAATTCAATCTGGAAGATCGAACCCTAACAGAAGAAAGATTAAGTACATGAGACTGAACCGATGAAACAACATTCTGTGACTTCACTGAATTATTGCTGCTTTTCTCCTAAGCTTTGTTTCCTGGTTTTAAAGGATTTTTGTCCTGTCTTGAGCTGTTGATAGGTGCATGTACCTACTATTTGAACAGAATACTAACCTGTTTCTAGGCTTTAAGTTTCAAGGAAATATCATTACCAGTTCAAAACTACTCTTCTTGAAATTACCTGCTGAAAGTAGTTAGATTACTTATGATATTGTGTGATGAACAAAATGTTGGGGAAAAAGGAATGGAAGACAACTGTATATAGCAGAGATAGTGTAATAAGAGAGTGGGAAAGGGCAGAGGGTTAAACATGGGGTAGAAAGCATATATATACGTATACATATGTATGAAAGCAGAAATGGAATATTATTGATAATAACATGCATGATTAAGCCACTATGCAGTTTATTCTAGATGGGAAACCACATTTAGTACGTTGTGATGATGCTCAGGGAATGAATTTTAAGTAATTAAAAAAAAAAAAAAGTTGCAAGAGGGAAAAAAACGGTAAAACTGTTTGTATAGAAATTTAAAAAAAAATGCATATTTGATGACTGCAGTAAGCTATATAGCCCCAACTGGGTACTACTTTATAATATGTTCATTCTACTCACTGGGGTTTATCCCTAAAGTCAGACTTGGGTTCATGTATAGGTATATATCAGCTGTGCTAGCTATTGGATATATTTAGACTAATTAAGTTCATTAGCAAATCAATTAAATGGGGGGGGAAGGCATAGAAAGCAACCATGGATACCAGAGACAATGTGGGAGGAGGGTGGGACATGGCAGAGGGTAAGGGATAAGGAATCAAGGATGGCAAAACAAAAAACAAAGTATACAAGACATAAGAATTGGAAAATTATTTGCTGAAAACATGTATGTTGATGTGCTTGATTGAGCCAATACACAGTGTACTTTGGATGGAAAATTCATCTGTATGCTGTAATGATGTATAGTGAATTAATGTAAAAAATAAATAAATTTAAAGAGAAAAAAAAGAAAATACACAAATGGCTACTAAGCACATGAAATGATGCTTAACACCATTAATCATTAGAGAAACACAAGTTAAAACCCTAATAAAATACTGGTTTACACCCACTATAATGGATATTATTCAAAAGCATAAAATTACCCAGAAAGTAGCAAGTGTTAGAGAGGAGGTGGAGATATTAGAAAGTTGCACTTTTGGTGGAAATGTAAAACAGTGCATCCAGTACAGGAAACAACACAGTAGTTCCTCAAAAATTAATAAACAGAATCATGATATGATGCAGCAATTCCACTTTTGGGTACACATCCAGAATAATTAAAATACAGATTCATATAAATATTTGTACACCCATTTGTCTACCCATATTATTCACAATAGGCAGAAAGTGAAAGTAATACAATTGTCTATCAGTAGATGTGTAGACTAACATAATGTGGGAGTCTACCGCCTTAACCACTGTATCACCTACTGACCTGGTATGTCCAAATCTTTTGTTTTTACTGAGAACTCCCTTGCCTCTAGTACAGCAAGATGCTCTAGGTTAATCTTTTTTTTTTTTTCAATTTATTTATTTGCATTCATTCACTGAACATCATTACAGCATACAAAATGAGATTTTCCATCCAAAGTACATTATATATTGTCTCAATCAAGCATATCAACAAACATGTTATTGTCAGCAAATGATCTTCCATTTCTTGTCTTCTGTATGTTTTGCTTCCCCCCCCCATCCTTGATTCCCTATCTTCTACCCTCTCCCATCTCCCACTCTCCTCCCACACTGTCTCTTGTATCTATGTTTGCTTTCTATACTGTTTTCTCCTCACATTTTATTGTATCGCCAAAGACCCTAATCAATCCAAATACCCTCATAGCAAACACAGGTGATACACACATTTCCATGAACACAAGTCTTACTTTACGCATCCTATAAAGTAGCACCTAGCTGGGGCTACATATATTACTGCAGTCATTGAATAGATATATATTTTTTTCCTGAAACTTTTTTCTTTTTGTAACTCAATTTACATTCCTTCCCTAAGCTTCATCACAGCATACAAAATGCAATCTCCCATCCAGTACACACTGCATAGTGACTCAATCATGCACATTACAAAAAATTTTCCATTACTAGTTCCTAGAATTACTTCCACCCCTCTTTCTGACCCTCTGTCCCTTCCCACCCTCCTCTCACACCACCTCCGCTGTCTACAATTGTCCTTCATTCCCTTCCCACCCACGTTGCATTGATCACACAATTTCCTACATAATCTAACTACTTTCAATGGCGAGTTCACTCATTACTACTAAGAAAACCAGTTTTAACTTAACTCAAAGTGCCAAGGAACTTTGCTTAAAGCCAGGAAACAAGTTAGGATTCTGTTCAAATGCTAGGTGCATGAACCTATCAGTCTCATGTACTTTTATCTTCTGTTCTGGTTCAATTTTCCTGATTAAATTCTGGGATATAATATTCAACTCCAGACTTGTCCCTATGATTAAGTTGGCCACTTTCATAGTTTTTGGACTCTTATTTCCATGTGTCTGTGTTTAATTTTCTTGATACAACACACCCTTAAGAACTTCTTGGAGATCTGGTCTGGTGCTGGTAAATTCTTTCAGGTTTTGTTTATCTGAGAATGTTCTTGTCTTTTCTTCCCACCTGAAAGATAATCTTGCCGGGTACAGTATTCTTGGCTGAAATTGCTTCTCTCATAACACTTTGAATATATTTTCCCATTCTCTCCTCACTCGCATTGTTTCCGATGAGAGATCTGCTGTTAGCCTGATGGGATGTCCTTTGTAGGTAACTTGATGTTTCTCTCTTGCCAATCTTAGTATCTTGTCTTTGTCTGCGGCTTTGGTCAACCTGGCTATAATGTGTCTTGGAGAAGATCTTCTTGGGTTGATTTTATTTGGGGTCCTTTGTATTTCCTGGGACTGGATCTTCGAATACCTCTCTAGGTTTGGAAAGTTTTCTTGCAGGATTTCATGGAATAGATTATCAATGCCTTTATGGGTCTCTTCACATTCTGGAATGCCAATTATCCGGATATTTAGACGTTTGATGGTATCCAGTACTTCTCGCATATCATTCTCAAATTTTTGAGCCATTTTCTCAGTCTTCGTGGTGGACTTTTCTAAGCCAGCCATTTTCTCTTCTACATCTGAGATTCTATTTTCTGAATGATCTAGTCTGCTTTTAATACTTTCAAGGGAGATTTTGACTTCTTGTATTATAGACTTGATCTCTAGCAGTTCCGTTTGAGTCTTTTGTAAAGTGTGTAATTCCTCTTTTAGATCTTGCAAGAATTTCCTCATCTCCTGGAACTCGGCAACTTCTTTCTCCTTTCTCTTTAGCAGTTCATTATCTCTCTTTTCTTCCATCTCTGCTAGCTTCGACATTATGAATGCTCTAAATTCCTTATCAGACATTTCCATAACTTTCACCGAACTGCTTGTGGATGAAGGAGAGTTACTCTTTTCCATTGGAGGAGAGGTATTTTCTCGTTTTCCCATATTTCTCGTGATCCGACGGTGATTTCTTGTCATCTGATGGATGGTGTGTTTCTTTCAAATTCTTGGAGTTAAGCCTCAATGTTCAGGAGCGAGCAGACAGAGGTGTTCTAGAATCTGTTTGCTGTCCTGTTGTGATCGCTGGTGCAGCAGATTCAGTAGATATTGGGTGGAGAGACAAGAAAAAGGAAAATGAAAAAGAGAGAGAGAAACAACAACAAAAAGAGAAAAAAAAAGACAAAAGAAATTAAAAAATTATAATTACAGGTCTTTTTTTAAAAAAAAAAAATCACAAAATAGAAAACCACACGGCACGCTAGCGCACCGCGCGAAATATCTATTTTCCAGTAGCCATGCGGAATCCTCTGAAGGAAGGGCTCAACTCTCTTGCCTGGGAGGAAGGACCAGAAGGGATTATTAACAAAACAAAAAAGGTGGAGCTGAGAGCCAGAGAAAATCTTTACATTTAAAAAAATCGTAAAAAGGAAAAATTACCAAAAAAAAAAAAAAGAAATGAGGAGACAGGAGCAGAGAGAGACAGAGACCTCAGAGACAGAGATAGAAAGTCAAAGGGGCTCCCTACCACACTAGCTTTGCTTGCTGGAGGCTGAATTATGAGTAGAAAATCTTCATTTCTCCTGTCCCCTGAAATATCTAGTTCCCAGTAGCCATGCGGAATCCTCTGAAGGAAGGGCTCCACTCTAGGTGAATCTTGTAGTTTTCCCTGACCCAGCCAATTATACAAATATACTACCACTTTTTCAATTCCTTTTTCTATTTATTGATATGTTTGTCATTTCCTTTTCTTTAAATGAGGATAAATAAAGCTGCTATAATACAAATATCTATGTGCAGATTTTGTGTGTAGACATAGGCTGGATGTACATAGTCCCTAGTTAGATATGTGATTTGGAAATTTTTCTCTCATTCCATGGATTGTCTTTTCAAACTCTTAGCAGTGTCTTTCACAAAGCGATAGATTTTAATTTTGATAAAGTTTAATTCAAGATTTTGCCCATTGAAGAATCATAGTTTTTGGTGTCATGTTTAAGAAACTAGTTGCCAAAACCAGATTGATAATGATTTTCGCATGTATTGCTTCTAAAAAATTTTATAATTTTTTATTTTGCATTTAGGTTTATGATCCATTTTGATATAATCTTTGAATACTATATGAAATATATATCTATATGTATTTTTAAATATATCAATATCTAATTACTCCAGAGCCATTTGTTGAAAAGGCCACCCTTTCTCTTTTTAATTACCTTTGTTTCTATAAAAATATATATATTTCTGTGTGTGTGTGTGTGTGTGTGTGTGTCACTATGTCTTTGTGAAGGTCTATTTATGTGACTATTTTTTTCATTGATGTATCTGTCTACCTTTTGCTAATATCAGATTGTTGTAATTCAAGATTTGTAGTAAGTCTTGAAATCAAAGGGAATAATTAAGTTTTGTTATTTTGATACTTATCTTGATTAATCTACTTCATTTACTTTTCCATATAAATTGTTGAATCAGCTTGCTGATAACTATAAAAAAGCTCTTTGGTGGGGCCAGTAAGTAGAGTGGTGGTTAAGGCACTAGACTCCTACATGACTGACCACGGTTCGAGTCCCAGACTTGGCAGCTTGAAAATCACTCCAGGGATTTGTGTGTGTGTGTCCAAAATCCCCAGAGGAGAATGGAGAAGGGATTTCTGCATGGCCATCCCAGCTGTGGGGTAATTTTTCACTTTCCCTCTTTCTGTCTCTCTCTGGAAAGTGCATGTGCCCTCAGCAAAGTCCTAAAAAAAAAATGCTTATAGAATTTTATTTAGTATTGAGTTCAATCTATTCATCAAAATGAAGAACACTGACATTTAAACATCATGTCTTCTAAATCATTAACTTATTTCGGGACTTTTTTTTTTTGGAGAGGTTTTTGCTATGGGGCACGTGTGCTTGCCAGAAAGACCGAGAGACAGAGAGACAGAAAGCAAGAAATCATCCCCTCCCCCAGGAGGGATGGCTACACCACAATCCCTTCTCCATTCACCTCTTGGGATCTTGGGCATGCACCCGCATGTGCCTGGCGTGAGTTTAAACCACTGGATCTGGGACTTGAACTGTGGTCGACTACATGGGAGTCAAAGAGACACAGCCATTATGCCAACTTCTAGTCCTGTCAGGGTTTCATTTTTGTTTATTCATTATTACTTGTTTTATCAGTGGTTTTCTATGTTTGTATACAAAGACCTAGCATATATTTTATTACAATTATATTTATGCATTTTATTATTCTGTTATCGAAAGTGATACTATTTATATAATTTCAATTTCAAATATTTGGTATGAGAAGTACAACTGACTTTATATTTTGATAAGATGTTCTCTGATTTTGCTAACTCACTTATTAGTCCAAAAATTGTCTTTTTTTCGTTTTCTTTTCCTTCTTTATAGAGTCTTTGAGATTGTCTACATAGACAATTCATATTGTCTGTGAATAATGGCTGTTTTGTTTATTCCTTCCCAATCTGTATGCCTTTATTCTTTTTCTTGATTTATTATTCTAGTTATAACCTCCACTATGATGTAGATTAGGAGTGATAAAAGAAGATATGCTTGACTTGTTCCAGATATTAAGGGTAAGGCACTCAGTATCTCACAATAGAGTACTGTCAGCTGTAGCTTTTTCACTGATATTCTTTATTAATGAAAGGAAATTCTTTGTATCGCTAACCCAGCAATAATGTCTATAATGAATAAATATTAAATTTTGTTTAGGTTTCCACATCTATTAGCATGAATGTGGTTTTTTTTTCTTATTTAGTCTCCAAATATGTAAAATCCCATGCATATGATTTATATTTTAATGTTAAATACTCTTGAATTTCTGGGACAAACCCACCTGGACATAATGTATTGTTGTTTTCTTATACTACTGGAATTTGTTAAAATTTTGCTAAAGTTTTTTACATCTTTATTGGTGTTATGATAACTTTTAATTTATAAACGTGGTGTTTCCTCCTCTTCTATTTTGTAGAAAAGATGTATATAACGGATATTACTTCCTCCTTAACATTTGCTTGAATTAATTAGTGAAACTACCTGGGACTATATTGACTTAAATAGTATTGTTTAGTTTTTAAATATTTGGATATTTTCTAGGTATTGTACTACTGTTTTTACTTTATTTCTGTTGCATTATTGGGTTTATTTTATTTCTTTTATGACTCAAGGATGCACATTATGTGAATTCCACGGTTTTAAATTGTTTAAGTTTATTCTATGGCTCAGAAAAGGGTCTTTTTTGGTGAATATTTCTTATACACTTGGGAAGAATTTCAGCTCTCATTGGGTGTGATGTTTCATGAATGTTAATTAAGGTCAGGATGGTTGATAGTACAGTTCAGTTCATGTGTATCTTCATGATAATCTGCCTATTCTAACAGTTATTGAGAAAGAAGTGTTAAAGTCAAAAATTAAAATTGTGAATTTGTTTATTTCTATATATAACCAAGCATGCAGTTTTTCTGAAAATCTGCATCAGCTCTCACAGTGTCAACTAGATAAGCAAATAGGCAGACAGCCTAATGCTTTCGTACACATACAGAATTTAATTAACCACAATTGTGAAGTATTGTCATAAGAAGGTGTATCAATGAGTTGCAGATATATTATCATTATTTCGATGACATTTTATACTATCTGTGACTTCCTTCAAAGAAATTAAGAGTTAACACAAACCCTGTATCCCATATCCTCTCTGCCTGGGAAACAAGGGAGAAATAAATAACCTTCATCAAATCATGACCATAGGTCGAGGTATTTATTAATAGAATGTTTAGAGATTTCTTATGTAGAAGATGTTTTTATCAGGCTTAAAGTAGTTAGTATGGATTGCTTATTGTAAATCCACTTTGAATTTATGAATTTGGGAGGGATAGCAGGCTGGCAAATAAGGGATGACAAGTTGAACGGTGTAATTAACACCAGTGTAAAGTGGAGATGTTCCAAAACCAAAACTGTCCCTTTCTGTTAGCAATATTTCCACATATATTGCTCAAAAACATAAATCTGCGTGTTAACTTGAGAATTTAAACATGTCTGATGTGCTAGGAAAGGAAATTAGGAAGAGCCGCTTCTGAAAATCTCAGACTTTTAAGAAAAGAATATTTTGCTAATGTGCGTAATGGTTGCCCGCATGTGTTTAAATAGTATCTGGTAGATATATCATTGTGTGACCCTGATTATCAGTTTAACCACATGCGTTATTTCAGTTCATGTTTAATTTAGATGTGTAATACTATTATATACAGTTTTGATAATTGTAGTATTTTAGTTATATAATTTTAAGGCTTAAAATTTTTATCTGGGTACCTGCAGATGGTGTGATGATTACACCACTGAACTCCCATGTGGCTGACCACGGTTTGAGTCTCAGACCCGGTGGGTTGAAACTCATGCTGGGTGTGTGTGCGCGTGCGTGCATGCCCAAGATCTCAGGAGGAGAATGGAAAAGAAAGGATTGCAGAATGACCATCCCCTCTAAGTGTAATTTCTTGCTTTCTGTCTCTCTCTCTCCTATGAGTGCATGTGCCCTATAAAATAAACAAACAAAACAAAAAACAACTCTCTAAGAAAAAATTATATCTGAACTCAGTTTAGAAGTTACAGCATTAATAGTTACAAATTAGAGAAAAAATAACATAGGCTAAAATTCCATCAGTAGACGAATTAAAAGCTCTAAAATTTATATCTTGCAGCTACAAAGGCAGTCAGCAAACTAAAGTCAGTGCCCAAAACAGTAGAGGCAGACTCTAATAGAATAGACTCTAATGCTTATGGGTTTTTCTTTTTTCTGAGAGAGAATTATATGTTTATTTTGAGAGCAGAGTTATTCTACATTTATTAGGGTTGCTCCTGCCTCATGTTCATTTCTTCTTGCTCTGTTACTCACGTAGTTGTACATAGAAGGGTTTTGGAAAACCTCAGCTACAAATGAACAAGATAACCTCACCAAGTACTACTGAACATACTTAGAGACGTGTAGCTTCCTAAAGAACAATGCGATGCCTCTGGGATTTTAAGATAAGTGCTTCATTGACAGATACCTAAGAGAAAAATTTGCATGAGAAGCCTTTGTCCATGCTGCAGATCTTTTCAGCATCAGAACCCATAGGATTGTAATAAGTTCCAGCCATCCTGTAATTTCCAGTTAAGTACTTTGGGCATGAATTGATAACGTACCTTCTGAAAAAAGGCTATTAATGCAATTATAGTAAAATATTCTCTCTCTTATCTTCCTTATCTTCATAACTCTTCATAACTCTCTGAACATCCTCTAATCTGAGTCATAACCCTTCCACCATTTCAAGACCTTCTATTCTTTCCCACAAGCCTAATTAAAAACATAGTCTTTACATAGAAATTCCCTTAAATTTTCAAGATATTCTCAGAACATTTCTTTCAACTTTTTTTTTTTAAACTTTTTGATCTTACTGAAAGTGGCTGTTCCCTGAGCACAATTTCTTACAGGCATTTTTTGTTGATACTGCTCCTCTTCCCACTCTATTATTTTTCTTTTTCTTTTTCTTTTCTTTTCTTTTTTTTTTTTTTTTTTTTTTTTGAGAGGTTCTTGCTATAGGGCACGTGTGCTCGCCAGAAAGACAGAGAGACAGAGAAATAGAAAGCAAGAAATCCAAGAAATCACCCCCCAGGGGGATGGCTACACCACAATCCCTTCTTGGGATTTTTTTTTTTTTTTTGAGAGGTTTTTCGCTATAGGGCGCGTGCGCTCGCCAGACAGACAGAGAGAGACATAGAGACAGAAAGTGAGAAATCACCCCCAGGGGGCATGGTCACGCCGCAATCCCTTCTCCTCCATTCTCCTCTCGGGATCTTGGGCACGCATGCACACGCGCCCGGTGTGAGTTGTAAGCCACCGGGTCCGAGACGCGAACTGTGGTCGACTACGTGGGAGTCCAGCGACATAGCCATTACGCTAACTGCTGGTTCCCCCTTCTTGGGATTTTGAGCACGCATGCACACGTGCCTGACATGAGTTTAAGCCACCGGGTCTGGGACTTGAACCACAGTTGGCTACATGGGAGTTCAGTGACGTAGCCATTATGCTAACTGCTGGTCCCATTCCCATTCTTCACATACTTCAGAATCTATAGGTGCATGAATTGAGCTATTTGCCACATTCAAAATTATCCTTTTTCCTTCAAACGCTATAACTACTATAAATACATGACATAATATTAACGCCATCTACTAATCTGGATTTATTTAAGTTTATTTACTTTTCTTCATGATACAGAGCATGAGTGTGTACACCAGAGAGAAAGAGAGAGAGAAGAATGCTTGGCAGGGTCTTGTTCCCACATAATTTCCCTTCTGCAGCCCTCAACTCACCAGCATCCTGGGCTTGCATGCACATGCCCAGTGTGTTTTCAGGATGATTTGGAGACCTGAACCCATGGTCAGTCACACAGCTTCAAGCACAGTAGTGTAGGTTGCTACCATCTGCACCACCAAGCTGGACTACCTTCTTTTTTTTAATTTCTTAAAGTATGGACCTCAAAGACAATCCTCTTAATTTTATGAAGTTTTTAGCAGCATTTCAAATTCTATTTATCTCCACTATTGTGTCATCATTGAACATCCATATGAATGACACTTCTCCAAACCTGATCTTGACTTTGACCTCCTAATTTATAACTTTCCTACAGCCCACTGGAGACACTTACTCCAATGGTTATAGTCTAATAACCATGAAACTTCTGAAAAATTAATTTTAATCTTATTTAAAATTTATGATGATAAATTTTAAAAGATCCATGACAATCCAATGACAGCTTGTGATGGGTAAATTTGTGCATCAACTTTATGACGTTATGGTGCCCAACTCTTTGGTCAAACACCAGTCTAGGTGTTGTAAAGGTATTATTTAGATATGGTTGGCATTAAAATCACTAGACTTGGAGTAAAGTGGATTATTCTCCATGTATGTCGACCTCATACAGTCAGTTGAGAGCCAGAGAAAAATGACTAAGTTCCCTCTAAAAAAGAAGGAATTATGTCTCCCACTCTTCCCCTGCCAGCCAACTCTGCATATTTTGGACATGCCAGCTACCAGAATCACATGCGTTAATTTCTTAACATCTTTGTTCCTCTCTGTATGTTTGTCTGTCTCTCTCAATAGAAACTGCTGCCACTAACTTGGGAATCCTGAATGTAATGGTAAAAAATGAATTCTACCCTGGCAGTGGCCAAATGGTGCCACATAGTCATCAAAAACCAGGTTTCTGTGGTTACCATAATCGACAGTAGTCAAAGCAGAAAACTACAGCACTGGCTAGTTGATTATGGGTTCCTAGGAGCTAAATAGATGGGAAGTCTACTAAATTCTTTCTTCATCTGTATAAGCAGGAGAATTATAGGTCAAGTGAAAGAAAGTCTAACTCAAATAATGAAAACTTAGAATCATGACCCCTGAATCACTTCCCAGACTTGAGTTAGTTTATAGATCCAGAATTCTTTGAATGAAAGGGAGACCAGGTCCCACTCTGACCCTGCTAACATGTCAGAAATGTATAGCATTTACTTTTTACCCAGACTTCCTGAGAAGTTCACAGTCTTTTAATAGGATGACTTAGAATTTGGATAAATATATATTGTTGAAATTTTCAGGGATTACTAGACACTGATTTTATACTCGCACTAATTTAAGGAGACTCAGAACATTTAACAGTTCTGTAGTTACCAGTGAATGTAGAGGCCTATAGAAGTAAGATGATCAATGACTTTTTATCCCAGGTCCATTTCTCATTCTGTGGTCCTTTCCCTGGATTCTTTATGAATAATATGAATTGAAATAAAGAGTAACTAGAAAAACCTGTGGGATGAAGGATATTATGGTGAGAAAGAACAAAATGAACCCGCAAGTATTGTTTCTACTTAGGAAAATCTTAAACTAGAAGCATTACTCCATTCCTCGAGGGAATGCAGAAATAAGTGTCTCTATTAATCAAGGACTTGAAGGTTCCAGTAGTGATGATTCACATTACATTCTGAACTCTCCTACTATATTTGTAGAAAAAAATATGGATCCTAGAGAATGACTGGATTACTGTAAATTATATGGGCGGTTATTTTAATTATAGCTACTTTACCAGATGTGGTTTTACTGTATGCGCAAATTAACATGGTACTTGGAATGCAGCTATTGATCTGACAAATTCTTTTTTCTCCACACATTAGTAAAAATCACCAGAAACATTTGGTTTCAGACAACAAGGCTGGCCAATCAACTATCACCATTCTACCTCGATTTCCCATGTCACAATCTAGTGTGTAAGGTTCTTGATAAACTTTCCCTTCCATAAAACATCATTATATTTATGACATCACGCTAATTTGAATCAGTGAGCAAAAGTTACAATTACTGGATTCTTACAAGACATTTGTGTATCAGAGAGTGTGATATCAATATGACAAAAATTTTGGGATCTTTTACCTCAGTGATACTTCTAAACATCTAGTGGTGTGGGACATGGTAAGACATCCCTTCTTAGGAAGAAGGATAATTTGTTGCTTCTGGCTCTTTCTTCAAGTAAAACAAGAAGCACAATGCATGCCCAGTCGTATCTTTGGTTTTAGAGGCAATATATTTCACATATGAGTGTGTTACTTCAACTTATTTGTTGACTAACTAAAAAATCAGCTGATTTTGAGTAAGCCAAGAACAAGAGAAGTCTCTCAAGCACCATATCATCAAGTGAAAATGATATGTACGTGACAACTGTGAACAGGCCCTAAGGGCACAAGTTACATAAAGAAGTAGCCCAAATGCCCATAGTCACCACTCCTGCTATATTACCTCCTCTATACCAGCCTGACTCTGTGGCATGGGAAATTTCCTACAATCAGTTGACAGAGAAAATGAAAATTCAGACCAAGTTTACTTATAGTCCAGTGTAGCATTACGTGTAGGCACCACCTGAAAGTGAATAACTATAACATTATAACCCATTTACAGGATATCTTTGAAGAAAAGAGGTTAAGGAAATCTTCTTAGTTGGCAGAACATCTAACAGTGAACCTGGTTTATTCTGCTTGAAAGGAGAAATATCTAAATGTGACAATTATATACCAATTCATGATCTGTGGCCAATGGTTTAGCTGGATGGTCAGGTTGGAAAACTGGTGACAAAGACGTCCGTGGAACGGTATGTAGATAGACCTTTTTGGTTAAAAAAAAAAGTAAAGATATTTGTGTCCCATTTGAATGCTTACAAAAGCAATGACCTCAGAAGAGAAGGATTTTAAGAATCAAGTTGATAGGATGATCCATTCTGTGGGTATAAGTCAGCCTCTAACCCAGATACTTCTATGATTTCTCACTGGCCTAATAAAGTGGTCATTGTCGCAGGGAGTTAGGTTATGCAGGTACTCAGTAACATGGATTTGCATTCACCAGGTCTGACATGCCTATTGTCAGTACTAAGTGCCAGTTATGGAAGGGGCATTGTTTTGTTGTTACTGGAATAGATACTTGAAGTAGATGTGGATTTTCATTCACTGAATGCAGTGCTTCTCCCATAACTACATCTATGAACTTGCAGAATACCTAATTCACTATCATAATATTACTTCAGATCACAGAACTCACTTTACAGCAAATGACTTGAGGCAGTGAATTCACTGGTCTTATCATATTCCATATTCCCCACCATCATCAATCATCTGGCTTATTAGAATAGTGAATGGCCTTTCGGAGACTCAGTTACAGTGCCAGGTAGGTAGCAATACCTCATAGGTAGGTGGCAAGCCTACTAGATTCTCCAGTAGGTTTTATAAGCTCCAAATTAGCATCTAATATATAGTATGATTTCTTGCACTGGAAAAATTTATGGCTCCATAAATCAAGGGGTAGAAATGATAGTTGAGCCACTGACTATATTATCCTTAGTTATCTACTAGTACAATTTTGCTTCCTATCCCCATGGCATTATGCTCTCTTGTCTAGAGCTCTTAGTTCTAAAGAGTGGTGAGTTTGCATGAAGAGATAATGATTCCATTACATTGGAAGTTAAGACTTCTAACCAACCTCTTTGAACTTTGTGTACCTGTGAATCAACATACAGAAACAGGAGTTAGATTGTGGAGAGAGAAAGAGGAGGAGAAAGAGAGAGAGAGATGATCTTAAATTGCTTCATTTTTAGGAAACTTTCTGCATTAAATCACTAAATGACTACTACTGCCAAGTGACCTTGCCCAGGCTCTAAACTAGAGGGTAGTACTGAGTGTTACACCTGCTGATGAACTTTTTCTCCTGTTTTGAATTATATAATTTTATATAAACTTTTTTATAGTTTTATATCTTCATATTGTATATATATGCTCAGTTACCATTTTCAAGGGGAAAAAAAAAACTTCCTCAGGATTTATCTGATATTGCCACACATTCATTGTCAGAGTACTAATAGCAATAATGACAACATAAGTGTCAATTTACTAAGCACTTATTGCAAGTCAGGCATTATACAAAACACTTAAAATATAGTCTCTTAAATCTCTCATGAAAGTTCTTCAGGAAACAAGTATTTCGTCTAACACATTTTATAAAAACAGAAACTAAGGTTTAGAGAACTTAATGACTTACATGAGGTAACCCAGATAAAAGGTATGTAGCTCAGTTTCACTCTACAAATTGAATCCATTTATGGAGTTTTTTTTAAGAGATATTTTTGTTATAGGGTGCATACGCTCACTTGAGAGATTGAGAGAGAGAGAGACAGAAAGCTAGAAACCACCCCTCAGGGAGGATGGCCATGCCACAATCCCTTCTCCTCCATTCTCCTCTTGGGATTTTGGGCACATAGGCATACACTCCCAGCATGAATTTTAGGCCACCGGGTCTGGGACTTGAACCATGGTTAACTATGTGGGAGTCCAGCAACCTAACCATTACGGCATCTGCTGTTCCACCATTTACAGAGTTTTGATAATTGACATATTTGAGCTGGCAAAACCATCAAGTTTAGCTTTATGTATAACAAGAAGAAATGAAGTTTCCAAAGTATTTGTGTTTCGAACATACTAAATATTTAAGAAAACATCTACAATGTTGTTGAAGAATAAGAGTAAGAAGACTATGCTATGTTTTCCAGAATTAAGGATTTTTGCTTTCTCTTGAGTTGTCGACAGGTCCATGTACCTACTATTTGAACAGAATCCTAACTTGTTTCCTAACTTTAAGTTTTAAGCAAAGTTCTCTTAACAGTTTTTTTATTTTGATTTATTACAGTTAAAACTGCCTTTCTTGAAATTAAAAAAATATTAAAAATATCTATTTAATGACCTCAGTAAGCTATATAGCCTCAGCTAGATGCTACTTTATAGTATTCTACTCACAGAGTTTCATGCCTAAAGTCAATCATGTGTTCACAAATACATACATATCAGCTAAATGTGCTATTGAAAGTAGTTAGATTAATTAAAATATATTGTAAATCAATAAAATCTGGGGGAAAAAAATGGAAAATAACTACAGATACCACAGACAGTGTGGGAGGAGGGTGGAAAATGGCATGGGGTGAGAAATAGGGGAAAATATATATGTATACATATATGTGTATATATATATATACATATATGTATACATATATATGTATATATATATATGAAACAAAAAATGGAAAATTATTTGTTGGATGATAACATGTATGATTAAGCCACTGTACAGTGTATTCTGGACAGAAAAACGCATTTTTTATCCTGTAATGATGTTCAGTGAATGAATATAAAATAAATAAATAAAACAATAAATAAAAACTTAAAAAAGAAGAGTAAGAAGAAATAAATTATTTTTCTTCTGGAAGCTTTTTCTATTTTTCAGTGACTGTGATAAATGCCCTCTTAGGTGTTTCAATATCACTTTATGTTACTCCAGTTGGTAAATAACTATTTACTGTGTTTCCACTACACTTATAATTTCTTAAAGCCCAAATTTATTTTCTTCAACATATTTTAATATCACAATCTGAACATGCCCTATAACATTTTCATCCAGTTGCTAGCAAATTCTGCTTCATTTCACTGATAAGCTGTTTTTAAGATGTGGCATCTACTCAATGTCTTGTTTTCCTCACCTTCCTTTTTCTCAACCCACTATATTTAGACTATGTTCATATCAATCCATGAAGCTGTTTTTTCAGGGAGACCAGTGGCATACTTTTTGCTAACCTCAGTAGTTAATTATCTGACTCAACATCTCAGAAGCACTTCACCAAGATGGACATACTCTATCTCTTCAAAGTTATTTCAGTCTTGTATCTGTGACATGCCACTCACAATTTTCTTTCTTAGAGTGCCCCTTTTTAATCACATTTCTTGAATCCTGCTTTCCTATAAGACCTATGAACAATATAGTGCCCTGGGACTTTGTCCTCTCTGCTGTCTTCTTTTCTACATCTATACTTATTCCTAAATGATTTCATATAGTTCATAGTGTTAAATATTATCTGTTATCTCCATTAGTTTTTTCTCTCTCTTCCCACTGAGTTGTAGATATGTACACTCAACTGCATGAGACTTATCTAATTGGCAACATAGTGTCCCAAACTGGTCAGTTGATTTTCTCTTCTATGTATCCTGATGCTACCATTACCTCAAAAATCCAGTAGATAAAAAAAGAAAAGAATTATACTGGGCCATCCAGGTAGTGTAGTGGTTAAGGCAGCTGGATCTCACTTGCTTTGCTATATGGTTTGAGTCCTGGACCAGACAGCTTGAAAAACACACTGAGTATGTGTGCATATATGCCCAAAATTCCAAGAGAAGAAGGGATTGCAGTGTGGTCATCTCCTCTGGGGATGCTTTCTCACTCCGTCTGCCCACAAGCACATTGCCCTATAGAAAATTAGTGAAAAAAAGAAAGAGAAAAAAAGAAAAAGAAAAGGAAAGGAAAAGAAAAAGGAAAAGGAAAAGGAAATTGCATCACCATCTTAGAACAAAAATCCTGGAGCTATTCTTGTTTCAACCATTTCTTTCACAGTCCACTTTCAATGTGTCAATTGGCATTATCAGCAACACCTCTAAATTGTACTCTTTATCTTATTATTTCTTGCTATTTCCAATGCTAAAACTTTAGCCCAAACCATCATCATATTTCACCTGGTTTGTACCTGTCTCCTGAATTATCTCACAGATTCTGGTCTTGATCTCTTGTAGTCTATTTACCATAGAGTTGCCAGCATGAACATTTTAATATATCATCCTGATCATACTCACCAAACTATTAAAACTCTTTATGCCTTACCATTACAGTGAAATTAAAAGTCCCAACTCCTGGGACCAGCAGTTAGCGTAATGGCTATGTTGCTGGACTCCCATGTAGTCCACCGCGGTTCGAGTCCCAGACCCGGTGGCTTAAACTCACGCTGGGCGCGTGTGCGTGCATGCCCAAGATCCCAAGAGGAGAATGGAGGAGAAGAGATTGCGGCATGGCCACTCCCCTGGGGGGTGATTTCTCACTTTCTATCTCTCTGTCTCTCTCTGTCTGTCTGGCGAGCACACGAGCCCTATAGCAAAAACGTCTCCAAAAAAAAAAGTCCCAACTCCTTACCATGATATACAAGTCCTACATGGCATAGTCTATGTGTCTCCCCCAAACCTCTGTTAACACTTTCCTCCCTGTTCAACATACTCAAGACAGGGTCACCTTCTTTTTATTTCTAACAAGCCAAACTATCCCCTTCTCAGGTCTTTGTACTTGAAGTGGTGTACTTGGGTAGCTTTTCTAAATACTTGCATGGATGCCTCCTTTTCATAACTCAAGTCACAAAGAAGTCTAAAATGTTAGTACTTAAGAGAAGAATTTCCAAATTTTCCTAGCTAAGTCATACCCTTGCTTACTTCCTATCACATTATACTCTTTTATTCTTCATAACAACTCATGAACCCTAAAGTAATTTATTTATCCATATATTCATTTAATCTGTTACTTATTCGTTTTCTTTTTCCTCCCATTACATTGTAACTACTAGGAGGGTGATAGCAACACCTGCTTTATTCAATGGTCTAGCTACAACATACAAACCATTCTGGTTGCATTGTAATGCACAGTAAACATTTGATAAAAATAAATATGCATACTTT
Source organism: Tupaia tana (assembly GCA_026018925.1). Lineage (NCBI taxonomy): Eukaryota > Metazoa > Chordata > Mammalia > Scandentia > Tupaiidae > Tupaia > Tupaia tana. Next base: position 64,866,213 of record JAKSZU010000009.1, on the reverse strand, counting down.
TGCTTCTTGAAGCCACAGCCACATGGATTCTGCAAGCTAGCCATTTTGGGGGAACAGAAATCAAGACTTCCCACTGATAATTTGGCTTCCAGCACACAAAACTCATGTGGAGAGGCAAAGGGAAGAGGCCTTCTTGAAGCCACAGCCACATGGATTCTGCAAGCTAGCCATTTTGGGGGAACAGAAATCAAGACTTCCCACTGATAATTTGGCTTCCAGCACACAAAACTCGCGTGGTAGGAAGAGCCCCTCCAGGCCTCCTGTCTCTCTACCTGTCTTTGTCTCTCTCTACCTCTGTCTCTGTCTCCTCTTTTTTATTTAATTTTTGCTTTTTAGAATTTCGCGCAGCGCGCTTGTACACCTCGCAGTTTTCAAATTTTTGTTTTTTTACTGAATTTTTTTTAAAAATATTGATTTTTTAAGTTGTATTGAGAAGTTTTATCTTCATTTTTTTCTTATCTTTTTCTGTTTCTTGTTTGTTTTTTGCTGTTGTTGCTATTGTTTCTCTTTCTCTGTTTCCTTATCTCCACGCTCCTCAACACTCAGATTGAATTTACAAGTTTGGGAAGAAACTGACCATCAACCAGATGACTAGAAATCGTTGCAGGACCACAAGAAATATGGGAAAGCAGGAAAATACCTCTCCTCCAAGGGAAAAGGATAACTCGTCTTCATCCACATACAGTTCACAAGAATTCATGGAAATGTCTGATAAAGAATTCAGAACATTCATAATGGCAAAACTAACAGAGATGGAAGAGAAGACAGACAATGAACTGCTGAAGAGGAAGGAGAAAGAAATTGTTGAGTTCCAGGAGGTGAGGAAATTCATGCAAGATCTAAAAAAGGAATTTCACACTTTACAAAAGAATCAGATGGAACTGTTAGAGATGAAAGCTATAATACAGGAAGTCAAAATCTCCCTTGAAAGTATTAAAAGCAGACTAGATCATACAGAAAATAGAATCTCAGACATAGAAGAGAAAATTGCTAGCCTAAAAAAATCCACCACGAAGACTGAGAAAATGGCCCAAGAATTTGAGACTAATATACGAGAAATACTAGATACCATCAAACGTCCAAACATCCGGATTATAGGCATCCCAGAAGGCGAAGAGACTCATAAGGGCATTGATAATGTATTCCATGAGATCCTGCAGGAAAACTTTCCAAACCTAGAGAGACACTCAATTATTCAGTCCCAAGAAATACAGAGGACCCCAAATAGAATCATCCCAAGTAGATCTTCTCCAAGACACGTTATAGCCAGATTGACCAAAACAACAGACAAAGACAAGATACTATGATTGGCAAGAGAAAAACGGCAAGTTACCTACAAGGGGTATCCCATCAGACTAACAGCAGGTCTCTCATAGGAAACTATGTGAACGAGGAAAGAATGGGAAAAAGTATTCAACGTGTTAAAGGAAAAGCAATTTCAACCAAGAATATTGTACTCAGCAAGATTATCATTCATCTGGGAAGAAAAGACACGTACATTCCCAGATAAACAAAACCTGGAGGAATTTACCAGCACCAGACCAGATCTCCAAGAAGTTCTTAAGGGAGTGCTATGTGAGTAAAATTAAATGCAGACACACAGAAATAAGAGTTCAAAAACTAAGAAAAGGGGCAACTTAATTGTAGGGACAATGTTTGGAGATGAATATTATATCCCAGAATTCAATCTGGAAGATCGAACCTTAACAGGAGAAAAATTAAGTACATGAAACTGAACCGATGAAACAACATTCTGTGACTTGACTAGAATATTGCTGCTTTTCTTCTAAGCTTTGTTTTCCGGTTTTAAAGGATTTTTGTCCTGTCTTGAGCTGTTGATATGTGCATGTACCTACTATTTGAACAGAATACTAACCTGTTTCTAGGCTTTAAGTTTCAAGGAAATATCATTACCAGTTCAAAACTACTCTTCTTGAAATTACCTGCTGAACTTGCTATTGAAAGTAGTTAGATTACTTATGATATTGTGTGATCAACAAAATGTTGGGGGAAAAGAAATAGAAAACAACTGTGTATAGCAGAGATAGTATAATAAGAGAGTGGGAAAGGGCAGAGGGTCAAACATGGGATAAAAAACATATATATACATATACATATGTATGAAAGTAGAAATGGAATATTATTGATAACATGCATGATTATTCTAGATGGGAAACCATATTTAGTATGTTGTGATGATGCTCAGGGAATGAATGTTAAGTAATTTTTTAAAAAAAGTTGCAGGAGAAAAAAAAAAACAGTAAAACTGTTCTTATCAAAAATTTTTAAAAAATGCATATTTGATGACTGCAGTAATCCATATAGCCCCAGCTGGGTACTACTTTATAATATGTTCATTCTACTCACTGAGGTTTATGCCTAAAGTCAGACTTGGATTCATGTATAGGTATATATCAGCTGTGCTAGCTATTGGATATATTTAGGCTAATTAAGTTCATTAGCAAATCAATTAAATGGGGGGGAAGGCATAGAAAGCAACCATGTATATTAGAGACAATGTGGGAGGAGGGTGGGACATGGCAGAGGGTGAGGGATAGGGAATCAAGGATGGCAAAACGAAAAACAAAATAGACAAGACATAAGAATTGGAAAATTATTTGCTGATAACATGTATGTTGATGTACTTGATTGAGCAAATACACAGTGTATTTTGGATGGAATATTCATCTGTATGCTGTAATGATGTATAGTGAATTAATGTAAAAAATAAATAAATTTAAAGAGAAAAAAATGCATACTTTTTAAGCAAATAGTTTTGATTGTGAAATTCTGTAATACCAGGGAAAAAAGAAAGATATGAAAACTATATGGGGTTATGAAAGATCTATGTCACTGGGAATTATTGGAATTAAAATGGCATGAAACATTTCACAAGCAGAAGTAAAAGGGTGAGGAAAAGAGCTTAAGTTCAACATATGGATCTTCAACTGAAAATTTGCTACCAAAGCTATTAACATTTCTTCATATATCTATTTATTTATGTGACCTTGGTTTGTTTGTTTTTGCTATAGAGTATGTGCATTCATGAGAAAGAGAGAGACAGAGAACATGAGAAATCAGTCCCCCCCTGGGGGAGGAAGTGGCCACATTACAATCCCTTCCTCTCCATTCTTCACTCTGGATATTGGGTATGTATGCACATGAGCCCTATGTGTTTTTTAAACTGCTGGGTCTACACTCAAATTGTACAGTCAACCATGTGGAATCAATCCACTTTAACCTCCATACCACTGACTGTCCCTATTTTCATGCATTTATAAAAGGAAACAGCCAGCCCCATAGTGCAGTGACTCAGCACTGTGTATTGGGAGCCAGATCCCTTATGGTTAACTATGGATTGAATCCCAGCCCTGGTGACTTCAAAAGCATGCCAGATGCCATGTGCATGGGTGCCAAAAATTCTGATAAGATGGAGAAATACAGGAAAAATAATTGTGGTGTGACCATGTCCCCTTGGGGGCAGTGCTTTCTCTCTCTCTGTTTCTCTCTCTCTCTCTCTCTCTCCTCTCTCTCTCTCTCTCTCTCTCTCGTGAGTACACCTACTCTCTGGCAATAAAAAATAAGGAAAGAAAAAACAGCACCTATTGCACCTTAGAAGTAATTCATCCAGAGCCTTATTACTAATCTATTTTCTCTAAGGAAGAGGTAATAACACTTTTCTTTTTCCTTTATTAGAAATTATTTCCAGTGACATCTTTGTGGTATTCATTTTAGTTTGATAAATAAACTATTTAAATCAGCTAAGCCTTTTGCTTTACTTATATTAAACATCTTAAGCTGTCATTGGACTTAATATTTGTTGTAATAAAATTGTCACTTTTATATGTCTGCAACAAATTTTAAAGGAGTTCAATGCAATCAAGTAAATATGCATTGAGTGGCTACAACTTTAAGTTATAGGCTATTCAAAGGTGACCAAAATTTTGACAATCGAACAAGAAAGTGAATTTTTCTAACACTTCATATAAAAATTCTGGATCAATCATCCAACACTGCCCTCTCTATCAGGTGATTATCATGATACTTATCTCGAAAAGATAGTAACAACAATCTAAAGAGAGCTTGGTTTGCTACTACTGTATTCTACATATCTACCTGCAGTTTTGTCTTACTGACCTTTGACTACAAATGAAGTATGTCTGTGTTCTGTCTAAAGACTCCTTTGGACAAGATCTCTTTCCCTCCCTGTTGTCTGCTCAAGGACATCTCTCTGGAAGTTTTCTGATCAGTTTTCTGGGTCACATTTTTTTCCATCTGCTGACTACTCCTGTGAGCAAATAGAAAATTCCTCCCTTTATACTCTTTCTCATCTCACAGCTAACACCCATTTCTCTCCACTCGCTTAGACTGAAACGATTTGAAATATTTTCCAACATTCATCATCTCCAAATTTCTTGTCCTATTTCTCTCCTATCTGTTCTTAGCAGGTTTTTGAATCTACCACTCTACTCCAACCACTTTTTATCAAGGTCAGCCATGATTGTCTAGTTATATACCCACTGGTTAATTCTCAGCCTTCACTTAACATTTGATCACTCCTTTATCGTCGACCCATTTATTTCATATAGTTTTCAAGTTATCATTACAGTCTCCTAAGAGCCATCTTGACATTATTGAACTACTTTCTTCTTCTCTTTTGGTGGTTTTATTCTTCATCTCCTTTCTATTCACTATTATTCTCTTGGTGATGTCTTTAACTTCAAGGATTTAATTTCGGACCATTCCCTGGTACTTAAGATTCATATATCTAAATGCCTACTTAACATACCCACTTGGATACCTATATAATAAGGATTGAAAATCTAGTAGGTCTAAAACTGAACTCTTGTTCTTCTTTTTCAAAATGTCATCTCTAAATTTTAACTTAATTAATTTCCACTGCTTTTTTTCAGGTTTTCAGGCTGGAAACTTAGATGCAATCCTTGACATTACTTTTCTTCTCACACCTCTAAAGTCTACCAGTAGATGTGGATAGTAAGAGATATATTCAGATTTTAATCACTTCTAGCACCCTTGCTACCAATAACCTGGACCAAGTCATTGCCATTTTTTGTCTGAATTATTGTAATGGGGTATCAATTTGCCTGCCTTTTCTACCACTGTGCTCCCTCAATGTATTCTAAACACAGCAGCCAGAAAATCCTATTAAAGTGTAAGTCAGAGATGTGTTCTGAGGAGGTTCAGGGACGAAGGCGACTGAGGATCTGCTCTAAACCTCATCTTCCAGACCCCAGAAACACTCAGACAGTTGCAGAAACCTTCTCTAAGCAATAGCCAAAAGTGAATTCACCATTAGGTGACGAAAATTCAGAAAAGAGAGACTACAGAGTGAGCTGCAGGGTGAAGGACAGAGCAATAGAGAGTGTGGCTCATCTCCTCCCATACACCTCTGAACTCTCAGTTGAAACCCTGTAGCTCAGCCCAGGTACACCTATTTACTAGAAACTGTGAGGCCTTTGTAATATCCAGTTCCAAAGTCAAAAGTGCTGGTTGCTTGGCGAGCACCAGGGAAACGAAACTGCAGAAAGATTGTAGATCACCTCCTCCCACACAACTCTGAATGCTCAGAATTAACTCCATGAAATTAGGAAGAAATATATAATCCATCAGATGACCAGAAAGCACTGTAGAGACACAAGAAATATGAGAAATCAAGAGATATCTCTCCCCCAAGGGAAAAGAGTCACCATTCATCATCCACAAACAGTACAGTGGAACTCGTGGAAATGTTCAATAAAGAATTCAGAATATTCATAGTGACAAAACTAAACGAGAAGCAAGAGATGAGAGACAATGAACTCCAGAAAGTGTAAGAGAAAAGAAATGAGTTCCAGGAGGTGAGGAAGTTTTTCCATGATCTGAAAGAGGAAATACACACCATAAAAAATAATCAAATGGAGCTGTTAGAGATAAAGGCTGTAATAAGGAAACCAAAACCTCCCTCAAAAGTATTAAAAGCAGATTGCTTTTGATATCATGCAGGTCGACTCTAGGATGTTGAAGATAAAACCTCTGACCTAGAAAATTCTTTAAAAAGACTGAGAAAATAACCTCCTAAAAATTGGAATAATATATGAGAAATACTAGATACCATTAAGCACCTAAACATCCAAATAATTGGTATCCCAGAAGGTGAAGAAACTAGTAAGGGCATTGATAATCTATTCCATGAAATCCTGGAAGAAAACTTTCCAAACCTAGAGATGCATTCAAATATCTAGACCCAAGAAATACAAAAGGACCCCTAATATAATTTTCTCCAAGGCACGTCATAACCAGATTGACCAAATCCACAGAAAAAGACAAGATACTAAAATTAGCAAGAGAGAAACATCAGGTTACTTACAAAGGTTATCCCATTAAGCTAACATCAGACCTCTCATCAGAAACAATGAGAGCAAGAAAAGGATGGGAAAATATATTCAAAGTGTTAAGTGAAAAACATTTTCCACCAAGAATACTATACCTGGCAAGATTATCCTTCATATGGGAAGAAAAGATAAAAACATTCTCTGATAAACAAAACTTGAAAGAACTTACCAACACCAGCCCAGCTCTTCAAGAAATTCTTAAAGGGTGCTTTACCAGGAAAACTAAAGACGTACAGACAGAAATAAGAGAGTAAAATGCAACCAAGAGAATGACCAACTTAATGCTAGAAATAAGTAAGGAAATATCAATAATAAGGTCTAGTGTTAACTACAGGATTTAAACTGAAAGATTGGAAGCAGTAACACTGTAAATTCAATATAAGAGAGATTAATTACATGAGACTGAACTGGTGAAATAGAATTTTATGACTTGTGACTAAAACTTTACAGGGTTGTTTTCTGTTTTTTTTTTTTTTTTTTTTTTTTTTTTTTACTATGCTTTGTTTCCCAGATTTAAGGATTTTGCTTTCTTTTGAGCTATTGATAGGTTCAACGATTTATTGAAATGATTTTGTTTGTTTCTTTCTTTCTTTAAATTGAAATATAAACTTTTTTTTCTCTTTCTGACCCATCTGGAATTGTAAAATATTTGTGAGTGTTCTTATTTTGTGATAGAAAGGTTATTTGCATAAATTCAATAATACCTGTTGCCTTGCATCAGAAATTGGAAATACTCGTTATTACCAGGGCTTTGACTGGAATGTCATATTCGAAGATATGACCAGAAAACTATGGAAGTAAGGTAGATATCCAAAAAGTCAACAGAAGCTCTTAGAAAGATGGCCTGGCACCGTCAACAGTTCTGCGCAGCAGGGAGGATAAGAGAAGCCATATGAAATAATTTGTACCAGAAAATAACCTGGACTTTTCCAGCCCAGCATTGTATTCTGTAGAGATTGCAAAAGAGCAGCCACAACCAAAGGATAACCTTGAGGAAGACTTTGAAGGAAGAAAAAGAGACTCATCTTTGCCAGTAGATGGTAAACCACAGAATACATGATAGGCAGGGCTGAGTTGGGAAGGTTCATGTATGAATTGTGTGCTGGGTGTTTGCTTTTCAACAGTTTCAGGTAGTTGACATATAAATATTTTCTCAAAAATATTAAAAACCATACTGTTTCTGTTGTTATAGAGTCACAAACAAAATTATAACAAATATTTTGAAAGTTATATTTAAAATTCAGTATTCTTAAATTTTGAAAGTTGTTTATTAACTGTCAAGAACTATGGAGTATGAGCAAAATTTTTTTTGATATGTAAAGTAAAAGTGGGAAAATGTAAAAATATATAAATAGATCATTAAATTTAAGAAAATAAATAAAATAAAATGTAAGTCATATAATGTCGTTCTTTTACTCAAAGCTATCTAAAGTCTCATCACATAATTGAGAGTACAAACCACGTTTTTAAAATGATGTACAGAGTCCCTTGTTTATTTTGAACTTACTTTCTTTTCACCTTTTTTACTGACTTAGTCTTCTCCAATCACACTGGCTTGCCTTTAATTTTCATAAAAGTAAAGTTGTCCTCTCAGCTCAGGGCTTTCAAACTTTCCATATCTTATGCTTGCAATCCTTTTCCCCCCACCTATCTGCAGGGCTTGCTTCCTTACTTTATGTGACATTTTCTCAATGAGATCTTTTCTGATCTCAGTCTGAAAGAGTGACAACCCTTTCACCAAAATATTTCCTATCTTCCTCTATCATCTTTATGTTTCTCTTTAGCAATTACTATTATCTGACATAAAATATATTTTATGAATCTTGTTCATTGTAAATCTTTTCCATTAGACTGTAAATGCACATGAGATTTTTTTTGTATTCCTTATACTTATAACAAAGTCCAGCACATAATATTTGTTCAATAAATATTAGTCAAAAGAATAAATGTAGGGGTTGGCAGGTGACATGGAGGTTAAGGTGATTGGACCCCACATGACTGACTGAGTGGTTCGAGTCCCAGACCCAAAAGCTTGAGAAACACACTGGGCTCATGTGCATGCATGTCTAAAAAATCGAGAGAGGAGATTGGAGGAGTAGGGATTGCAGTGAGACTTTTTCCTTGGAGAATGATTTCTCACTTTCCCTCTTTCTCTAGCTCTATCTCTGTCTCTTTCCAGGGAGCACACACAGTGTATAGCAGAACTAAGAATATTTTTAAAATTAATGTGCAATGACTATGTTGTGTGTATTCTCACAATATCCAAAGCCACAAAAAAACAAAATTCTTTATTATCAACGGTACAGCCATCTGCATTTACAGACTCTTTACAAATTAACACAATTTGAGTCGTTTGTTAAATTCCATCAAATGTAAGAAGAAAAATGATTGAACTCAAGGTAACACTTTTCTGCTCTGTTGAGTTCTCCTTAAAGTCCTCATTTGTCACTATGTCCAAAGTGCCAGTGTTTTAACAAACTCTCGAGGAAACAGAAAGTCATTATAAATGAAATCTGCCACCTGCTCCTACTATGTAAAACTTAATTGTATCACAGCCCAAAGATTTAGAAGAATAGACACCAGTTTCCATGTATATTTATAGAGGTTAACTGAAAATTAACTAAAAAAGATCATGTAGATATTTCTCCTCTAAATATATTTCTTTTAAAAATATTAAGAGAATAAAAAATAATAAGCATAATTATTAAACATTTTTAATAAAGTTTATGATTTTATAATCTTTGAGAGCAAAATTGTCTTCATTGTGTAAAAGATACTTCAAACTGCAAAGTGTTATGAGTATACTACTCATGAAATAAATAATGGTTTTGGTTTTCCTTTAGAGATTTAAGGTTTATTTTCTGATTTTCTGAATTGGAATGTAAATATATTAATACATTAACTTAGAAGGATATGTTTAACTCAAACAGAAAATTAAATATCTTCATTTATAAGAAATACTTAAGTAGGTGGGGGCAAATGTGTATTTAAATAATTGTTTTAATGTTTGAATAATAATATCAATTGAAAATACCCATTAGCAGTGTATGGGATAGATATATTAAGGTACAACTATGAAAAGGCAATGACATTTTACATTTTTTTTCTTAACCTGCTAGTGGATGCATGCACTTGACAGAAAGAAATAGTGAGAGAGAGAGGGAAAATGAGAAAACAGTCCCCAACCCCAATGGGGCCACAATCCCTTGTACTCCATCTCTTCTTTGGGATTTTTAGCATGCACACATATGCACCTGGCATGCTTCTTAAGCTTCCAGTTCCAAGACTCAACCACACAGCTGACCATGTGTAATCTATCCAGTCTAAATACCACATCACCAGCTGACCTGAAATTTTTAACTTTTAAAATAATGCACATAGTTATATTTATCGGCAAATGGAAAGTTCAAATCCATGAGCATTTTTAATTAATTTTTTAAAATTAGGGGCACTATGACATTTTAATTATTTATGTGTTTGTGCACATAGAAAACTATTGTGAGACTCTAACAGATGTCATTACTAGTGATTATCTCTGAGTGGTAGAAGTATATTTTCAGTTTGTTTCTCTGTGTTACTTAATGTTGCTATAACAAACATGCTTGCTTCTGTAATAAAGAAAAATGAACACTTTTCTCTGTTTTCATATATATATCTTATGCTTATAAAATCCATTCCTTCACTGATTCAATTTTCCTCTAAAAATGTGTACACTTTTATGTTTTCAAATGAAAAAGAAAAGAAGGCAGAGTATTAGGGAATAGAGAATAATCCTGCTAAAATTTATAGCCTTAACATATAACCATCCATAGATTCCAAAGTCTATGTCTCTGTGAAAGAAGGCAGGTTGAGTTGTGACACACGTTTAGCTGATGGTCTAATATATTTCTTCTTCTCAGGAACATAAACTGTTTTTCTCAAGGTCATGTCCTGTGGCCAAATGATTAAGTTTGATACAGTGGAAAGTGATTAGATGGAATACACGCCACTTCCAGTTTTAATACATAAAAACCTCCCATATATAGTCCTCCATATTCTTTGTCTTCACAAACAACTTTGGAAATCACATGCCTACAGTGTTGAAGCCAGAACATGAAAAGATGCTAGGTCCTTAAAATCACACGTCAAGAAAAACAATCCATGTTCAGTAGTGACCAGTTTGGATTTTACGTGAACAAGACATACTTCTGAGTTAAGCTACTAAAATTCTGATTTTATTTTGTGCCAGATATTTTCCATCTGTTATAGTAGATTCACTCTCTTGTATTTTCCACCTCATACTCTGCCTCCAGTGGCTATTTTATATAATACAGAAAAGAGGAGTGTGTGTCTTGTGTTCTAGCCTTACTTCTATCAGGAAGTGTTGGTGGGAGATGAGAATAAAGAAGAAACATAAAGTTGAAGTATTTATTACCTCAGCTCCTGCCCTGCCTTATTGCCAACATGTTCCTTGCCACTCACTAAAGCCCACAGCCTAACGTGAACCTCTCCAGCAGTTATCTTTTCTGGGACCACAGGCTTTCTTTATGCCTTGAGGTCTAGGTGTAGTAATGGATGCCTACTGATACAACCTCTCTCAGGATATTCATAGTCACTTGTTATTAGTTCTTACAATAAGTTCCTATAAAGCCTACTCATAGTTTTGGAAACCATTAAAATTTCCTTAGTTACTTAGTTTGAGCATGCCATGTGTTTCTTGAGATGATTTTGACTGATAATGCTTATTATAACAATTGGACTATATCTAAAATATATCTTACTCCATAACTCAGTAATCACTCAGATGACCCCAGAGCTGTTCTTCTAACCTATTCACTTAGATATACATAATCAGCAGTTTTTGAGGAAGGAGTAGCACAAGCTTTCTAGTTATTCCTTACCCATTCCCTCACTATAAATGTGGGTATTCATGAAACCTAATAAACAAGAAAGCTTGAGATCCTATTTTCTCTAAGATCATATTATTTAAGATAGTATAATCACAAAAACACATAGAAATGATATATATTACTAACCTAGAAGCAAGCCAACAGGATGATTCATATTTGCCTTGAAAGACTTGACAGTCTAACTGCATAATTGAAACATTTATATATAAATGTTACTGAGAATGTAAAGAAATCAGAAATATTTTGTGGTATAGAAAGAAATTGCTCTTAGTTAGGGACTGTTATTTGAGGGACTGACAGATGAAAAAACATAAAACAGGAGCAAGAGGTTGGATACCATTACAGGAATAGGAATAACAGAGTATGAAAGAGTAAGTTGTGGTAGAGGGCAATATGGTAAATTTCACTTTTTTGTTTCACTGAAGAATGGTAGTACTAGAAAAAATAAGGGGCACATAAAATACAACAGAAAATTATCTGATTGATAGTAGATGTATATTTACATGGATAAAACATAAAGATGATTGTTAGGATGATTTCTGCAGTATGTTAGGGTAGCCTTGAATGCAGGTTGTGAAAGAATTCACAAAATCAGAGAGAAAAGGATAGAAAAGCATTTATTTACTTTCCAGAGGGCAGAAAGGGGCCAGATGCGGATAAGTGCATCAGCCCGGAAGGGTGGGGGCAAGGCACTTTTTTTGGGTTTCAAAGGCAAGGGGTTTATGGTTGGCTAATTAGGGCAATTCTGGGACAGGATGCCCATTGCTCTTTCACAGTATCTGGATTATTTCACTGATATCTTTAGTGTCATGTCTGACCACTCAGATCCACCATATATTTGGATGTTTGTTGATGTTGTGTCATAAGCAAGGATTGGCTTCAACATCCATATCTGTAGGAAGAGTTTATAAAAACAAAAGTCAGCCATCTGTAGAGAGGTCAAGGAGGGGCCAACTAGCTTGGAAAGAAAAAGGGAGGAGGAGGAGAGGAAAGAGGAGCCGGAGAAAGTTATGTTTGAAACACCAAGAGCTTTAATGAGCCTCCTCATTAAGGCATAGGTGTAACGCTGAATCAACCCAGTTCCAGGGAGACACAGAAACACTGAATTGACCCTTCCCAATCCTTTAGGCATTTGGATTTGGGAGCCTTGTAGCCCTTTCATTGATCGCCTTGATAGTTTCTTTGTTTGTTTCTCTTTGCAAACACTTGAAGATCAGGCTATCCAAAATAAAGCTGACCTACAGAATATTATATAATAAAATTTTATTAACAAATTGTCACTGAGACCTTCATGCAAAAATTTTAAGGAAAAAATACACTTGACTTCTTGCCAAGATGGAGAAACAGAGATTTACCATATCTCAGACATAACCAAAAAATATCGCCAGGACCTGCTCGGCATGAACATATTTTTCTGAGTGGGGAAGGCTGTGGATTAGAAATAGATGCAATAACAAACACACAAAGACACAGAAGTATAGAAAAGTGAGGATCAAGGATCGGATGGGCCCAACTTCTCTGATGGAGAAATTGCAACCAGGAACCAGCCTCAGGTTTATTCTTTTTTGCTATTTCTTTTATTACTCAAAAGAGTGTCATTTTTTTAAGAGTTTTTTGCTATAGGGTGCGTGCGCTCGCCAGACAGACAGAGACAGACAGAGAGACAGAAAGTGAGAAATCATCCCCCAGGGGGGATGGCCACACTGCAATCCCTTCTCCTCCATTCTCCCCTCGGGATCTTGGGCATGCACACACACGCGCCCGGTGTGAGTTTAAGCCACCGGGTCCAAGACTCGAACCGTGGTCGACTACATGGGAGTCCAGCGACATAGCCATTATGCTAACTGCTGGTCCCAAGAGTGTCATTTTTTATTTAGCTTTCTGTTTCTGTGCTTGTGTTTTAAAGGGCAGAAAATGGGGGAAGTAGAAATGGGATACAAAGAGAATGGAGGAGAAGGAAATGGCATGCAAAACCAGTTGTTTTGGGATGTTAATCATCTGAAGATGTGAAAATAACTGGCACCATTTAATTTCTCTGATCTTTTTTTGGGACAATCTCATAAATACATGTGACTTCCTCTAACCTGATTCTGGCAGTATGAGGTATTGGGTATCAATAACAGGAAGATAACCCTTGACAGCAGACAGATAGTGCTTTCATATGTAAATACTTCTTAATAGCCTTGCTAAGAGTAGCTTATGGAAGGTATTTCTGCGTATGTCTAAAGGTCACATGTTTTCTCAGACTGCTCTCCACAAATATGAAACAATAGTTTAACAAATAGTGCATCAGTCAGTGAAGAACAGTGACCTTTCAAATAACTTCAGTAACTGCAATAATTGTCCTATCTTACTGTCTAGTTAATGTTTCTGGGTTGTGGTATAGGGGTGGGAGAATACAAGAGTTGCCAAATTTCTTATATTTAGGAGATGTAGCTAAGAGTCTTAAAAACCACAATGGATAGAGTTTTTAGGTCAAAACTGGAAGTGAGAGGGCTGCATAGAAAAAGAACTTAGGAAATCTGCATTGGACCCTCTTACAACCTTCAGCTGTCAGCCAGTATGTGTGAAGAAACTACTCAAGGCTAAGGAAAGAAGCAGCTGAAAGGATTAGTAAGAATAATATTAGGTTCTCAAACAAGATCAGAAGTAGTGCTTGTCCCAACCAGTCAAATTAGAAAGCCTTGTAATTCATGTGGTATCACATAGAGTTACTAAAAGTATTTAGTTTCAGAATTGAGCAAAGTTATCCAAGACAGAATGTTGTTCTGGTCCAATGAAACAGATCAAAAGCAAGATCAAAGGATCAAACTTTTTTTAAGTAACTTAATCTCATACATGAACAAAACTCCAGAATATCTATAGGGATTTAAAAATATCAAGAAAACAAGAAAGTTAAATTGATAATGTCTGGCATTCCACCAAAAATGACCATTCATTAGGTCCAGTTGCAGTGGCATGTGCTGCTAAAATGCCGTGCTCTGTAGGTGGGGACCCCATGGAAGGCCCTCGTTTGATTCCTAGTTCAACTTAAAGGCCAGGTATGGAGGTATGCTCCTGTAATTGTAGTGTCTCAGGGAGGATGAGAGAGAGGAGTCACAAGCTCAGTGTTAGCCTATGCAATATAATGAGATTCTGTCGGAAAAAAAAAAAAAAAAAAAAAAAAAAAAAAAACAGCTGGGGAAATTTGGAAAAAAATGAAGTAAGACATTTGTGGGACACAGATGTGGTTTGTTGCCTGTTGATGATGTTGTGTATAGTATTCTGAACTCACCTGGTGTGTGGCGTATATCATGTTGGGTAAAATCTCTTTACAATCTAAATAATGTATAGTGATTGAATGTATAAATAATAATAATAATAATAATAAAACAGCTGGGCATGGTAGCACTGGCTGGTAGTCCCAGATGGGAGGCTGAGGTATGAAGCAGAAGGATCATAACATGGCAAAATTCTGTCTTAAAAAAAAAAAAAAAGTAAGGAAATACAACAGACAATAAAAAGAAAAAAACAATCAAACTGACTCAGAGTTGACAGATGATAGAATTTGGAGACAAAAGATACTAGAAACAGTTATTATATTGTAAGAATAAATTTAAACTGTGCCTTCCTGCTCTGTAAAGATAAAATCTAACCTTTGCCTTTTCGCTTCTGTACTATTGCCGGCGCCACCCTTGTGATAAACTGCCCCGAGTTTCAGACAGACTTAATTATGCAAACCTCCAGGAACTGAGCAAATGAAATGTGGACAAGGAACTAGAAAGATAACCCATGCACCTGTGTCGCAAGAGCTGCCGCTTTTCCCCCTAGAAATAAACTACCCGTTAAACTTCCGCATATCTTCTCCTGCTTATAAAAAGACCTATAACCCTAAAAATGGGGTCCTCGCTCGGGCCTGCTGAGTCAGGTGTTTACTTGGACCCCAGCCGACTGGAAAAATAAAACCTCTTGCATTTTGCATCAAGAACTGACTCTTGTGGTTGATTGGGGGTTGCGTATCCTCTGGACAGAAATCGCACCCCGAGCCAGGCGGCCGGCGGCCTTTCAATATTTACAATACTCAATGGTCAAAATATGGTGGAATGATTGAAAATAAGTAGAGACAAGTTGATCTCTTAGAGATAAAATCTACAATACCTTCAGTAAAACAAAACAAAAAACAAAACAAAACAAAAACTCTTGAATGATATCAATGACAGATTAGATGGTGCAGAAGAAAAAATACAACAAACTTGAAGACATGGTTAAGAGAAACTGTACAAACTAAAATATAGAGAAAAGAAGGCCTGAAATACTATAAAGAGACCTAATGAACATAGAATCTGAATCCCTGAAGGAGAGAAAAGGGGAAGGTATAAATTAGAAAATATATATTGGGAAAAAGAATGCGAAGAATTGCCTAAACTGAAAGAAAATTATATCCCCAAAAAATTAAAAAAAGAAAAAAATTTAAAGAATCCAAAACATGTGAAGAATATTATGCCAATACATGTCCTAATCAAAAGTCTCAAAACCACTAATAAAATGTTAAAAGACTCCCACATGGCTGACTGCGATTCAAGTCTGGCACCTGGCAACTTGAAATTCACATCAGGTATATGTGCATATATGTGCCCAAAACCCCAGGAGAAGAATGAAGAAGGGATTACAGTATGGCCATGGCCCATTGGATATGATTTCTAACTTTTCCTGTTTCTGTCTGTCTTTTTCTGGTGAACATCTGTATCTTATGGCAAAAAACTAAAAAAAAGTAAAAGTTAAAAAGTTAAAGTAAGCAGATAAGTTATATAGAGAGGAATATAACATATTTTTCATCCAGAATAATGCCAAAAAATACTATGCAGTAAAATTTTTGAAGTATTGAATCAAAAAAAATCTGTCAGCCTAGAATTCTATACACAGCAAAAACATCATTCAAAAATTAAAACAAATTAAAGACTTTCTCAGATGTGTAAAATCTAATACAATTTATCCTAGCAGACTTCCACTTTTAGAAATGTTAAAGAAAATCCATCTAGAAGAAAATGCATAGCAAACAGGAATATAGATCCATACAAAGGAATGAAGAGCACAAAAATTGTAACAATATGGTAAAATATTTGTTTCTTGTATTATTTAAATTCTTTGAAAAGATAGCTTACTGTTTAAATCAAAAACTATTTTGAAACCAGCAGTTAGCGTAATGGCTATGTCGCTGGACTCCCATGTAGTCGACTACGGTTCGAGTCCTGGATCTGGTGGCTTAAACTCACGCCGGGTGCGTGTGTGTGCATGCCCAAGATCCTGAGAGGAGAATGGAGGAGAAGGGATTGCGGCATGGCCATCCCCCCTGGGCGGTGATTTCTTGCTTTCTATCTCTCTTTGTCTTTCTGGTGAGCGCAGGTGCCCTATAGCAAAAGCCTCCCCCTCCCCCCCAAAAAAGAATAAAAAAATGAAAATTTTAGTGTGTAGTATGTATATATAAAATAAAATCTAGAGCGACTTTTAAAATGACAAAACAGACACGTATAGCTAATAAATGAACGAAATAGATAAAATGGAATTAGGGAAGGAAATTAACTAAATGAAGTTAGAAATAATAAAATAGGAAAGAGAAAAAAAAGAACAAAGAGATGGGACAAAGGAAAAACAGTCACATGGTAAATTTAAAACAACCATGTCAATGACTATATTAAATAAAACAGGGACTTAAACAGTGCTGTTAAACAACCAAGATTTTTAGATTGGGTTTTATTTTACTTTTCCAGATGACATGCGCGCTAGCCAGAGAGACACAGAGAAGGGGGGCGGGGGGAGAGAGAAAGCACTTCCTCATGGAAGATGGACACACTGCAATCCCTTCTCCATCTCTCCTTCCTTTTGGCATTTTGGGCACACGCACCAGGTCTGGGACTCAAACTTCACGGTTCTCCATATGGGATCCAGCTGTTTTAACCCCCAGAGCATGGGTTGGCCCCAGATTGGATTTTAAAAAACGACCTGACTATATGTTACCCACAAGAAACCCACTTTCAGTATAAAGGCAGAAATAGCTTAAAAGTGAAAGAGTGGGAAATGATAAACCATCCCAACCCTTACCAAAAGAGAGCTGCAAGGGTAGCTTACCCACTGTGGGTATAATTAAGTTAGAAGTCCTTTTTCTTCATGCTGACTCTGGAAATACTTTTCATTGTCACCTCATTCAGTCCCAGTCATCTCCAGGTTTCTAACCAATGACTTGGGGGCATTTTCAAAACAAAGTTACTTTTTGCCCAAAAGACTTAGGAAAAAATATTTCTTAATTATCTCTTATACCAAGTGATGGATATTTAATAGTATATAAGGAAAGGGAGTCACAGCATTGATTTCTGTGTTGCAATCTAATTAGGATCGACAAAGGAGTCACAGAATGTAACCAAAGCCTGTTATCTGTTTTATGTAGATCCTGATCACAAGTTAAAAGGGTCTTTTCAAAATGAAAAGGTAGGTTGGATGGACCATACTATTATCCTTGTTTTTATTACAAATTATAAAGATCAAATGATAGGGCAAGGCAGGCATTAAATTGGTAGGTTTTGGCTATATATATGAATCATTGCTTCTTGTTTGTGTTGGCCAGTCAAATATAATATCGAATTAATATTTCTGATTTAGAAGCCAAGCTAAAGCAAGAGGTTTAGTGCTGCAAACCTTAGGAATTTGCACCTGACATATTTTATTCTTTGTCATTGCCTATAAACTGAGTCATCAACACTGAAGCTGAAGAGGAGAAAAGGTATTGATGGATTGCCTTCCCTTCCCTAGCTGCTGCTTACACAATCTTTTTTTTTATTTGTTTGTGTTTGAGAGTTTTTTTTTTTTTTTTTTTTTTTTTTTTTTTTTTTTTTTTTTTTTTTTTTTTTTTTTACTGTAGGGCGCGTGAGCATGCCAGAAAGACAGAAAGCAAGAAATCACCCCCTAGTGGGGATGGCCACGCCGCAATCCCTTCTCCATTCTCCTCTCGGGATCTTGGGCACGCACGCACACGCACCCGGTGTGAGTTTAAGCCACCAGGTCTGGGACTCAAACTATAGTCAACTACATGGGAGTTCAGCGACATAGCCATTACACTAACTGCTGGTCCCCACAATCCTTGAAAATGAGTTTTAAATTCAAATTTGTTAGTCTTATTTAAAATAGCCTTACTTCTTGTTCCATTTTCTATTTTCACTTATTTTTTTCACTTTGAATTGTTTGTTTCACCCTCCTTTTTTCTAGGTTGCCTTGAACCCATATAAAATGAACAATTTAACTAAGGATTCGTAAGTCAGAGTCTATGAGAGTCCATAACTAGGTTCTGAAGTGTTTTTGAAATCATGACATTTTATATACAATGTTCTGTTTATGATTATATGTAACATTCGTGACTTTCACCGAGAGAGAGAGAGAGAGAGAGAGAGAGAGAACCTATCTTTTTATGATATATTGAAATATTCCTGTGGCCCAGAACTATTTTTAAATTACTTATATTATAATAGTTCTCTGAGCTGTTTGATTTAAAAAATAAAAACAAGACAAAATTTACATATATGCCCATGTATTAGAAAGGGCCCTGCAATCACATTCATGATGTTCAAATTCTAATCTCAGATTTGCGATTAGGTTCCTGAGTAGTAAAGAATACATATCCTCAGTTGTAAAAGAAATTGGATTAGATTTCCTCTAAAATTTCTTCTTACCTTAAAATCTTGATGTTTCATCTTTTGTGTCAACTGTCATGCTGAGTGATGTGTGTGGGAAGAAAAGATTAATGGAACTTTCTTATTTAGTAGAAACACATTTTGGAAAGAAATAGATGACCACCAAAAAGTTTAAAGGAGCGATCAGCTTTCTGTCTGTAGTCAGCATCATGAACTCTTCCTAATCTGCCTTAATGTTTCAGCTTTAGTTAAAAATCTGTGTGGTTATCACATATTGATTATATTGGAAACAGAGCCTTCTTATCTCACCTGTATGTTGCAACCACAACCTGATTTACATGTTTGCAATTGTACACCACACACACACTTTTTTGTTACTTGATAAAAAACATGACCTGGCTTCCAAAATGTACAGTCTTTGAAAGATATAGCTTTATGAGAGTAGAGAAAGTCAGAATTAATATCAAGTTTGGAACAGAACCTACACATATGATATGCATTTGGTAAATGTTTGAAGATGGATGCATTAATGAAAATAGGTCAGAACTCAAATAAAGGAGGGAAGTAATTCAATACTATTAACCTTCAGAGTCTAGCAATTGAGATAAATATTGGATTTCCTTAGAATTCTGTACAGTGTGTGGCATTTGTCATTGAAATAAATTCTAGGATGATAGTTTCATCATCACTTTATTGTCCTCAAAAATGCACTTATAGTCTCTCGACACACAAGGCCAAGTCTGTAATAAATTCCTTTAAGAGTCAAAAAAAGAAATGCAAAACACTACCAGAGCTGCACAAATGTTGAGCATTGTGCTTATAGATATGGTATTGTGAAATTATGCAAAGTATGCTGTTGAAATGTCAAAATAATTTATATTCTACTTCTAATATTTACTATACATTTGAAAACATACACAAGTCTACAAATATCCATAAAGTTTATTATATCATACATGCTCATGTTTTAGTGCACTATTTTGTTTTTACTATATAAACTATAATAGATATTATTAAAATAGCAAAATTTAGTTTTAGCCTTGCCATTTGAATAGAATTTTTGATTTTGATTTGACTGTGGTTTCATTATTTCCAAGTCTGACTTAAAACAACTTTTCTGGCAACACTAAATATTTTTGTGTTGAGTAGATTGTGTGATTGCATGGGGTTAACATCATGCTGCAAATATGAACATCAGTAATATGAACAGGTCATTTGGATATATCATTAATATGTAAATATTCATATCCAATTATAGATAATTATTCTGAATGTAATTTTAATTTAAAATTTTCTCTGAATATATTTGAAATTCTGTCAGTCTAAATATAATGGTCTACTAATTGTCACAAGAGGAAAATGCTGCAATAATTAATGATGATTGTGAATGTTGTTAATTTCTGTTAAAATATTAATAACCTTCAAATATCAAATAAATAATAGGTTAAATAGTACAATGACTGTTAAAAAAGTGAATCACACTAATAACTTTAAGAAGAACATTTTATCCTTTAAATGTAAAGATATTTAGAAATTAAATAATCAACGGAAGGGAGGAAAAAATATATTTTATAAATGTAACATTTGGAATAATAACATTATGTAATGTAAAATGAAACAAAGTTTAAAGATTATACTTATTTTGTAAAATTTTATGATGAAAATTATACTAACATTAAACACAACATTCATAATCTCAGATAAATACTTCTCAAATAAATACTACAAAGAGTATGAAGAAAAGACTTAAATAAAATAAACTGTCCCCTAATTATATACATTTTCATAAATATCAGATGAAAATTAATTTAGATAGTATTGTAAGTTATCAGTATAAAGAATGAAGTAGTGGGGGCCAGCTGATGGCATAGTGGTTATGTCACTTAACTCCCACTTGGTCAACTGTGGTTCAAGTCCCTGACCTGGTGGCCTGAAACTCACACTGAGTGCGTGTGTGCACATGCCCAAGATCCCAGAAAGAGAATGGAAGATAAGGGATTGTGGTGTAGCCATCCTCCCTAGAGGGTGATTTCTCACATTCTCTCTCTCTCTGTCTCTCTTTGTGTCTCTGGCAAGCAGCCCACCCTATACCAAAAATATCTCTCTAGAAAAGAGAATGCAGTAGTAATCTACTATTTGCAATAGTGCTAAGGTTATATTGATTCTGCATTAATGTCACACTTAATATATGATCATTAATATGTGTAATAATAACAGGGCTGGCAGGTGACATGGTGGTTAAGGGCGTTGGACTCCATGTGGCCAACCATGGTTCTAGTCCTGGACCTGGACTGGATTTTCTCTCTCTCTCTCTCTCTCTCTGTTTCTGTCTCTCATGTTGTCCCTCTCTGGTCTAATTAAAATAAATAAATAAATAAAGTTAAATAAAATAATCCTTTAAAAATATGTGTAATAATAAAATGGTAAAATAATATTTATAAAATGACAATTTTATTCTAAAGAACATAAGTTGATTCTATGATGAAGATATAATAAAGTTATCATTTTATGTTGACTTTGTTTATTGAATAGTTTTGTTATAACATACATTTAAATTTTAGCATCGTCAAATGTATTTCTGATTTATTTCACAAGATTTGGGTTCCTAGCTATTAATCAAACCTTAATTGAATCTTAATTTTTAAACTTAATTTTTTATCTTTATCTTGAAATATACATAAATATTTCTGTTGATGTTATTATCTTCAATTTCAAATACTTCTTAACTATTTATCTTTTTATGAGGTACAATTTTTTTTGTCAGATAGTGAACTGTGCTTGACAAATTCTTGAAAATAATGTGCTCTCTTTTGCATTGAATTTAACAATCACCTTTGATATGTATTTCTTGTCACATATGCTACATTCTATTTCTTGATTCACTCTTCTGTTCCATAGTTACACACAAATACCCATTTAAGTTATTTGCAGTACCTTCATTTGTATGTTCTAAGATGTAAAAAAACAAATTTCCTTTCACTTTCCTATTTTCACACATTACAAGTCATAATCACTGGATTTGTGTAGCTCTGTTGTTACTATATTTAATAGATAGATGCTTTCTTTTCATAAAATTGAGCTCACAGAAATTAAAAATGAAAAAAATCACCTTGACAAAATTATCAGCTCATGTAAACTATACCTCAATCATTACTCACTTAGTACCATTTTGCAAGCAACCTCACCACCATTGTACTAATTTTTTCTACTATACAATATTTTTCACAGTTTTGGAAATTCATATAAATGAAATCATGTAGCATGTGCTTTTCTGTGTCCTCATTTTGTGTAGTATAATATTTTGGGAATCAATCCATGTTACTGCATCCATCAATGGTTCACTACTGTTCATTGCTATGCAGCAATCTGTTTTATAAATATATTATTAATTATTTTTAAATTCATGTGATAATATTTGAGTAATTTTCAAACATTACATTTATGTGCAAATGTTTTGTATACATATTTTATACTCATCTTAAAAAAAAAAACCTATGAGTGCAATTTTTGAGTTTAACTTGTACAAAACTACCATTCTTGTGGGAACATTTTGTATTCAGAGCACGAATAAAGGAAAGTTCTGGTTGCTCTACATCCTTGATAATACTTGATAATGTCTGCTTAAGTATATTTGGTTGTAATATGCTTTAATTTTTGTCATTTTTGTGGGTATGAGGAAAAAAATCACATGGTACTTTTTTTTTTTTTTCTAAGAGAGGTTTTTGCTATAGGGCGCGTGCGCTCGCCAGACAGACAGAGAGAGACATAGAGACAGAAAGCGAGAAATCACCCCCCAGAGGGGATGGTCACGACGCAATCCCTTCTCCTCCATTCTCCTCTCGGGATCTTGGGCACGCACGCACACGCACCCAGCGTGAGTTTTAAGCCACCGGGTCCGGGACGCGAACCGCGGTTGACTACGTGGGAGTCCAGTGACATTAGCCATTACGCTAACTGCTGGTTCCCTAAATCACATGGTACTTTGAAGTCATGTTTACATGATGACAAATTTTACTGAACATCCTTTCATGTTCTTATTGGCCCATCTCTATTAAAGTATTTTATCCTGTAATTTAGTTATTTTATGTTGTTTACCTAATTATCTTCATATTGTTGAGTTGCAAAAGTTCATTATATATTCTGGATTCAAGTCTTCAAAAATGTGTATGCATTTCAATTGTTTTTCAAGTATCTGACATACTTTTTCTTTTCATAAATTTTCAATTTGATAAAGGGCAACTAGTCAATTGTTTTCTTTATGATCAGGGAATATTGTGTCCCATTTAAGTGCTCTTTGCATTTCATATTCATGAAGTATTTAGTTATTTATTTTAGATTTTTGCAATAGGGTGTGTGCTTTCCAGTGAGAGACAAAGAAAGAAGGAAAATGAAAAATCATCCCTCAGTAGGGATGGCCACTTGGCAATCCCTTCTCCTCCATTCTCCTCTCAGGATTTTGGGCACGCACGCACACACGCCCAGTGGTTTGTTTGTTTGTTTTTTCAAATCACTGGATCAGGACCAGAACCACGAAGTCAGCCATGTGGGATCTTGCACCCACATCACTTGTTGACTCTTCATGCAGATTTTTATCTTTTTTTTTACAAATTTTTTTTCTTTTTTCTTTCTTTTTTTTTTTTTTTTTTTTTTGAGAGGTTTTCGCTATAGGGCTACTGCACTCGCCAGACAGAAAGAGAGAGACAGAGAGGCAGAAAGCGAGAAATAACCCCCCGGGGGGATGGCCACACCGCAATCCCTTCTCCTCCATTCTCCTCTTGGGATCTTGGGCACGCACGCACACACGCCCGGCGTGAGTTTTAAGCCACCAGGTCCGGGACGCGAACCGCGGTCGACTACGTGGGAGTCCAGCGACATAGCCATTATGCCAACTGCTGGTCCCTTTTTTACGAATTTTTAAAATTTGATCCTTTTCTACCTAGTTTTACATACAATTTCTCTGCTGTGAGATCAAGGCTGTGTGTTTTTGTTGTTTGTGTATTTTTTTTTTTTGCCACATGGATGCTCAAATATTCTAGTATTATATCTTTAAAAAATTGATATTTCTTCCATTGAATTATGTTGACATATTTGGTAAAACATCAGTTTATCATCTACACAAGAAGTTCATGGAAAATCTATACTATGTAAAAATATCATGGATGAAAACTTTTTTTAACAAAATAAACTTATACTAACTTTTTAATAACATATCTGAACAGGATCTAGCTTGAGAAATTAAGAATAAAATCTCAGTTTGAAAAGAGCCTCTATCAGAGCAATATAAATTCTGTTAACATTGAAACATGAACACCAAACTTATGGTGAAGCTTCTGTAGAAGAATGATGAAATTTGTGATGTACAAAAACATGTATGGGGACAATGCCCAAAGAAATTCAGTTTACAAATAAATAATTAGTTTTAAGAAGGGACATGATGATAGCGACACACCATCCACACCAATTTGGGAGGAAAAAACTAATCTTATTTGTACTCTAACTGAAGAGGACAAATGATTAACAGAAGAAACAATGGCTAACAACACAGATATCTCAATTGCTTCAGCTTTAACAATTCTGACTAAAAAAATTAAAGTGGAGCAAACTTTCTTCTGTGTGGATGCCTAAACTATTGCACTCAGATCAGAAGCTGAGAAAAGCCAAGCTTTCACAGGAAATTTTTTTAAAAAGGGATCAAGCTACTGTAGCATCTCTTGTAAGTACTGTAACAGGGGATGATACGTGGCTTTACTGGTACAATCTTTTTTTTTTGAGAGTTTTTTGCTATAGGGCATGTGCGCTCGTGAGATAGACAGAGAGAGACAGAGAGCCAGAAAGTGAGAAATCACCCCCCAGGGGGGATGGCCACACCGCAATCCCTACCCCTCCATTCTCCTCTTGGGATCTTGGGCACGCACGCACACGCGCCTGGCGTGTTTTAAGCCACCGGGTCCGGGACGCGAACCACGGTCGACTAGTGGGAGTCCAGCGATTAGCCATTACTCTAACTGCTGGTCCCATCTTTTCTGGTACAATCTTGAAGACAAAGTGCAATCAAAGCAATAGCTCTCAACAGGTGGAAGTGGTCTAGTCGAAGCAAAAGCAAACTAGCCAAGAACAAAGATCATGGAAACTGTTTTTTTTGAGATGCTCAAGACACTTTGCTTGTTGGCTTTCTAACAAGTCAAAGAATGATAGCATCTTTTTTTTTTTTTAAGGTTCTTGCCATAGTGCACGTGCACTCACAGGAGAGGAAAGAAACACAATGAGAGGGAAAGTGAGAAATCAACCCCCCCCAGTGTCACAATCCCTTCGTCTCCATCCTCCTCCTGATATTTTCAGCATGCACACACAAGAACCTGGCATAATTTTCAAGCTTCAAGGTCTGGAACTCAAAACATGGTAGGCCATATGGGAGAGTCCAGTGCCTTAATCACATCACCTGCTGGCTCTTAGTAACATCTTACTATTAGTGTGTTTTGAAAAAGTTAGCTGAAGCTTTAGAAAAATAACAGATGGGAAATCGGCACCAGAGAATCCTTCTCTACTGTGTAAGTGATCCTGCTCTTCTTATCAAACAAGATTCAATTTTATGAGAGTTTTCATGGGAAATCATTTGACATCTACCTTACAGTCTTGATTTGGCTCCTTCTGACTTCATTTTGTTTCCTAATCTTAAAAACAAAAATTTTTAACGACTTCCCTTTTTTCTTTAGTTACTGTGAAAAATATTACATTGCCATGGATGAATTCTCAGAACTGTCAGGACTTTAGGGGCTGGTACCATCTTTTACAAACTGTATTGAATTGGATGAAGCTTATATTAAGAAATGAAGTTTATATTCTTTAATTCCATTTTCCCGTGAACTTATCGAAGTCCATTCACGTGTATATCTCTTCTGTACTCTATGCTATCTATATATCTATCTCATAAACACCACACTATACAGGTACTATATCTTTACTGTAGGGTATCACTTTGGTAGTACATGTAATAAAGTCTGTCAATTTTTAATTTTATTTTCAAGATTGCTTTAGAAAAAATGCATATGCTTTTATTTTTATTATGATTAGGTGATTATTTAAATTTGGAAAAACACACATCTTAACCATAGGGTTTCCAATTATATGGATAGTATCCTTCTCCATTTATTTTTTTATTTTTTAATTTCCAGAGGAGGTGATTGTTATCAAAGACAGAGACAGAGAGAGATTCTCTATTGATTTAGGTAGTACTTAAATTGTCTTCAAAATACTTTGCAGTTTTAATTGTAAAAGTACTGCTTTCTTTGAATTTATAAAAATATACAAAAGAATTTTGTATAATGTATAAAATATACAAAAGAATTACTTATTTAACTATACATAGTTTGAATACAACCATGCATGTTTGTAACTATGAGTATATAAAAATAAACTTTATGTGGTTCACTTTTTTGGTTGTTTCTTGTCAGAAATATAGCAACAAATTTATCTCTTACCTAGTTGCACTGGTCACGGCCTTCATTGCCACATGGAGTATAAATGGTGGGGCAGACAACCTGGCCTTGGTCTTAATTTTAGGGGAAAATTCTTCAATATTTCACCATTAACTATGTATGCTTTCATCCATGCCTTTTATCGTTGAAGGAAGCTTTCTCTTCCCCTTTCACAAAGAGTTCTTGGCATCAATGGTTATTCAATTGCTTTTCTTAGTAATCTACTGAAAAGTTCATAAAAATTTCTCCTTTATTCTGTTAATGTCATGAAATACATTGGTTAATTGCTGAACGTTGAACCAATTTTGTATTCATAACATAAACCTAGGCTTCATCGTGATGTGCTTTCCTTTTTGTACATGCTAGATTCAGTATACTACTATATCATTTATTTTATTTTTATTTTTTGAGAGGTTTTTGCTATAGGGCACGTACGCTCACCAGAAAGACAGAGATAGAGAGATAGAAAGCTAGAAATCACCCCCCAGGGGGATGGCCACGCAGCAATCCCTTCTCCACCATTCTCCTCTGGGGATCTTGGGCACACATGCACATGCACATGCACCCGGAGTGATTTTTTTTTTTTTTTGAGAGGTTTTTGCTATAGGGCGCGTGCGCTCGCCAGACAGACAGAGAGAGACAGAGAGATAGAAAGCAGGAAATCAGGAAATCACCCCCCAGGGGGGATGGCCACGCTGCAATCCCTTCTCCTCCATTCTCCTCTCGGGATCTTGGGCACGCACGCACACACGCCCGGCGTGAGTTTAAGCCACCGGGTCCGGGACTCGAACTGCGGTCGACTACGTGGGAGTCCAGCGACATAGCCATTACGCTAACTGCTGGTCCCCACCCGGAGTGATTTTAAGCCACCAGGTCCTAGACTCAAACCACAGTAGACTACAAGGGAGTCCAGCGACATAGCCATTATGCCAACTGCTGGTTCCAATATACTAATACATTGTTGATAGCATTTTATGCTTATGTTCATGAAGATTATTGATTTGTATTTTTCTCTTTTTAGATATATATTTCAAGATGTAGTACATGAGTTATTCTAACTTCATAAAATTGGTAGAGAAACTTTCCTTCTTCCTCTCCTTTCTGAAAGTGTTTTGTAAAATGAGTATTATTTCTTCCTTAAATGTTTGAAAAATTCAATGCTAAAAACAAGTAGACCTGATGATTTATTTTTGTAGCATAATATTCCATTATAACCCAGTTTTGTTAATAAGTATAGAGCTATTGAGTTTTTCCATCTCTCTTTTCATTAATTTTGAAAAATGGATCTTCATCATAGAATTTGTTCACCTCAATTTAAATAATCAAATATTAGCATAGGTGTTCATATTACTCCCTTATTTAACTTTTAATGTCAGTAAGAACTTACTGAGATGGATATCAAACTTGATCTGTGAAATATTTCTTTCCTTGACTAAAAATGAAGATTTTCTGCTGAGACGTCTCCCTCCAGATTTACTTCTAGTAGGTAAGGGTACTTCTGTCTCCTCTTCATTTCTCTGTCTCTTTCTGTCTCTCTGTGTCTCGCTGTTTTTTAATTTTTTTAAAAAAAATTTAAGGTATTCTCTGGACTCTCAAGCCCCTCCTTTATTGTGTTAATTTGTGCTAATTTCCATTTAGGAAAGGCAAAAACTCAGGCCTATCCTGAGGTGGATACCTAACTTGAGCTGTGAAATATTGCTTTCACGTGGTGTGCATGCTTGCCACGCAGTTTTCATTTGTTGCTTTTTAAAATTAAAACCAAAAGTTTTGTATTAACTTTTTTCTTTCTTCTTTTTTATTTTAATTTTCTCTTCTTCTTTCCTCTTCTCTAATTATTTTCCTTTTTTCTTTATCTTTACTCATTGCCTGCTCAGTCTCTACACACAAAGTGTCTAGACAGGTCCAAGTGAACAGGATCCAAACATCTGAATACGATTAGGGTCAGAATATTCCTCTATTCCCGCTGAATCTGGTGCACAAAGAGTGAAAATAGAATGAAAGAGAGATTGCAGATCACTTCCTCCTGCATGCCTCTGAACGCTCAGATTGAACTTCAAGAATTAGAAAGAAACACATCATCCATCAGATGACTAGAAATCACTGCAGGGTCACAAGAAATATGGCAAAGCAAGAAAATACCTCTCCTCCAAGGGAAAATAATAACTCCTCTTTATCCTCAAAAATACAATAAAACTCATGGAAATGTCAGATAAAGTATTTAGAATATTCATAGTGACAAAGCTAACAGAGATGAAAGAGAAGAGAGACAATGAACTGCAGAAGAGGCAGGAAAAAATTGCTGATGAGTTCCAGGAGGTGAGGAAATTCTTGCAAGATCTAAAAGAGGAAATACACACTATAAAAAGAAATCAAATGGACCCATTAGAGATAAAGGCTATAATCCAGGAAAGCAAAATCTCCCTTGAAAGTATTAAAAGCAGACTAGATCATACAGAAAATCAAATCTCAGATGTAGAAGATAGAATCACTGGCCTAGAAAAATCCACCATAAAAACTGAGAAAATTGCCCCCCAAAATTAGAATACTATATGGGAAATACTATATATCATCAAACATCCAAACATCTGGTTAATTGGTATTCCAGAAGGCAAAGAGACTCATATGGGCATTGACAATTTATTTCATGAAATCTTGGAAGAAAACTTTCCAAACCTAGAGAGGCATTCAAAGATCCATTCCCAAGAAATACAAAGGACCCCAAATAGAATGAACCCAAGAAG
This sequence comes from Tupaia tana, assembly GCA_026018925.1. Classification (NCBI taxonomy): domain Eukaryota; kingdom Metazoa; phylum Chordata; class Mammalia; order Scandentia; family Tupaiidae; genus Tupaia; species Tupaia tana. Next base: position 64,837,058 of record JAKSZU010000009.1, on the reverse strand, counting down.
ATCTTCTCCAAGACACATTTTAGGTAGATTGACCAAAACCACAGACAAACACAAAGTACTCAGACTGGCAAGAGAGAAATGTCAAGATACTTCAAAGGATATCCCATCAGACTAACAGCAGACATCTCGTTGGAAATAATGTGAGTGAGGAAAGAATGGGAAAATATATTCAAAGTGTTAAGGGAAAATCAATTTCAACCAATAATACTGTACCTGGCAAAATTACCCTTCATATGGGAAGAAAAGTCAAGAGCATTCTCAGATAAACAAAGCCTGAAAGAATTTACCAACACCAGATCAGATCTCCAAGAGGTTCTCAAGGGAATGCTATACCAGGAAAATTAAATACAGACACACAGAAGTAAGAGTTCAAAAACTAAGAAAATGGCCAACTTAATCATAGGGACTAGTCTGAAGTTGAATATCATATCACATAATTTAATTGGTAAGATCAGACCACAACAGAAGATAAAGTACATGAGACTGAACTGATGAAATAGAATTTTATGACTTGTGACTAAAACATTGCTGAATTTCTTCTAGGCTTTGTTTTCCAGTTTTAAGGATTTTTGTCCTGTCTTGAACTGCCAATAGGTTCATGTACTTACTATTTGAACAGAGTTCTAACCTGTTTCCTGGCTTTAAGTTTTAAGCAAAGTTCTTTAGCATTCCTTTTATTTATTAAAGCTAAAACTGCTTTTCTTGAAATTAAAAAAACATATTTAAAAAATACCTATTTAATGACCACAGTAAGCTATATAGCATCAGCTAGGTGCTACTTTATAGTATGTTCATTCTACTCAGAGTTTCATGTCTAAAGTCAGACATGTATTCACAGATATGTATATACCAGCTGAATTTGCTATTGTAAGTAGTTATACTATTTAAGAAAATTTGTAAATAGGGAACAGCAGTTGGTGTAATGGCTATGTTGCTGGACTCCCATGGAGTCGACAGCAGTTCGAGTCCTGGACCCAGTGGCTTAAACTCACGCCAGGCATGTGTGCATGCATGCCCAAGATCCCAAGAGAGGAATGGAGAAGAAGGGACTTCAGCATGGCCATCCCTCCTGGGGGGTGATTTCTCACTTTCTGTCTCTCTGTCTTTCAGGCAAGTGCATGTGCTCTATAGCAAATCCTCTAAAAAAAAAAAAAAGAGAGAGAGAGAAGAAATTTTGTAAATCTATAAAATGTGGGGGGAAAAAGGAATGCAAAACAACTGTAGACACCTGAGATTGTGTGGGAGGAGGGCGGGAAATGGCAGAGGGTGAGAAATAGGGGGAAAAAATATGTATCTGTATATGAAACTATAAATGGAAAATTATCGATTACATGTATGATTAAGCCACTATGCGATATATCCTGGATAGGATATCACATTTTATATGTTGTGATGATGCCTTGTGAATTAATGTAAATTAATTAAAAATTAAAACAATTAAAATAAAAAATATATATCAGTAAGAACTTTAGTATTTTCTCTATTTCATTAGTGTAATTTCATAATTAATATGTTCTTTTTTCCTTGTTCAATCTTTTTTTTATTTTTTTTATTTTATTTTTTTTTATTATCTATTTTTTTATTACATTGAATTACATACAACTTTACAGTGTATTACATTGCTTTTTCAAAAGGGAATGCCATGCATGTCAGTCAGTACAGAGACATTAATCTCCCCGCTTCAACATTCTTTTAAAGCTTATCAATTTTATTACTATCTTAGAATGAAATTTTACCTTTGTTACCTTGTGCCATTTTTTATCTCTTTTCCATTTTAGTAAATTCTGCTTTTATTTTTATCATATCCTTTTTCTTACTTTGAGATTACTTTTTGTGTTCTATTTTTTAAAATTAAGAACATACATAATATAAAATATTTCTATCTTTCCAACATAGGTAACTAAGTCTATACATTTTAGTCTAAATATTGCTATCTCTGTATCCAGAAAATTGTGATTCCCTCCACCCACTGTAATTCAGCTTAAAAGATTTTTTATGCTATTGATTTACTTATTAATTTTAAATGTATTGTGTTGTTTTTCTTTCAACCATGCACTAGCAAAGGTTGTGTAGCTTTATTTTCAATATTTAATTATTTAAAATATTTTATTGATTTCTAATTTAGACCAATTTTATTCATAAAACATACTTAATAAGATATAAATTATGTTATAATTGTTGACAGTTATTTTTAAGGCCTAGCTTATAGTATACTTTGTTGAATATTCCATGTCCACCAGAATTAAATGTATATTTTTGAGACATTTGGTGTGTTGTTCTGTAAAAGCCAGTTAAGTCAGATTGTTTGATAATGTTTTTCCTAATTTACTCTATCTTTATTTTTTTCCTCTGTACTTATTCTACTAGTTATTGAGAGTAGTGTGTTAAAACCTCCAACTCTGATAATGAATATTTTTCTATTTCTGCCTTTAGTTCTTCAAGATTTTCTTTCAGGTATTTTGAAGGCTTGTCATCAGGTCAACACAAATTTTGATTCTTTATCTTTGCTAGGGTTTGAATGTGTCCCCCCTCCGTTGAATTCATGCATTAAAATTTGGGGAGCTATTGTAATGGTATTGAGAGCATGGAGTCTAAATCCAATTATGATGCTGAAAGGTGGGGCCTTTGGAAAGTGATTGTGATTGGATGAGGTCAGCAGGTAAGAGACGCCATGATTGATAACTAGTGTGAAGCAAACACACAGTACACATGCTCTGCTCTTACTCTGTCTGATGCCCTACACTGCTAACATTTAGTACTACTAACATATAATGTGGCCTTGATTCATTAGTATAAAAATAGAAAACTAAGTTGAAACGATCTCCTTAAATATACTGGAGTATGTAGTGACTATGTCACTCTTCTCAAGGACTAGAACCGCAGTCCACTGCTTGGGAGTCCAGTGACAAAACCATTACACCATCTGCTGGTCACATAATTTTTCCTCATTTAAAACTTATTAAACTTCCAGGACTCAATGAATCACATTGAGTAAACAATACACTGACACTTGAATGCATTGAACTTTGTAGTACTCAGAATTAGAAAAGAAATAGGACATTGATAAACAAACAAACAAACAAAACCCTGATGAAATCCTTAAAAGAGTCTGGAGTTTAGTTAATAGTAATATATTATTTTTGGTTTCTTTGTTTTACCGAATGTACCAAGAGCATGTAAGATGTTAAGAATAGGGAAAACGGGCTGACAGGTGGCGTGGTGATTAAAAGCTCTTGATTCCCACATGGCTGACTGTAGTTCAAGTCCGAGACCTGGTGGCTTGCTTTCTCACTTTCCCTCTCTCTCTCCCTCTCTAGTCAAAGTAAAATAAACAAATAAAGTTAAAATAAAATAATTCTTTAAAAACAAACAAACAAAGGCATAGGGGAAACAGAAGCCCGCTGTGGTGGCACTGGCAGTTAAGTACCATGGCACAAAGTTGGAGTCACATAGGAGCCCTGAGTTTGATTCCCAGACAAACCTAAAGGAGCTTAGGTGCCACAGTGCCTAAGAAGGATGTTTGTGTATGGAATCCTGGTTAACTGGAAGGCTGGGAGAGACGGACTATGACATGATGTGACTCTGTCAGAAATACCTATCTCTTTGTCTCTTTCTCCCTTGCTCTCTCTCAAAAAAAAAATACACACACACACATATATATATATACATATATACATACACACACACACACACACACACACATATATATATATATACACACACACACACACACAAGTACATTTAAATAGCTAAATTTAAATAGTCATATATATATATATATATATATATATATATATATATATATGATGAGAAACAGAGTGATGGGGTATGGGGTATACAGGAACTCCCTGTACCATCTTCATGATATTTCTGTAAATCTAAAGTTATGCCAAAAACTAAAAGTGTATGAAAAATATGTTTCAAACTCCTAGAAACCAAAAAAGATTTGAATAATTGTCAAGTTTTCTTTTGCAAATTTTAAAATTTTGTTCTTTCTATTGTGAAGAATGCTTAGAAACACTCTACCCATGATGAAATAAGAGGTGGTGGGGTTAAGATCATGCTATCCCAACCACATCATACCTCCATTACAAGTCAGCTTTGGTATGCAGCGTTGGCTGTTTCCAGTCCCTTAACTAGCAATTGACGATCAAAGCCAAAGTTATTCTAATTGATAGATAGGGCAGGTACTTAAACAGTGATGTTTTCGTGTCTGGACATTCTGATAATGTCTTTTTACTAGTGTTTCTATCCAAATAATTGCCCATTAGATTTTTTTTTCTTTTCCACATAATATTAACTTATTTTCAAAGTGAATGTGAAAATTGTTAAAATTATCTGTCACATAATTGTCACTAAATACGTACTCATTTCATTGCTTTCTACTTAGAAGCATAACCTTCAAAATTCTGTAAGAAGTTATAGAAAATGTAGAAATAAATATTACAGAAGTTACAGAAAATATAGAAATATATATTATAGAAAATATACTGTATATCAGTATTTCTAAATGTATTTGGTGTTTGAGATGTTAGTTTTCAGTAATGTAATAAAAAATCCACCTAGCTTTTTTTTTTCCCTTTCTGGCTGCTTGAGGATATACCGCCATCATGAATGACACAGTAACTATCCGAACCCGGAAATTCATGACCAACCGATGACTTCAGAGGAAACAAATGGTCATCGATGTCCTTCACCCTGGGGAAGGCAACAGTACCTAAGACAGAAATTCAGGAAAAACTAGCGAAGAAGTACGAGACCACACCAGATGGCATCTTTGTGTTTGGGTTCAGAACCCATTTTGGTGGTGGCAAGACAACTGGCTTTGGCATGATTTACAATTCTTTGGATTACGCGAAGAAAAATGAACCCAAACATAGACTTGCAAGACATGGCCTTTATGAGAAGAAAAAGACATCAAGAAAACAGCGAAAGAAATGCAAGAACAGAACGAAGAAAGTCAGGGGGACTGCAAAGGCCAATACTGGTGCTGGCAAAAAGTGACCTGGAGATTAGAGAACAGTTGAAAGAGTAAAGAGTCTGCAGTGACTATCTGCAGTGATTGTGTGGATTTTTCATGAGAGGATTAATAAACTAAAAAATGTTCATGTAAAAAGAAAAAAGATCCACCTAAAATTATCTAGAAAATCACCATTGCTGTGTGACTTCATCTTATATTTTTACCTCCTTATGCTTATTTTGGAGCTTTTTAAAATATTTTTTCATATTTTAGAGCATCCTTTTCTATATCTTTTACAGTCAGGTAGTATACATTGTAACAAAATGCTTTATATTTAATGAAAATAGTCCATGTGGGAGCCCATGTCCAAAAGATGGAAAAAATAAACTTTAGTCTTTTTTTTTTTTTTTTTTTGAGAAGTTTTCGCTATAGGGCGCATGCGCTCGCCAGACAGACAGAGAGAGACATAGAGACAGAAAATGAGAAATCACCCCCCAGGGGGGATGGTCACACCGCAATCCCTTCTCCTCCGTTCTCCTCTCGGGATCTTGGGCACCCACGCACACACGCCCAGCGTGAGTTTTAAGCCACCGGGTCCGGGACGCGAACCGTGGTCGACTACGTGGGAGTCCAGCGACATAGCCATTACGCTAACTGTTGGTTCCCAGTCATTTTTTAAATTAATCCAACTGTTTATTGGTTATGGGTCTTCAAGAATACAGTCATAAATTCTATTTTCAGAATATACCTGAAAGGTCATAATAATTTTCAGCCATCGGGCCATATTTAGAATAAAATATTGGGCTGTAAGGAATCACTATTCTATGCTGGGCTCTGTTTTGAAAAAGTTGTGTAGTGTTGAGAAAAATCACCTAAATTCCTTGTTGCCCTTTGGTTTCTTTCTTTGCAAATTTGAGGAGGTTATAATGTGAGATACCTGTACTTACATTGTTGCACACATTTTCTTCATCCAGCAAACTATGAGGCCTAAAGGAGAAGAAAGGGGGGAAAAGAGGAAATACGCAGCTTCATTTTTAATTCAATGAAACAGTAAGGGAGATGAACAAAAGGGAAATGCATTAATTATAAATATTCCCATAGTCATTTAAAATGTTACTGATTCCTCAATATGATATATTAGCCTTATTATTTCAGAATCTCTCTTTTTTATCCATTTAATTTGAAAGAAAACTTAAAATGTCTATGAAAGTGGCACTGTATTAAGATTATATTTCAAATCTATAATATCGAACATTATAAAAAGATGATTGTTAGCTCTTTGAAACAGTGACTATATATGGTTCATCTGGCTATTCATCATACTGCCTATAAAAATATCTTGCAAATAGATTTTCTCATTCATTCATTCAACAAATATTTAATGAGATCCTATTATATGCCAAGACTATTTAACTATATGACAAATTAGGATATTTGGTCTAGAGACATAGCTTCATATTTGAAATTTATACATTTAGAGAAACAACTCCAGGAAGTAGGCATATTATATGTCATCATCTTCAATGAGGACATTCAAACTAATATTCAGAAAAGGAGGATGCCGTGTGCAAAGTCACACATCTGGTAAGTTGCATAGATGGAAATTAAACATACATCCTTTGTTCCAAAGCTGCATTCTTCCCATTAACCTTCCCGCCATCAAACATAATTTCGTGCACTAAAACATTATTCAAAATATGTTCCATCAAAAATAGATAATGAATACAGTGATAATCAGAATTCTTTTGATCAGGTGACATAAAACCAGTTCAAATGCCTTAAGAAAAGAAATGAATTGATTGTCTCATGCAAATGAAGAGTCCACCATCTGTGGTTTGAGACACAGCTGTAGTCAAGTGTTCAAATATTTTACCAGAGCTCTATCTCTCAGCATCTGTGAGCTCTCTCCTTTTGTGTTAGTATAATTCTCAATCTGAATCTTCTCACAAGGTGTCAAAGATGACCACTTCAGGAATGGGGAATTACTGTGGCCCAATTAGGGTTATGAGAACACTTATATGCGAATTTTCTGGACTGTTAAGGGACTGAACCCCCAAAATTATTCTTGAAAGATGAAAAACATATGTCTCCTGCATACATAGACAGGCACAAAAATGTAAAACATTAAGGTTGTCTATTTGAGAAATCTTACCAGAAAAAGCTAGTAGTTTTCTCTCTGCTTCACCCATATTTTTATAGAACTTGTATTACAATTTATTTTGTGCATGTTTCTCTTACAGGACCATAAACTTTTTCAAGTCATGGATCGACCACTTTTAATTCACATATGTGTGCCTATTTCTTTTCATTTGTTTATTCTTTTTTATAAGCCAGAGGGTGTGTGTATTCCAGAGACAAAGTGAAAGAGAAAGCCCTCTTCCCCAACCCAGGAGGGCATAGTCATTTTGCAATCTCTTCTCTTCCATTTCTCCATCCTGTCAGAATTTAATGAACACACACACACGCGCACAGTTGACTAGCATCTTTTTTAAGCCAGTGGGGCCAGGATTTGAACTGCATGGTAGGTCAGGTGGGTTCTAGTCCTTTAACCACTAGGCTGTGGCACCGGCCCTAGTGTACCTGTTTCAATACTACTTATCAAGCTGCAAATTCTTAAATATGGCTTCTGAATTAAATAAATAATTGATGAAAAAACAAATTTTGCATTGAAATATATCTTTAGATAAATAAAATATTCAAAATATATAAAAATATAAATGACTTTTAGAACACTCACGATAAGAACCAGCAGAGAGCATAGTGGTTACATAACTGGACTCCCATGTAGTAGACTGTGGTTCAAGTCTTGGACCTGGCAGTTGAAAACTTATGCTGGATGCATGTGCGTGCATGCCCAAGATCCTAAAAAGAAAATGGAAAAGGGATTGTTGTGTGGCTAATGACCCTGGGGGGTAATTTCTCACTTTATGTCTCTCTGTCTTTGTCTCTCTGGCAAGCACACACTCCCTATAGCAAAAAAAAAACCCTCTCTCTTTCAAAAAAAAAAAAAAAAAACAAACAAACAAAAATAACTCTTACCATGATTAATGAATGTTAGAAGTATACTAGGTTTCTAGGGTAGACAGAAAAACTATACCTTAAGCATAAACTTAAAAAAGAAGAAGAAGAAGAAGTTATTCAGTGAAGAGATTCAGAAAGGGAATTCTGTAAAAAATGAATGGCATATGTGAAGATTTATACTCATGAAGGAGCAAAGTTTAGTTAGAGAAAAGAAGTTGAATATTATTTGATATAATATCATGAAGCTAGAGATAAAATACAACGAGAAAGATATAAGAAGTGGCTAAATCATAAATATTTTTTTACAGTCAATAAAAAACTTTGAATTTTATCTTGAAAATTTACAAGAACCAGGGCTAGTGGGTGGCATGGTGTTTACAGCTCTGTACTCCCACATGGTTATCACGGTTCGAGTCCCGGACCTGGCGGCTTGCTTTCTCACTTTCTCTCTCTGTCTCTCTCTCTCTGGTAAGTGCACGTGCCCTGTAGCAAATCAAAGTAATAACAGCAATGATAATATTAAAAAAACAACTTTTTTTTTGAGAGTTTTTTGTGATAGTATGCGTGTGCTCGCCAGACAGAGAGAGAGACATAGAGACAGAAAGCGAGAAATCACCCCCCAGAGGGGATGGTCATGCTGCAATCCCTTCTCCTCCGTACTCCTCTGGGGATCTCGGGCACGCACACACACACGCCCGGCGTGAGTTTTAAGCCACCAGGTCCGGGACGCGAACCGCGGTCAACTACGTGGGAGTCCAGCAACATAGCCATTATGCTAACTGCTGGTCCCTAAAAAAATAACTTATAAAAAAAGAAAATTTACAAGAACCACAGAATGATTGTAAATGAGGGAATAATGTAATTGGTCATAATCTTTTAGGAAGACCAGTCTGGAGGTTATATGGAAGTGAAAAAAATGGAAAGTAATTAGATAAACTAAGTTAATTACAATTCTGGTAAGAAGTCATAAAGGTTTTGAAAAAAAAGCATGTGTCAGAATAGAGAGGCAGGGTCCAATTTAAAGCATTCTTAGGATAGAGAAAAATCAAAATTTAGTGACAGCATCAAGTTGATGGTATACAGGGTGAAGGTTTAAGGACTGGAGAATATTTATTTTGTTTTGTTTTGAACTAAGTACAGTTTGAGTGTTATGTCTTGGTAGGGTGACCATTTTATTAATATGAAATGCACTTTCAGGTCTGTGGTAATTTTCTTTGTTTTGACATTATCTGTTCTATATGATATTAATATTTATATGCTGTATGCATTTTTGTCTTCTTACTTTCAACCTACCCTTCCCATCAAATTCGAAATGAGTTTCTTGTATACATATTTTTTAAATCCATTCTACCAATCTCTGTCTTTTCACAGGTGTATTTGACCACTTACATTTAAGATAGTTATAGATAGGTCAGAGCTTAGGTCTTCCATTTTACTGAATTCTATGTGTGTCCTCTAGTTCTCATTTTTATCCTTTTTCTTGCCTTTCTGTGAATAGTTCTAACATGTTTAGGATATAATCTTATTTACTTATATATATATATATATATTTCTTTTTTGAGAAGTTTTTGCTATAGGGCTCGTGTGCTCGCCAGAAAGACAGAAAGAGACAGAGAGACAGAAAGCGAGAAATCACCCTCTAGGGGGGATGGCCACACCGCAATCTCTTCTCCCCTATTCTCTTCTCAGGATCTTGGTTACGCACACACACGCATCTGGCGTGAGTTTAAGCCGCTGGGTCCAGGACTAGAACCGCAGTCGACTACATGAGAGTCCAGCGACATAGCTGCTATGTTAATTGCTGGTCCCTTTACTTATATTTTTAAAGTTATACTAAGATATAATTAATTTTTAATGAAATTCAGACATATAACTTGTTCAATGCTTGTTTATTTTTGTATATTCATAGAATTCTGCAACCATCGTAATAGTCTGTTTCAGAAAATTTCATTACTCCAAAAGAAGATGTGCGTGCTTTAGCATTCAGTACCCATTTCTTCCACTCCTCTAACCTCAGGGAGTCACTTATCTACTTTTTGTACGATATGCAAACTTTCGTGACTTGTCTTTTGTAACTCAGTGGTCTCTTTTACTTAGCATAATGTTATCAAATTCATCCATGTTGTAGCATTTATTTGGGCCTCTCTTGCATTATTTAATAATATTCCAATTTATGGATGTACCAAATTCGTTTACTCATTAATGGATTGGTGGATGTTTGATTTGTTTCTAGTTCTTTGCTATTATGAATAATACTGGTGTAAACATCTGTAGAAAAGTGTGGATGTCCATATTCATTACTCATATACCTAGGAATAGAATTCTTGGGTCATATGCTAATTCTGTGTTTCACATTTTGATGAATTGTTTCAAAACTCACTGTCACTTTTTACCATTTTCCTTTTTACCAGAAATATAAGAGTTTTTCAGTTTTCTACGTCCTCACCAACACTTGATATTTTCTTTTTTATTATCACTATAGTCATCTTGGTGTGTATGAGATTGCCTGAGTTCGTTTGGACTGCTAATACCATAAACAAAACAGAATACCATAGGCTGATTTACTTGTAATTATACAACAAAAACTTATTTCTCACAGTTCTGGAAGGTGGGAAGGCTAAGATCAAAGTAAAGGTATATTCAGGGCTTGGTGAATAGTGACTTCTCACTGGAACTTCATATGGTAAAAAGGAGTTACGCTGTTCTCTGTGTCCTCTTTTATGAGGGCACTAATTCTATTCCTGATGGTGAAGCCCTCAAGACCCAATTGCATCCCAAAGGCCCCACCTTCCAATGCCATAACACTCAGGCTAGGATTTCAGCACATGAACTTTAGGGAATACAAACATTTAAACCATAGCAAAAAATCATATCACACTGTAAAATTGTTTATAACTATTTTTTACAGCTTTACTGTGGTAGTTTAAATCTCACAAAATCCACCCATTTAAAAGAAAAGTTGTTCCAGAGGGCACATGTACTCTCTATGAAGAGACAGAAGGACAGATAGCAGGAAAGGGAGATAGCACACACCCCCTCCCCCATGCAAAATGGTCATGGTGCAATCCCTTCTCTTCCGTTTCTCTCTTTTTTCAGTATTTTGGGCACACATTCACATGAACCTTGCATGTTTCTTTTTCTCTTTCTTCCTTTTTTTTTTTTTATTTAAATGTTTTTGCCTTAGGGCATACGTGCTCACTGGAGAGAGAGAGAGAGAAACAGAGACAGTGAGAGGAGAAGTGAGAAATCGCTGCCCCCGCCCTTCCACCTGGGGAGATGGCCATGCCACAATCTCTTCTCCTCCACTTTCCTCCTGGGATTTTGGGCATGCACACACATGTGCCTGGTGTGAGTTTGAAGGCCCTGGGTCCAGGACTCAAACTGTGATAGGCCATGTGGGAGTCCAGTGATGTAACTATGTAACTGCTACCCCATATGCTGGTCCTATCTTTTTTTTTCTTTCCCCCTAAGTTTTTGCCAAATGGTGCAGTGTGTTTGTGGTGACACTGCTGTAAATAAACCTATTGCACTGCTGTGGTGACGCTGCTGTAAACAAACCTATTGCACTGCCATTTGTATAGCACATATAATTAATGCTAGATAATAAAATTAAAAGACTGTATTGCTGCTTTATGTGTTTATTAAACTACAGATTCTATCATTATTTTAGAGTGTGTTCTTAACTTATATAAAAAAAAGTTTACCGTAAAATAGTATGCCTTATTAGTCCCACAGTTCCCTCATACATCTTTTGTTAACCATGTATCTTGATGTATCATTTTTCTCTTTGATTGAATCTCATGTTATTTTGTGCATCATAGTCTTTCCAGAGGGACAAGATGTGGAGGTGGATGACAGTGATACTGATTATCCTGACCCTGCGTAGGCGCAGGCTAATGTGTATTGTTTCTGCCCTAGTTTTTAACAAAAAATTGTTTTTAAGTGAACACAAATTAAAATTTTAAAACCAGGGAAAAGCTCACAGAGTAAGGATATAAAGAAAGAAGATATTTTCTGTATAGTTTATAATGCATTTTTGGTTTCAGCTAAGTGTTATCCCAAGAAAGTCAAAAAGTTAAAAAATTTAAGAGTTTATAAAGTAAAAATGTTAAAGTAAAGGTTAATTATCAAAGAAAGAAAAGTAATTTTTTTATATAAAGTTAATGCAGCCTAAGTATACAAGGTTTATAAAGTCTATAATAGTGTCCAATAATGTCCTAGGCCTTCACACTCATTTCTTACTGATTTAGTAATCCAGAGCAACTTCTACTCCTGCAAGCTCCATTCACAGTAAATACCTGATACAGGTGTGCCATTTTACTTTATTTTGTACCATATTTTTACTGTACCTTTTCTATGCTTATATATATTTAGATACACAAATACTATCATGTGACTATTGCCTACACTATTCAATACAAAAACATGCTGTTCAAATTTGTAGCCTATAACCAAGAGTCTACATCCTATAGCCTCTGTGCCTAGTAGGCCATGCCACCTAGGTTTGTGTAAGTACACCCTATGTTTGCTCAATGACAAAAATCACCAAACAACACGTTTTTGACAAAACTTCCCTATTATTAAGTGAGGCATGGCTGTATACAAGAGAAGTTAAATGCAACTAGAAGTAACTACTCTTGACCAGTATATATTTCTTTTTGTTTTTTTTTTAAATAACTATTTTATTTTACTTTATTTATTTATTTATTTATTTAAACTTGACTTGAAAGGGACAGAGAGAGCGAGAGAGTGAGAGAGAGAGAGAGAGAGAGCGAGCAAACTGCCAAGTCCGGGACTTGACACGGTTAGCCATGTGGGAGTCCAGCACTTTTAATCATTACGCCATCTTTTGGCCCCAAGAAGTATACAATTCTACAATAAAGGTTGCACAAGTAAGAGGGCCTTACCTGCTTTGTAAGATAAAGATGCTGAATATTAAATCAACTAAGAATTACTGACATAAATACAGTTTAAGTATATAAATTATGTGACAGACTGAAATATTTATCAGATTCTAATTTTAAAAGAAGATTTGGTGAATATTTGCTAGCTCAAAATAAAAATTGTTTAATGTAGACTTGCACAAAGATAATTAATTTATTTTGCTTGCATGTTTTTGGTGATCATTTGACTCCATTAATAGTGTTTCTACATATCCCCAGCAGCTGTCTAAAGATCTGTCATGCTGTTCACTCAAATAATATGAGTAAACTAGAAACATCATTTATCTCAAGAAAAATGCAGTGCTTCTCTGCAAAACTTTCAGGCCAAACACACACACACACACACACACACACACACACACACACACAAAGTAATTCTAAGTTAATACTACATGTAAAGAAGAAAATAAATGTATTAGTGAAGTGGTAGGAATGGTCTTTGTTTTAACTAATTTGAACTAATGAATAGCATATATAAAAAGGAATTTTAAAAAATTATACTGAATGAGATAGGTTTTAAGGGTTTTCTGTCAAATATGCAGAAGAAAAGTGAAATGATTTGTCTTTTATCTGGAGATTGTATAGGGTAGAGACATCACCAAGGAGGGAAAAAAAGAACCTAATTCAACTATCTTCTTTCATTGTGAATAAGCTATTGTTACAGGGAAACTTACAGCTACCAATAGTTGAGAAAAGATTCACTTATCTCTCAGCCTGTGTATCTATGACAACTAAGTAGATAGAAATGCTAATAAGTCATTTGTTTTCCCATATACTACCATAATACAAAGGAGACAAGTTTTGACATTGAGGAAATGGATGAGTTGGGCAACATTTTTCTTACTCTAATAAATAAGTTTCTTCTTAATTTTGAAATTCCATGCACACACTGATTTTAACCAAATTTAAGTCTATTGGTTAAATTTTATTTTCTTTAAGTTAAATATCCCTAGAACTTTCAAATATTCTTTTCTCTGTTTTTGATAACTCTTTCCTAAAGGCATCCTAATTTTACATTTGGGACTAAATTTTTGTTAAAGTTGCAACTTATGTTTGTGTCAGGTTTTTTTATAGTCACATACTTGCTGGTTTCTATTAAAAATGTTAAGTTTTTCTACTATTGTATTTGTTTATTTATTTATTCATTCATTCATTCCCTGTGTGAGAGAAAGAGAGAGAGAGAGAGGGAAAGAGACAGGCGACCCCAACAAGGTCTTCACATGGAACCCCTCCCTCCCAGTATCAGCTGGCCTGGATCATGGGCACCCATGCACGTGCCAGTGGCCAGTATGTTCAGGGCGGACTCAGGACTCAAATTGTCCCGTGTGGGCCCAGTTATATTACTGTATACTTTCCCCCACATTTCTGGGCATATTTCTTTCACCTGAAACTTTGTGCTTGCTTTCTGCGCTTCTTTGTTTCTGCATTTTTAAAATCCAAGTACTAGTATCCTCAATAAAGAGTGTATCATCAGATTTTTCATAGACATTTTTGTTTTATATAATGTAATCCAAATGCTCTTAGCTTCCTTTCTTTTCAAATTATGTGAACATGGATCTTTTCATCCACATTCTTGATAAGCATGCTTTCCAGAATGAGGACAAGGACAGTGCTGTGTTACACATACTGTGTACCTCTGGTTGAACATCTAATGAGTAATCATCACTACCTGAGCTATAATCATAAAGAAGCCAATGATATATCTTTATTTGCAGTATGAATTAATATAGCTTCTCTTAACGTCATAGGAAGTCAAAGGGACCAAAATCTCTATTTTTTTTTTCCCTATCTTGTTTCTCCATCTTCCTGCAGTTTGAAAATTTTTATTTGTGCTTGGTTAAAAGAATTCAAGGGATCAGACACTGGGGTGTGCTTGTCTTTTGTAAATAATCCCTATTCTTCATATTCTCATATACATTTTATTATATATATTTAATTTTTTTATTGAGGTCTATGAGAAAAAAATGATACTTCTTCCCATTGCATTCAGTATTTATAGAAAATTGGATTAATTTACTGGATCAAATTTCAGGCTTTTTTTTGAAGAGGTTTTTGCTATAGGGCATGTACACTCGCCAGAAAGACAGAGAGAGACAGAGAGATAGAAAGCAAGAAATCAACCCCCAGGGGGGATGGCCACGTCACAGTCCCTTCTCTTCCATTCTCCTCTCAGGATCCTGGGCACACACGCACACGTGCCCGGCGTGAGTTTAAGCCACTGTGTGTGGGACTCGAACCGCAGTTGACTACGTGGGAGCGCAGCGACATAGCCATTACGCTAACTGCTGGTCCCAGTCTTTTTTTCGTGTAAAATGAAGTTTTCTTAAAGATTTTGAAATGAATGTAAAAATTACAGTTAAAGATTAAAGCAGTTGAGAAATAGATTATTTGGAAATTAAATTAGAAAGTGAAAGTACTTTGAAGATGATACATTAAATAATAATTTATAAGAGAGTCAGTGAGTGGTTAAGGCA
The DNA here is from genome assembly GCA_026018925.1 of Tupaia tana. Lineage (NCBI taxonomy): Eukaryota > Metazoa > Chordata > Mammalia > Scandentia > Tupaiidae > Tupaia > Tupaia tana. The sequence goes on along the minus strand of JAKSZU010000009.1, from coordinate 64,821,660 downwards.
CTGTATTCATACATGGCCAACCACAGTTTGAGTCCCGGCCTGGGCAGCTTGAGACACATACCAAGTATGTGTGCATGCATGCTCAAGATACTGATAGGATGGATAAATGAAAGAAAAAAGATTGCAGCATGACCACACTCCATGGGAGGACTTTCTTTTGTATCCTCTTACCCCTCTGGTGAGTACAAATTCTCTTTGGCAATTTACAAAAAGAAAGAATATTCATTTATCTGAAAGAATATTTTTCTTCACCTCCATTTGGAGGGGCATAAGATAAATGAACATAAACAGCAAGAAAGTTATTCAGGCATATTTCTTAAATAAACACCTGATTACCATGGATATACAATAAATTGAAATTGATTTTTTTCAATATCTCTTAGAGAAACAATTGTTTCTCTTAGGACAAAAACAGACTTGGATGATGAGAAACGATTGTTGACAAAAGTATAAAAGGATAAAGAAATTATGTAACTCTTTTACATAAATTCAAATTTCTTGAATCAGATAAATAAAGTTTATCATGGGAGCTAAAAGACACTATAGATGAGATACTGAGGCATTATTTATTTTTTTATATATATATTTTTATTATCATCATATTCTTCTTTATATTACATTGAATTACATATAACTTTACAGTGTATTACATTGCTTTTTCAAAAGGGAATGCCATGCATGTCAGTCAGTACAGAGACATTAATCTCCCCGCTTCAACATTCAACATCTTTTCTATGTTTTCCCCAATCATTATTATTATTATTCTAATTATTTTTTAAAACAGTCAATTGCTATTTCTCATTTTGCTTGTACAAATACTTTGCCTATCATGAAATACTTCTCAGACAAATCCAGTTGAGAATACTATACATGTCAACATCAACAGTTAATAAGACATATCTGTTTCTCACTAATGTCCTGCCTCTCTATTGTTCACTTGTTATCTTTCTCTATTCTCTTCTCTTCACTTCCCCCATTCCACACTGTCCTATTCTCGTTAAGTACCTTCACTGCTTTTATGTCCTCCAATTTTTTGCTCTCTATTATAGAGTGCTGATAGTCGGTATATATTGAGTGGATACATACAATATCTTTCTTTCATAGCCTGGCTTACTTCACTCAGCAATATATCCTCCGTATCTGACCACTTTCTATCAAATTCCAGGGTCTTGTTATTTTTTATGGCTGAGTAGTATTCCATAGAGTATATATACCACACTTTTCCAATCCATTCATCAGTTTGTGGACATTTAGGTTGGTTCCATGTCTTGGCAATTGTGAATAATGCTGCAATAAACATTGATGTGCAAGCACTTTTCTGACTGAGTGTTCTCCTGTCTTTTGGGTAAATACCCAGAAGTGGGATTGCTGGATCAAATGGTAGTTCTATTTGTAGATCTTTGAGGAACCTCCATATTGTTCTCCATAGTGGTTGAACTAGTTTACATTCCCACAAACAGTGTAGGAGGGTTCCCTATTCACCACATCCTCGCCAACACTTATCACTTTTTATATTCTTAATCTTTGCCATTCTGACAGGGGTTAGGTGGTATCTCATTGTGGTTTTTATCTGCATCTCCCTTATGATGAGGGATGTTGAGCATTTCCTCATATGCTTTTTGGCTGTTCATATGTCTTCCTTAGAGAGACTTTTGTTCAGCTCATTTTCCCATCTTTCAACTGGGCTCATCATTTTTTTCGCATAAGGCACTTGAGTTCCCTATGTATTCTGGTTATCAGTCCCTTGTCTGAGGCATATTTAACAAAAATATTTTCCCATTCTGAGGGTTGTCGGTTCACACTTGTTACTGTGTCCTTTGCTGTGCAGAAACTTCTTAGTCTAATATAATCCCACTTGTCTATTTTAGGGATTATTGCCTGTGCTTTGGGAGTCTTATTTAAGAAGTCTTTGCCTACTCCAATGTCCCCCAGAGTTTCCCCAGCATTTTCCACCAGTAGTTTTATTGTTTGAGGTCTTAGGTTCAGATCTTTGATCCATTTTGAGTTGACTGTTGTTAATGGTGAAAGATGGGGGTTCAGTTTCATCTTTCTGCAGGTGGATACCCAGTTTTTCCAGCACCATTTACTAAAGATGTTTTCCTTTTCCCAATGGATTGACTGATATCCTTTGTCAAAGATCAGTTGGCTGTAAGCTTTGGGGGTTATTTCTGGGGTCTCTATTCTCTTCCATTGGTCCACTTGTCTGTTTTTATGCCAATACCATGCTGTTTTGATGACCACAGCTTTATAGTATATGTTGGGATCAGGGAGTGATATGCCTCCTACTCCATTCTTCTTGCGCAGGATTGCTTTTGCAATACGAGGTCTTTTATGGTTCCAGACAAATTCTATGATTGCCTTTTCTAGATCTCTGAAGAATATCTCTGGTATTTTGATTGGAATTGCATTAAACATGTAGATTAATTTGGGTAGAATTGCCATTTTGATTATGTTAATTCTTCCAGTCCAGGAGCATGGGATGTCCTTCCACATTTTTATGTCACTTTCAATGTCTCTTTTAAGATTTTCGTAGTTTTCTTTATAAAGGTCTTTGACTTTCTTAGTTAAGTTTATCCCTAGGTATCTTATACACCTTGTGGCTACAGTGAAAGGGATTCCTTTCTTCAGCTCTGCTTCGTTCAACTTGTTGTTTATAAATAGAAATGCTATAGATTTTTGGATATTAATTTTGTATCCTGCCACCTTACTGTATTCACTTATTACTTCAAGCAGTTTTTTCATGGATACCTTTGGGTCTTCTAAGTATACCATCATGTCATCTGCAAATAAAGATATTTTCAATTCTTCTTTGCCTATTCGAATGCCTTTAATATTATTCTCTTCTCTGATTGCAATAGCTAAGACTTCCAGTACTATATTAAAGAGCAGTGGAGAAAGTGGGCAGCCTTGCCTAGTACCTGTTTTCAGAGGAAAAGCTTTCAGCTTTTCCCCATTCAGTATAATGTTAGCTGTAGGTTTTTCATAGATTGCTTTTATTGTGTTCAGAAATGACCCTTCTATACCAATCTTACTGAGAGTCTTAATCATAAAAGGATGTTGTATTTTATCAAATGCTTTCTCCGCATCAATTGAGATGATCATATGGTTTTTATCTTTCTTTCTGTTAATGTGGTGTATTACATTTGAGGCATTATTTTTGACAGTGGAGGAATGGTGGCAATGACAGAAATTGATCAAATGCATGATTAGAAATGCGTAAAGGTATTCAAGGGAGAAAGTGGCTTTCTTGTAACAGAGACTCGTGTACTTGATGTTATTTCTGGACAAGATTTTTGAATAAGATGATTATTTTTAATTACATAGTAAATAAGAAGAGCCAGTACAGCCAGTACAGGTTCATGAAGGCTAATGTCATGTCCTATTCAGATACTACTAAGGTCAGGACCCTGGCCTAGTGGCTCACTTAGTTTGAATCCTACTTCCAGCAGCTTGAGATACATTCCAGAGGTGTGTGAATGTGTGCCTAAATCCTAACAGGGTGGAGACATGGAGGAGCAGGGATTGTAATGTGACCATGATTGGAGAGCGTTTTCTCTTTCTCCTTCCCTCTCTCTCTCTCTCCCTGGTGAGCATATATGCTCTCTGGCATAAAAATTTAAAAATACTGTCACAAGAAACATTATATACAAATAGTAATTTCTGGGACCAGCAGTTAGCATAATGGCTATGTCGCTGGACTCCCATGTAGTCGACCGTGGTTCGAGTCTTGGACCAGGTGCCTTAAACTTATGCCGGGCGCATGTGCATGCGTGCCCAAGATCCCAAGAAGAGAATGGATTAGAAGTGATGGCGGCATGGCCATCCCCCCCTGGGGTATGATTTCTCGCTTTCTGTCTCTCTGTCCCTCTCTGTCTTTCTTTTCTTTTTTGGAGAAGTTTTTGCTATAGGGCGCGTGCACTCGCCAGACAGACAAAGAGAGACAGAGAGACAAAAAGAGACAAATAACCCCCCAGGGGGAATAGCCACGCCTCAATCCCTTCTCCTCCATTCTCCTCTTGGGCACGCACGCACACGCGCCTTGCGTGAGTTTTAAGCCACCGGGTCTGGGACGTGAACCGCGGTCGACTACGTGGGAGTCCAATGACATAGCCATTATGCTAACTGCTGGTCCCCCCTCCCTCTCTGTCTGTCTGTCGAGTGCACGCGCCCCATAGCAAAAACCTCTCCCAAAAAAAGAAAAAGGAAAAAAAATAGTAATTTCTCAGCTTCTTAGCTTTCTCTGCATTTCATAAATTCTCAAATTGTAAAATGCAGGCATTAAAGTTAAGAATATTTCCTATGTTAAGATATTTATTCAATAGAACATTATTTTGTTGTGTTATCTGGGTCGTATAACTTTAAAATTCAGATCGAGCATCAGAATATATATTTTCTTTCTTTTTTTTTTTTTTAGAGGTTTCTTTGCTATAGGGCGTGTGCGCTCGCCAGACAGACAGAGAGAGACATAGAGACAGAAAGCGAGAAATCACCCCCCAGGGGGGATGGTCACGCCGCAATCCCTTCTCCTCCATTCTCCTCTCGGGATCTTGGGCACGCACGCACACGTGCCCGGCGTGAGTTTTAAGCCACCAGGTCGGGGAAGCGAACCGCGGTCGACTACGTGGGAGTCCAGCGTCATAGCCATTACCCTAACTGCTGGTTCCCCAGAATATATATTTTCGTATCATGGTAGACAAAATAATGACACCCCTTAAAATGTTCATGTCCCTATCCTCACAGCCTGTGAATATGGCGCCCTATATACCAAACAGGACTTTGTAGATATGAATAAGTTAAGGGTCTTGAGCTAGAGTGGTTATTTCAAGATTAACTGTGTGGGTGTGACATAATTACAAGGGTCCCTTTTTGAGGGAGACAGGAGGTCAGAGATAAGAGCTCTACTGCTCGTTCTGAAGCTAGAGGAAGGGGCCATGAGTCAAATACCGTAGTAATCATCTAGTAACTGTAAAAGGCAAGGAACTGGATTCTCTCTTTAAATCTCCAGAAGGAAAGAAGTCCTACAAGCACCCTGATTTTAGCTTTCTGAATATAAGGGAATAAATTAGTGTTTTATTATTATTTTTTAGGGTTTTGCTGTAGGGTGCATTCACACATTGGACAGAGACAGAGAGAGGGAAAGTGAGAAATCACACCCCTCTCCCCCCAGAGGGGTGGCCATACTGCAATCCCTTCTCCTCCATTCTCCTCTTGGGATTTTGGGCAAGCATGTGCATGTGTCTAGCATGGCTTCCAAGTCATCAGGTTTGGGACTTGAGCCATAGTCAGCCATGTGGGAGTCCAATACCTTGACCGCCACCTGCTGACTCCAAAATTACTGTTTTATGTCACTAAGTTTGTGATGTTTCTAGCAGGAAGCTTTTTTTAAGCAAGTAGTCCTAATATAATGTATAAGTTTTATCTGAGATCTATACAAACATAATACCAGATTTAAATTTAATATTATTTATGCATTTATAATATTTTATATAGAATATCAGATGGTGTGATGGTTAATTTTATATGTCTGTGCGGACTGGCTATTTTGCCTAGAAGTTTGCTCAAATGCCAGTATAAACGTTGCTGTGAAGGTATTTTTTCACATATGAACAGCCTATTACACGATCTTGCTGATATTACTCTCCTATTTCAGTTTCTGCTTATGTTCTTGACAATGCTCCAGTTAAAGAAAAAAAACAGATGATGTAAGCGAGAGATGAGACAATTAGAAAACAAAAATCACGGAGCAGGAAAACTGGATATTCGTGCACACTATCTTGTCCATGTCTGTCCCACTTTTATCCCTTAGACTGGTGCGATTATTGATAGGATCTTCTTACACTCTTAAATAGTTCATGAGTTGATAATAAATTATACAGCAGTAGCAGATGGGATTTAGCCCATGACGTGACTAGATGGTTGGAAAAAAGAACAGAGAGAGTTTGTTCATGTTTACCAAGAGTAAAATTAAGAGTATATAAACAACAAATACATTATTATATTTCAGTGGTAGAATAATACACACATATTTTGCCAATCCTTCTATTTACTTAATGACTCCAGAAATGAGTCCATAAGGTGAGAGTATGGAAAGGAAGAGCTCTCGTGGATCCTATGAAAATGTAGATGCTGGGACCAGCAGTTAGCGTAATGGCTATGTCACTGGACTCCCATGTAGTCGACCGCGGTTCGCGTCCTGGACCCGGTGGTTTAAAACTCACACCAGGCACGTGTGCGTGCATGCCCAAGATCCCGAGAGGAGAATGGAGGAGAAGGGATTGCAGCGTGACCATCCCCCCTGGGGGTGATTTCTCACTTTCTGTCTCTCTCTCTCTGTCTTTCTGGCGAGTGCACGCGCACCATAGCAAAAACCTCTCGAAAAAAAAAAAAAAATCATAACTTAATGCTGGTTTTTTATTTGTCCACATTAAGTTATGAATTTAATGTACAATCACACCGAGTGAATATTGTTGGTATTTTCCAGCTAATTTTAGCTGCTCAGGTACAATAATCAAAATGCTATTAATAGAATTGAATTGAAAAGTAAATTTGGCCTTTCAGCCTTGATATCAAAATGTAAGTCTAAACTGGCATATTTCTTCAGGCACATTTGATTATTTTTGTTAGCAACATAAATTTTAAACCTTCTCTAGGCAACTTTGTGATTGTCTAAGCCAAAGCAAAATAACCAGAATAATCAAATGATCTGAACTAGACCCAATTTTTATTTGTATATAAAACCTGAAGACCTATATTGATGCAAGTTCACTATATAAAAATATGGTGAGTTCACTCCAAACAGCTGAGAACTCCCTAGAACGAGGAAGAGAACAACGAGCAGGAGTTAAAGCAGGGAAAAGGTAGAAGGTAGAGCAAGGACTAGGAAAATAATTGAGCTGGTAGTTAAAGACATCAGGTATGACGTTTATGAAAAAAAGCTACTCTCGGGAACCAGCAGTTAGCGTAATGGCTATGTCGCTGGACTCCCACGTAGTCGACCGCGGTTTGCGTCTCGGACCCGGTGGCTTACAACTCATGCCGGGTGCGTGTGCGTGCGTGCCCAAGATCCCGAGAGGAGAATGGAGGAGAAGGGATTGCGGCGTGACCATCCCCCCTGGGGGGTGATTTCTCGCTTTCTATCTCTCTGTCTCTCTCTGTCTGTCTGGCGAGCGCACGCGCCCTATAGCGATAAAACCTCTCCAAAAAAAAAAAAAAAAAAAAAAAAAAAAGCTACTCTCATGTATACATATGCAAGTGTGCATCACAAGTATGTGTGTGTTTACACACCTACACACATGAGGAAACTTCAGAAAGTTTGTGAAGGAGCCAGCCGTTAACATGGTGATTAAGGCTCTGGAATCCAACATGGCCAACTGCAGTTCAAAACCTGGATATGGGGAACCAGCAGTTAGTGTAATGGTTATGTCACTAGACTCCCATGTAGTCGACTGCGGTTCGCGTCCCGGACCTGGTGGCTTAAAGCTCACGCCGGGCACGTGTGCGTGCGTGCCCAAGATCCTGAGAGGAGAATGGAGGAGAAGGGATTGCGGCGTGGCCATCCCCCCGGGGGGTGATTTCTCGCTTTCTGTCTCTCTGTCTCTCTGTCTGTCTGGTGAGTGCACGCACCCTATAGCGAAAATCTCTCCAAAAAAAAACCTGGATACGGTGGCTTGAAAATCACACCAGGCGCATGTGTGTACATGCCAAAAATCCAGAGAGGAGAATGGAGGAAAAGGAATTGTGGCATGGCCACCCCCCTCCCCCCGCTGGGGGCTAATTTCTCACTTTCCCTCTCTTTTCTTTCTCTCTGGCAAGCACACATACCCTATGGCAAAAACCTAAAACAACAACAACAAAAAAGTTTATGGAAAAAAGGAATTAAAATGCAAGTTTACTGCAAAAAAATTTTTAAATCTATGCATAGTTTTTTCATGATATATAGTTTCCACAAAATTTTTAAAGATCTCTCCTACTTCTAGTTTTTCATTCGGTTTATTCAATTTTCTTTTCTTTTTTTTTTTTTTTTTGTTTTGTTTTGTTTTGTTTTCAGAGGTTTTTGCTATAGGGAGTGTGCGCTCGCCAGAAAGACAGAGAGGGACAGAAAGTGAGAAATCACGCTCCAGGGGGGATTGCCATGCCACAATCCCTTCTCCTCCATTCTCTTCTTGGCATCTTGGACATGCACACACACGCTCCTGGCATGAGTTTAAGCCCCCATGTCTGGGACACCAACCACAGTCGACTACATAGGAGTCCAGCTACATAGCCATTATGCCAACTTCTGGTCCCTGGTTTATTCAATTTTTTTAATACTACACCTGCTGCAGTTTGTAGAAAATCTCTTGATCTACAAACATTCAAAAGGATTAAGAATACATTTTTCAGGCCAGCAGTGGCATACTGGTTACATTGCTGGACTGCCACATAGCCAACCACAGTTCAAGTCCTGGACCTAGTAGCTTGAAACTCAATGCCGGGCGTATGTGCATTCATGCCCAAGATTCTAGGAGGAGAATAGAGGAGAAGAGAATGCAGCATGGCCATTCTCCCCTGGGGGTGATTTCTAATTTTCCCTCTCACTGTCTCTATCTCTTTCTCTTTCTTTCTCTCTCTCTTTCACAAACGCACATGCTCTAAAGCAAAAATCTGTCTAAAAAAAGAAAGAAAAGAATACAGTTGCTTTTGCCTTCTTCAAGAGACAGTCTGCTCAATGGCTCCTGAAATCTAGACATGCTGGGAGAAATGAAGATGTCCCACTCCTAACTGGGCCTCCAGCACACAAAACCCACGTGAACAGCCCTTCTTCAAGAGACAGTCTGCTCAATGGCTCCTGAAATCTAGACATGCTGGGAGAAATGAAGATGTCCCACTCCTAACTGGGCCTCCAGCACACAAAACCCACGTGATGAATTCCAAAGCTTTTCTCTTCTTTTTCTCTGTTTCTTGTCTGTTTTTTTTTGTTGTTGTTGGTATTGTTTCCCTCTCTCTGCTTCCTTTTCTGCACACTTCCCAACCCTCATATTAAACTTCAAAAGTTTGGGAAGAAACCGACCATCCACCAGATGACTAGAAATCGCTGCAGGACCACAAGAAATATGGAGAAGCAGGAAAATGCCCCTCCTCCAATTGAAACGGATAGCTCCTCTTCATCCACACACAGTTCAAGGGAATTCATGGAAATGTCTGATAAACAATTCAGATCATTCATAATGGCAAAGCTAACAGAGATCGAAGAGAAGAGAGACAAGGAACTGCTGAAGGGGAAGGAGAAAGGAGTTGAAGAGTTCTAGGAGGTGAGGAAATTCATGCAAGATCTAAAAGAGGAGTTTCACACTTTACAAAAGAATCAGATGGAGCTGTTAGAGATGAAGGATATAATACAAGAAGTCAAAATCTCCCTTGAAAGTATTAAAGCAGACTAGATCATTCAGAAAATGGAATCTCTAATGTAGATGAGAAAATGGCTGGCCTAGAAAGGTCCACCATAAAGACTGAGAAAATGGCCCAAAACTTTGAGAATAATATGCAAGAAGTACTAGATACAATTAAACATCCAGGGGCGGCAGGCGGGGGCTCCGCTCCGCGGGCCGGTGCGCGGGGGTGGGGAGGCGGGCGCGGGGGCTCCAATCCACGTGCTGGGGTGCGGGGTCAGGGTGAGGGGGCTCCGCTCCACGTGCCCTGTCTGGAGATCCGGCCCGACAGGCTCTGCCCCGCGTGCCTTGGCCGGGGTCTGTCCCGCGTTCCGTGGCTGGGGCTCTGCCTCGTGTGCCGTGGCCGGGGCTCCGACCCCGCGTGCCTTGGCCGGGGTCTGTCCCACGTGCCGTGGCCGGGGCTCTGTCCCGTGTGCTGTGGCCGGGGCTCTGACCCCGCGTGCCGTGGCCGGGGTCTGTCCCGCATGCCGTGGCCGGGGCTCTGCCTCGTGTGCCGTGGCCGGGGCTCTGACCCCGCGTGCCTTGGCCGGGGTCTGTCCCCGCGTACCGTGGCCGGGGCTCTGTCCCGTGTGCTGTGGCCGGGGCTCTGACCCCGCGTGCCGTGGCCGGGGTCTGCCCCGCGTGCCTTGGCCGGGGTCTGCCCCGCGTGCCGTGGCCGGGGCCCTGCTCCGCATGCCCTATCCGGAGGTCTGGCCCGATCGGGGCTCTGCCCCGCGTGCCGTGGCTGGGCTCTGCCCCCGCGTGCCGTGGTCGGGGTCTGCCCCGTGTGCCGTGGCCAGGGTCTGCCCCGCGTGCCGTGGCCGGGGCCCTGTCCCGCGTGCCGTGGCCAGGGTCTGCCCCCTCGTGCCGTGGCCGGGTTCTGACCCGCGTGCCGTGGCCGGGGCCTTGTTCCCACGTGCCGTGGCCAGGGTCTGCCCCGCGTGCCGTGGCCGGGGCTCTGCTCCGCATGCCCTATCCGGAGGTCCGGCCCGACCGGAGCACTGCCCCGCGTGCCGTGACCGGGCTCAGCCCCGCGTGCCGTGGCCGGGGCCCTGTCCCGCGTGCCGTGGCCGGGGTCTGCCCCGCGTGCCGTGGCCGGGGTCTGCCCCGGCGTGCCGTGGCCGGGTTCTGCCCCGCGTGCCGTGGCCGGGTTCTGCCCCGCCTGCCGTGGCCGGGGCCTGCCCCCGCGTGCCGTGGCCGGGACTCTGCCCCGCGTGCCGTGGCCGGGACTCTGCCCCGCATGCCGTGGCCGGGGTTCTGCCCCGCGTGCCGTGGCCGGGGTTCTGCCCCGCGTGCCGTGGCCGGGGTCTGTCCCACGTGCCGTGGCCGGGTTCTGCCCCTGCGTGCCGTGGCCGGGGCCCTGTCCCGCGTGCCTTGGCCGGGGTCTGTCCCACGTGCCGTGGCCGGGGCTCTGCCCCGCGTGCCATGGCCGGGGTCTGCCCCGCGTGCCGTGGCCGGGGCTCTGCACCACATGCCCTATCCGGAGGTCCGGCTCGACCGGGGCTCTGCCCCTTGTGCCGTGGCCGGGCTCTGCCCTGCGTGCCGTGGCCAGGGCCCTGTCCCGCGTGCCGTGGCCGGGGCCCTGGCCCCGCGTGCCGTGGCCGGGGTCTGCCCCCGCGTGCCGTGGCCAGGTTCTGCCCCGCGTGCCGTGGCCAGGGTCTGCCCCGCGTGCCGTGGCCGGGGCCCTGTCCCGCGTGCCGTGGCCAGGGTCTGCCCCCTCGTGCCGTGGCCGGGTTCTGACCCGCGTGCCGTGGCCGGGGCCCTGTTCCCACGTGCCGTGGCCAGGGTCTGCCCCGCGTGCCGTGGCCGGGGCTCTGCTCCGCATGCCCTATCCGGAGGTCCGGCCCGACCGGAACACTGCCCCGCGTGCCGTGACCGGGCTCAGCCCCGCGTGCCGTGGCCAGGGCCCTGTCCCGCGTGCCGTGGCCGGGGTCTGCCCCGCGTGCCGTGGCCGGGGTCTGCCCCGGCGTGCCGTGGCCGGGGTCTGCCCCGCGTGCCGTGGCCGGGACTCTGCCCCGCGTGCCGTGGCCGGGGCCTGCCCCCGCGTGCCGTGGCCGGGACTCTGCCCCGCGTGCCGTGGCCGGGGTTCTGCCCCGCGTGCCGTGGCCGGGGTTCTGCCCCACGTGCCGTGGCCGGGGTCTGCCCCCAGTGCCGTGGCCGGGTTCTGCCCCGCGTGCCGTGGCCAGGTTCTGCCACGCGTGCTGTGGCCGGGACCCTGCCCCGCGTGCAGTGGCCGGGGCCCTGTCCCGCGTGCCGCGGCCGGGGCACTGTCCCGCGTGCCGCGGCCGGGGTCTGCCCCGCGTGCCGTGGCCGGGGCTCTGCCCCGCGTGCCGTGGCCGGGGCTCTGACCCCGCGTGCCTTGGCCGGGGTCTGTCCCCGCGTGCCGTGGCCGGGGCTCTGTCCCATGTGCCGTGGCCGGGGCTCTGACCCCGCGTGCCTTGGCCGGGGTCTGTCCCCGCGTGCCTTGGCCGGGGTCTGTCCCACGTGCCGTGGCCGGGGCTCTGCCCCGCGTGCCGTGGCCGGGGTCTGCCCCGCGTGCCGTGGCCGGGGCTCTGCACCACATGCCCTATCCGGAGGTCCGGCTCGACCGGGGCTCTGCCCCTTGTCCCGTGGCCGGGCTCTGCCCTGCGTGCCGTGGCCAGGGCCCTGTCCCGCGTGCCGTGGCCGGGGCCCTGCCCCCACGTGCCGTGGCCGGGGTCTGCCCCTGCGTGCCGTGGCCAGGTTCTGCCCCGCGTGCCGTGGCCGGGACTCTGCCCCGCGTGCAGTGGCCGGGGCCTGCCCCGCATGCCGTGGCCGGGGCCCTGTCCCGCGTGCCGTGGCCGGGGTCTGCCCCCGTGTGCCGTGGCCGGGGTCTTCCCCCGCGTGCCGTGGCCGGGTTCTGCCCCCGCGTGCCGTGGCCGGGGTCTGCCCCCGCGTGCCCCAACCGCTGATGGCCGTCTCTGCTTTCCTGAGCTGCGTTCCTGAAACTGTGTTCCATGGAGATTCACCTACATTTGCGGGGCTGCACGAGACCCACCAGCCCTGAGTGCAGTCTACGTTTCCTATTGTTGGGAACTTTGTGATCTGATAATTGGAAAAAAAATCATGTTTATCATAAAAAATAATTAGAATAATAATAATAATGATTGGGGGAAACATAGGAAAGATATTGAATGTTGAAGCGGGGAGATTAATGTCTCTGTACTGACTGACATGCATGGCATTCCCTTTTGAAAAAGCAATGTAATACACTGTAAAGTTATATGTAATTCAATGTAATAAAAAAATAGATAATAAATTAAAAAAAAAAAAAAAAAGAATACAGTTGCTTTTCATAGGCTAAGAAAATTTGATTCTCCTATAAAGTAGCATAGAGAGGCAGATTTACTGTGACACTAAGAAGATTTAAGTTTCTGTGCCCCTCCCCTTTTATAGGTTGTTCAAAGGCATTGCACATTTTTTTTAATTTAGTTAGTTAGTTAGTTAGTTAGTTAGTTTTGCCAAAAGGCATGTGTGCTCTTTAGAGAGACAGAGAGAAAGAGGAAGAAAAAGTGAGAAATCCCCCAGGGGAGATGGTCACTCTTCTACTCCATTCTTCTCTCGGGATTTTGGGCACTCATTCACACGTGCCCAGTGTGTTTTCAAGTCGCCAGGTCCTGCAACCGCACAGTCGGCAGTGTGAGACCCAGTTGCCTTAGCCTCCATGCCACCTGCTGGCCCTTTATTTTTGTCTTTGTAGTGATGTCCTTTTTTTTTTTTTTTTTTTTTTTTAAATTAACCATCACTTCTCCCATCCAAATCATATGAGCTACTTATTTCAGGAAACTTGATAAGATGGTCCTGATAAGGTATTCAGAGTAGTTCTAGGACATAGGCTGCCCAGTAAAGATATTTCTGAAAATGACTCTGTATTCTCTTTTTTTTTTTTTTTGAGAGGTTTTCACTATAGGGCGCGTGCGCTCGCCAGACAGATAGAGAGAGACATAGAGACAGAAAGTGAGAAATCACCCCCCAGGGGGGATGGTCACACCGCAATCCCTTCTCCTCTATTCTCCTCTCAGGATCTTGGGCACGCATGCACACATGCCCAGCCTGAGTTTTAAGCCACCGGCTCCGGGACGCAAACCGCGGTCAACTATGTGGGAGTCCAGCGACATAGCCATTACGCTAACTGCTGGTTCCCTGTATTCTCTTTTAAAAAGTACAATACAATAGTACAATAGAAGAAACTGAAGTCCCTTTGGGAAGATGAAGTACATCAGACACATACTTTTGAAAACAGATGTAGCTGTATCCTTGTATCATCGATATAATAATAAACATAAGGAAAGCTGTATATCCAAATAATCCTATCCATACCACATTAAGTACAATAAAATTAGAATTGCATTTATATAAAAGCAAGCAAAAAATGTAAGTCAAATCCTGTGTGTCCATGCTAAAACACCTCTCAATATCACAGGGCAACCATCTCCATCGACTTTAAGTTCATTTTGAATAAATACAAATTAGCTTGGTTTGTGAACATGCAATTTCTTAAAATGTTTCTTGCTAAAATGAAGGATGATAAATTGATGTAAACAAAGTAGCACATATGCTGAGTCAAGAGGAAAATAGCTGCCTTTGATTGGACTTAATTAGGCATCTGACATACTTCAATCTTTTCATTTAAAAAACTGCTGAGAGCACCTTAAATGGTATAAAATGTCATATTCTATTAAGACAGAAGACTAACTCAGTGCATCTACTCTTATTGAGAAAGATATCTACAGAGAACTTGAATGAAGAATTTAAAGTAATTGATGCGAGAGCTGGTCCTGCAGTCTATTGGCTAAGGGAGACAGATTCCATATGGCTGCCCGTGTTTAAAATTCTGGTTTATGGGGAACCAGCAGTTAGCGTAATGGCTATGTCGCTGGTCTCCCACGTAGTCGACTGCAGTTCGCGTCCTGGACCCGGTGGCTTAAAACTCACGCCGGGCGCGTGTGCGTGCATGCCCAAGATCCCAAGAGGAGAATGGAGGAGATGGGATTGCGGCGTGACCATCCTCCCTGGGGGGTGATTTCTCGCTTTCTGTCTCTCTGTCTCTCTCTCTCTGTCTGGCGAGCGCAAGCGCCCTATAGTGAAAAACCTCTCCAAAAAAAAAAAAAATTCTGGTTTATGCAACTTGAAAAACATGCCAGGCATGTACATATGCTTGTCCAGAATCCCAACAGGATGGAGAAATAGAGGAAAAGGATTGCATTTTGGCCGCACCCCAGTGAGGGGGCGCTTTCTACATCTTCTTTCTCTTTCTGGCAAGTGATGCACCTTCTGGCAATTATAAATAAACAAATATGTATATAAATAAATAGAGACTCTTAAATAAAACAAGATCACCTAAGAGTCATATTTTGCATAGTTTGTTAGAGGTTTTTAAAATTCTGAGAAATGTTCAGTATGCTGAGTTATTAGAAGCTTAGTAACTACTTTTTAACATTTTCTTTGCAATCAGAGTATTAGTTGAACCTAGCCTTGATTGAATACCCGTTTCCTATTATAAGAGCCATCTGTACAAGTATGATCAGAATTTTTTTTCTTTACTTTAACTTCCCTTTTATCCTCAAGACCATTTAGTGGATATTGAAAAACAGTGTTTACATTTGGCAAATCATTATTTTCACTAAAGGGCAAATTTTGTTTTCCAGTGAGCATGTACAATAAAATAGTATAGAAAAGTGAAGAAGGTCCAGACTGTGATAATTGGATAAGATAATCGGATCCTACATGACCAGTTCGAGTCCCAAACTCAGCAGCTTTGGAAACACAGTGGGCACATGTGCGTGTGTGCCCAAAACCCCAACAGGGCGGAGAAATGGAGAAGAGATTACAGCATGAACGTTCTCCATGGGAGAGGGGTACTTTCTTGCTTTCTCTCTCTCTCTCTCTGACAAGCACACATGCCCTCCGGAAATGTGTTTTTTAAAAGGTGAAAGGACATATTAAAACTAAAAAAAATTTTAATTTGTACTGAAAACATAACATCAATACTAATATCAATACAAAGAAATAGCAAGAACATAAGATCAAGATAAATATGTAAATTGTCTTTATAAATCCCTGTTTCAACTTATCTTTTCTATGCTTATTATAACCTGTCATACTCAGAAATTCGATATAATAATACCCTGAAAAAGTTGAGTTCAGACAAATATTCCTAAATGATATGTTGCTTCAGTTTATCTGAATTACATAAATGTCTTAAGCTATACTAATGAGATACTAATCTGACCAGAATAAAATGATGGTTTTACTATGCATGATATCTATGAAACTAGGCATGTAATATTTTCTCTTCTTGACATAATTACACACCTAGATAATCTTCACAAATCAAAGAGCCTCTTGATATGTAAGCTACTGGAACACCATTTAATATAATTTATGGGTACGGGACTCATTAAAATAATGGTGAGAAGAGATTGTTTTCGATTGAACTATTCTTTTTTCTTTTCTTCTTTTTGGAGAGGTTTTTGCTATAGGGCGTGTCACTCGCCAGACATACAGAGAGAGACAGAGAGACAGAAAGTGAGAAATCACTCCCCAGGGGGGATGGCCACGCTACAGTCCCTTCTCCTCCTTTCTCCTCTCAGGATCCTGGGCACTCATGCACACGCACCTGGTGTAAGTTTAAGCCACCAGGTCCAGGACTCGAACCACGGTTGACTATGTGGCAGTCCAGCGACATAGCCATTACACTAACTGCTGGTCCCGATTGAAATATTCTTTTGATGGTGCAACACAACACACCAACACTTCCATAGATGAGAGACAGAATAGTACTAGTGCTCCAAAGGAGAGAAGTCTGTCATGCAGACATGCACAGTACCCTGGACAGTATAACAAGCTGAGGTGTAGCAGGCAGGTAGAGTATGGCAAGCCAGGTAGGAGTTATCTAGGTTTCTCAAGGCCCCTGTGGATAGACATCTGTGAGATTTTTCAGGCTCAGGGGCATGAGAGCTATCCCTAGTTGTCTGGTATCTACTTTGGGAGTGCAGGAGCCAAAGTGGGGTAGTTGAGGTATCTACATAGTAGTCTTTGGGAATTAGAACCCAATTAAGGCACTTTTCGCTATTGTCTATGGATAGGCATAGCTTCATGGGTGTACATATAGCACAGGGCTCCATGCTTATTTAGATATTTTTGCTATCAAGTGCATGTGTTCATCAGAGAGACAGAGAGACACAGGGAGAAAGTGAGAAATCACTCCCCAGGTGAGATGGCCACACTGCAATCCCTTTTTTCTCTAGTCTCCTCTTGGGATTTGGGGCATGCACATATGCATGCCCAGCCTGAGTTTCAAGCCTCCAGTTCTGGGTCTTGAACCATTGTTGGCTATGTGAGAGTCCAGCCCCTTAACACTATACCACCTGCTAGAGCTTTCTATTTTATTTTTAATTCAATCATTATATTTTACATTATACTTTGCATTTGGTCTGATGCTCTGCTGCTGATGTTTTGAAATTTTTAATACATTTTTAAGAAGAGGCATGGAATTTTCATTTTGCAGTAAGCCCTGCAAATTGTCCTATTTACGGGTCTTCAGTTTTGTTTTATCAAAGTGCCTTGTTTGTGTTGCTAGTTCTCTTGGATCCTATGCTAGAACTTGAACTTTAAAAAATATATTTGAAGAGGGGCCAGCAGATGGAGTAGCAGTATGTTGTTGGACTCCTACATGGCTGACTGTTGTTCGAGTCCTATACCCGGTGGTTTGAAATTCACTCCAGGCTTGTGTGCGTGTGTGATCCCAGGAAGAGAATAGAGGAGAAGGAACTGTGGCATGACCATTCTCCTTAGGGGGTGGGGAGTGAATTTTCATTTTCCCTCTCATGGTCTCTGTCTCTCTCTCTCTGGCAAGCTCATGCATCCTAAGGCAAAAACCTCTCCTATATTATATATATATGTATATATATATATATATATATATATATATATATATATATATATTTGAAGAAATGATTTGAGTCTCAAGATGATCATGTTTTCCTCCAGAAATGTTTTTCCCATGCTTCTCCCAATCTCTTGGCAGCACTACTGATCCAAACTAAGAATTTAAATTCTGGACTTGAGATTGCCTGAACCGTCCTGATAATGTGAAGCTGGACTACAGGATTTTTTTTTTTTTTTTTTTTTTTTTTTTTTTTTTTGGAGAGGTTTTCACTATAGGGCGTGTGCGCTCGCCAGACAGACAGAGAGAGACATAGAGACAGAAAGCGAGAAATCACCCCCCAGGGGGGATGGTCACGCCGCAATCCCTTCTCCTCCATTCACCTCTCGGGATCTTGGGCACGCACGCACACGCGCCCGGCGTGAGTTTTAAGCCACTGGGTCCGGGACGCGAACCGCGGCCGACTACGTGGGAGTCCAGCGACAGCCATTATGCTAACTGCTGGTTTCCGGACTACAGAATTTTATGAGAGATTATTTACTTTCAGCTCTCCCTTACCATGGGTTTTTTTGGTACCTGCTTTAAGTGTAAAGTGGTTTTAGAGTTGCATGCATTGGTAAACCCCAGGCTTGGATCGATGTCCCCTAGTGGTGAGAGGCCACCATTGAATAATTCAATTTTGTAGCAGTTTCTTCAAGATTATAAAATGTCCTCAGCAAACAAGTATCTTTCAGTACTGAGTTTAAAACCTACACCTTAGGTCTTATCTTCTCCTGGATTTTGGCCAATAACTCCTCACTATTTGTTAGTTGTATGCCACCTGTGAGTGAATTTTGTAATACTCATCATTAAGAGTATTTGATTGACTTCAAAAAGTGTTGGATCTAAATTGGTAAGTTCCAGTTACAAGAAGACTTTTTCCATTGTTTAATACAATCATATTTTACATTTGTTCTTTTTTCAAATTTGCTACGTTTTGGGACCAGCAGTTAGCGTAATGGCTATGTCGCTGGACTCCCACGTAGTCAACCGCGGTTCACGTCCTGGACCCGGTGGCTCAAAACTCACGCCGGGCGCGTGTGCGTGCGTGCCCAAGATCCCAAGAGGAGAATGGAGAAGGGATTGCAGCGTGGCCATCCCCCCTGGGGGGTGATTTCTCGCTTTCTAGCTCTCTGTCTCTCTGTCTGCTCGGCGAGCGCACGCTCCCTATAGCAAAAACCTCTCCAAAAAAAAAAATTGCTACGTTTTTATTTAATATACCTTGCACATATTTTCCAACATTTTTTTAAGTACTTTAAGTCAAGCAAATATCATAGCATTTTATGTTTGTGTCAGATTATTTCAAAACTAGGATGCTTCCTTTGATCTTTCACTCCTTCGTCTAATTTCTATTGGTTCTTTCACATAGTGTCATGTTATCCATGGATGAGTTTAATGATTTTTGAAATCTACTTATTTTTCTTGGGGATTTACTCGTGGAAATTCTTTTTCTGTGCTCTGGGATAAAGGTTAGTTCCTCCAGAGAGGGGCTTTATTTGCCTCTGATTACTGAAGACTTCTATTTCACAACTAGTTCCGGGTATTTTAAATATAATTTTAGGTTTAGTATTATGCTGACTGAAAATAGTAACAGGCTAAATTATTCTACTCCTTAAACATAAGAATATTGGCTGCTTCTGTGACAGTATGAGCAAAATAGACAGGGAAGGGGAATGAAGTCATTTTATAGGGTGTTTTTCTTCTTCTTCTTTTTTTTTTAAGAGATGTTTGCTATAGGGTGCATGCTCTTGCCAGAGAAAGAGAGAGACAGACAGAAAGCGAGAAATCACCCCCATGGAAGATGGCCATGCCACAATCCCTTCTCTTCCATTCTCCTCTAGGGATTTTGGGTACGCACGCACAAGTATTCAGTGTTAGTTTCAAGTCACTAAGTCCAGGACTTGCACAGCTATTGGCCATGCGGGAGTACAACACCTTAATCACCATGCCACCTGCTGACTCCTCTAGGGTGTTTTAAATGTATAGATTACACAGATACGTTTGTTGAAAAACTGCAGATGACATTTAAGGTTTGTACATTTCATAGTATATGCATTTTATCTACAATTTAAAAGAACCATAAATAATTATTTAAATCTATTTAAAGATAATCATGCTAAACTACTTAAGAAGTACACTGATGACTGTAACTTATGATGCGTTTTTTGCATAGAAAAACAGAAAAAATACATGACTTTTCTGACATCCCAGTATTTTAAAATTTATCAAAAAGCAGTCAGTTGAGATAGATGGAGGGACAGATAGATACACAATGAAGATAAAAATCTTGATGGCAGATTTATACATATTCACTCTAAGATCTGTTGGTTTTTGCTTGGATGTTTGAACTATTTCATAACAAAATGCTGAAAAATACTAAAAACGTATATAGGATTATTGTGTTCAGAACCAAGTACTATAAATTCAGGCCCAAAATCTTAAGAGCCAAATTGTTCAAGGTTACAACTTTTATGGAGTTTTTTTCCTCCTTTCTCTTTGCTCAAAATCACGATGGAAACAAATGTCTTTGTAGTATTCTGGATGGTAATGGGAGGTAGATTTCTTTGTACTTCACTCAGTTTTAGGATATGATCCTTTATGGTATAGATGCATGAATTTTTTTGTTGTATGGAGTTTTTCTTTTTTTTTTTTTTTTTTTGGAGAGGTTTTTGCTATAGGGCACGTGCGCTCGCCAGACAGACAGAAAGAGACAGAGAGATAGAAAGCAGGAAATCACCCCCCAGGGGGGATGGCCACGCCGCAATCCCTTCTCCTCCATTCTCCTCTCGGGATCTTGGGCACACACGCACGCGCGCCCGGCGTGAGTTTAAGCCGCCGGGTCCGGGACTCGAACCACGGTCGACTACGTGGGAGTCCAGCGACATAGCCATTACGCTAACTGCTGGTCCCTTGTATGGAGTTTTTATGGTTGTATAAAGTTTGGACTTAGGGTTTTTTATATAAATAAATCATGTTTTTGTTACTGTAATTTCTTATTTATTTATTTCTGTTACAGGGCATGTTACATGTGCACTCGCCAGAGTGTGACAGAGAGAGGGATAGCTAGAGCGAGAAATCACATTGTAGGGAGAATGGCCACACTGTAATCTCTTTTCCTCCATTCTCTTGGAATGCACACATGACTAGTGTGATTTTTAAACTGCCAGGTCAGGGATTCAAACTGTGGTTGGCCATATGGGAGTCCAGCACCTTAACCGACATGTCACCTGCTGGCCCCTATTATTATAACTTCTAATTCACGTATAATTGTTGTATATATTTTATGGGTAAAGTGTTTTTTCAAAACACACATCCATTGTGTAATGATCAAACTAGGGCAATGAATGTATCTACCATCTCAAATATTTATTATACTTTGTGTTATGTACATTTGAATCCACTTCTCTAGTTATTTTGAAGTATGTATTGCATTGTTACCAACTAACATTACTCACTCCATTTATGGACTTGTGGTCTTGTAATTGTTAACCAGGTTACCCCCATCTCCTTCATCCCCTCTCACTTTTCCAATTTTCGTATCCACCGTCACATTCTCCACTTCTATGTAATGGATTCTTTGAGTTTCCACCAATAAGTGAGAACAAACAGTATTTGTCTTTAAATGCCTGCTTTAATTTACATAGCATTATTTCCTTCAGGTTTGTCCATTTTGTCTAAAATAACTGAATTTTACCCTTTTTTGATTGCGTAGTATTCTGCTATGTATACATAATACGTATTCTTTTTTATCATTTATTTTTTAAGAGGTTTTCGCTTTAGGTTGCACGTGCTCACCAGAGAGAAAGAGAGACAGAGACAGTGAAAAGGAAAGTGAGAAATCGCTCCCTAGAGTTGCAATCCCTTTCCTCCATTCTCCTCCTGGAACCTTGGGCACACACGCAGGCACGTCCAGCGTGAGTTTTAAGCCACTGGGTCTGGGACTCGAACTGTGGTTGACCACGTCCTATCACATAGTCTTATCCATTCATCCTTTGCTAGTCACTTAGGTTGATTCCTTATCTTGGCTACTGTGAATAGTGCAGCAATAAACATGAGAGTGCGAATATCTCTTTGCCATATTGATTTCCTTTCTCTTAAGTAATACCTAGTAGTGAGATTAGTGAATGATAAAGTAATGCTAGTTTTATTTTTTTGAAGAACTTTCACGTTGTTTTCTATGACTGTACTAATCTACATCCCCACCAACAATGCATTAAGAGTTCCCCTTTCTGCAAAAACTTGTCAGCACTTATCATTCTTTGCTTTTCTTTGTTTGCTTTTGTTTTTAATTTTGATAATAGTCATTTCGATTGGGGTGAGGTGATACCTCACTGTGCTTTTGATTTGCATTTCCCTGCTAACTAGCGATGCTGAGCGTTTTTGTCATATGCTTGTTGACCATTTGCGTGTCTTTTTTTGAGGACCGTCTGTTCAGATGTATTTTCTGCCTTTCTTTTTGAGACAAGTTTTTACCATGGGGCACGTGCACTCATCAGAGAGTCAGAGACAGAGAGACAGAAAGCAAGAAATCACCCGCTGGGGGTGGGATGACTATGCTGCAATCCCTTCCCTTCTCTTCCATTCTCTTCTCAGTATCTTGTGCGTGCATGCATGCACAGATACCTGGCATGAGTTTTAAGCCACTGGGTCCGGGACTCAAACCACAGTCAACTATGTGGGGGCACAGCGACATAACCACTACACCATCTGCTGGTCCCGGATTTCCCATTTCTTCAATCAAATTATATTATTATTACTATTATTTGCTGTCAAGCTATTTGAAATCCTTATGTATTCTGATTATTAACTCCTTATTGGATGCATAGCCTGCAAATATTTTTCTCTGAGGATATCTCTTCACAAAGTGAATTGTTTCCTTTACTGTCCTTTACACCTGATTTTTTTTTTTTTTTTGGAGAGGTTTTCGCTATAGGGCACGTGCGCTCGCCAGAAAGACAGAGAGACAGAAAGCGAGAAATCACCCCCAGGGGGGATGGCCACGCCGCAATCCCTTCTCCTCCATTCTCCTTTCGGGATCTTGGGCACGCACGCACACACACCCGGTGTGAGTTTAAGCCACTGGGTCCGGGACGTGAACCGCGATCGACTACATGGGAGTCCAGCGACATAACCATTACGCTAACTGCTAGTCCCCTTGACACCTGGTTTTGAAGATTGAATTTATTTGGGTTTATCCTAATGAAGTTCAATGATCTTGAATCTGCAGGTTTTTATCTTTCGCCAAATTTGGGAAGTTTTAAGCCATTATTTCTCTATATACTCTTACTTTTCATTTTTCATTGTTAAAAATTAATTATTAGAGGTCGTGTGTACTTGCCAGAAGATGAAGGGGAAAGAAAAGAAAGAAAGTATTCCCCAATGGGGTGTGGTCATGCCACAATCCTTTTTCCTATATTTCTCCATCCCATCAGGATTGGGGGCACACACACACGTATGCAAACATATGCAAAGTGTGTTTTTTCAGTTGCTAGGACTGAAATTTAAACTGTGGTTGGCCACATGGGATCCAACTTTCTATGCATAATACATAACCACTGTGCTACATCGGTCCTCCCTGTATACTCATTCTATCCAAAACACTTTTTCTCTTCTTTTCAGACTTCTCTTCTGCCTATTGAATTTTCCTGTGGTCTCATCTCCTGGACAAGGGAAGAGATTATCAGGCTTCCAGGTATTTCTCTGGTTGATTGCTTGTTTTGTAAAGAACCTCTGTATGTGTGGACAATGAAGTATATGTGCCAGATTGGGCCACTTGTAGCATTGAGATGGCCCCACTAGTGCCCATCAGTGTCCCTGATGTCTCTTGAAAGGGCGAGACATCTTCGATCCATGGAGATAGAGTTATCTTGGACTGAATTGCTTCTTGTGGTCTTTCTTGTTGGTGCTATATCTTGCTATCATTTAGAGAAAAGGGGTTTTCCTGCCTTGTATGATAGAAGAGCATTTTCCCTATTTGATTATTGTTTTCTGGGCTCCTGATCTACTAATCTTTCATTACTGTTAATATCTGGCTGCCTTAATGTTCTGTTGTGGGAGGAAGGAATGGGATGATTTGATCACTTTCTTTTGCGAGGTTAGAGATTGGGAAATACCAGATCTAAGTCATCTTCTGTAGGTGGTTAGCAATATGTAAGATGTCCTCTCACTGTGTTGCTCCTTTAGTCCTGGAGTCCCAAACCAAATCACTTTCTTCTTATCACCTTTCAGAATTTTGAGGTGTCTCCTGACTTATTTCTAGGTTTTATAGTTGTATTTAATGAGTGGCATGGGGAGAAACGAATCTGTATATTCTTATTTGCAGTGGAAGATCACATATAAAAATTTTAATGCATGCTCATCATGTATTCTTAGTCATTTAATACAGTACCTGGAATCCAATAGGCTCCAAGTAAATAGTTATTATCTACTTACTTTTCCTCAATGAAAAGAGTGATTAATCAAACTACATAAATTGTCTTATTCAAAACACAGATGCAGAATTTTACATATGTATACAAATACATATAGCAAAAGAATTATTCATTATTTAAAATGTATTTTTTATCAAATCTATCTATATATTTATCTATATATTTGTAAATTGATTTAGAAAAACAATTCCTAATGTACATGCACAAGTTTTATTTGGTATGTACCTAAATACTTAGTTATTTCATTCTCTCTAAATAAGTAATACTACTTTTTATGTACAAAATATCTTTATGAAAAAAGGAGAACTACATTAGCCAACTTTGCTAGGTAAACCAAGTAAATGTAATATACACACATGTAACATTAACATCAGAATTTTTAGTTTACCATCTAATTTCTATTTGTACCATAATAACATTGTATAATAAGAATACTAACATTTGGTTTACACTTTGAGCTACTTTGAATTTGACTCTTCGAAAAGCAGGTAACTTTCTCAGGATGGACACCTAAATGTGCTTACAGATTACTCAGATTGTTTCCATCCCAAAGGGTTAGAGACTTAAACAACAGTTGTATAAACAATGAAAGTTAATTATTTTATGCAATAAAATGTCATAAACCCAAAGGTTAAGAAGTTAACATGCTATTTAAAAACTTCTTTAGAATTAAAGAATATAAAATTTATATTTTGTCATAAATTATTCCTTGTAAAGTCACATGACAATCACATACTTATAAAAAAATCTAAAGTTAAGAAAGAAAAAAACTCACATTTATTAACTTCTAAAAAACTGAATGTATTTAGTGTACATATTTCAATGAGTTTGTACATTTATGCTACCGATTCTAGTATCAACAAAATTAACTTATCCATTCATTGTGCCCTTTTTAAAGTACCAAGATTAGGTTCCAAAAAGTTTAAACCAGTATTTATTAATTTGGATGTTAACTGAGTTTATTTTCAAATCACCCTATGGCATGCTAAAATTATTTTGATAAGATACAATTACTATTCCATTGGCTTCATGAAGAAAAAGAGAGTTAATCTCACATGACCCATGAGATAGTGGCCACCAAAGCAAAACTAAGCCTCTACCAGAAGAAAATCTAAGGGTCAGACCAGCAGGTCCCATAATGGTTATGTTGCTAGACTCCCACATAGTCAATTGCAGTTTGAGTCCCAGACCCGGCAACTTAAAACTCAAGCTGGGTACGCGAGAGTGCATGTCCAAGACCCCAAGAGGAGAATGGAGGAGAAGGGATTGCTGCAGGGCCATCCCCCCTGGGGGGTGATTTCTCACTTTCTGTCTGTCTCTGTCTCTCCAGTGAGCACATGCACCCTATAGCAAAAATCTATTAAAAAATAAAGAAAAAAAAAGAAAAGAAAGAAAAAGAAAATGTTAAAAAAAAAAGGAAAGAAAGAAAAAAGAAAACCTAAGAGTAGGATGAGGTGGAAATACAAAAATTAGTTGATAGGTATTCACCTTCCCCTTTACATTGAATGCACTTCTAATTTCTTTTTTTAAAATTCAGATTAATTTGATATTTTACATAAAGTCCCCATTATGATGTATATATTTTTCAACAGAGAATTTCACATTTTTTGTGTTAAATATTTCTTCCCTTTGCATTTTACACCTACCCTTGATGACTTACTCTCTACCATCCATTCCCCTCCATTCAAATCTCTGATATCTACACTTATCCTTTCTACTATTATATCATATCTATGGATCTTTCAACTTCCGCCATAAAGTATAAACATTCAGTACATATTGAGTGGGGATATACAGTGTGTTTCTTTCAGAGTCTGACTCACTTTGCTATACATTAAGTCTTTTATATTCATCCACTTTGAATCAAATGATAGAGTCTCAATTTTTCTTAAGGCTGAGTAGTATTCCATAGTATATACGTGCCACAGTTTTTCAACCCAGTCATCAGTTTTTGGGTTCTTAGGTTGATTCCTTGTCTTAGCAACTGTGAATAATGCTGCAATGGATATCTGAGTGTCTTTCCAACTGAGTATTTTTCTATCCTTTAGATGAATAGGAGTGGGATTTTTGTGTCATGTGGTAGTTCTATTTGTAGGTTTTTGAAGAACCTCCATATTGTTTTTCACAGAGGTTGTATTAATTTACATTCCCACCAAGAGTGTAAGAGCGTTCTCTTTTCACCATAGCCTTGCCAGCACTTGTAATTCTTTGTTTGATCTTAGCCATTTTAAGTAGAGTTAAGTAGTCTCATCATCATTTTAATTTGCATTACCCTTACGACAAGACTTTCAACATTTTTTCTTATGCCTCTTGGCATTCATAAGTTTTCCTTGAAGAGTTTCTATTCAATTCATTAACATATTTTTAACTGGGTTATTAAACTTTTTTATGGATAAACTGCTCAAGTGTCCTATATATTCTGGCTACCAATTCCCTGTCTGAGTAATAACTTGCAAATATTTTCTCACACTCTGAAGGTTATCTTTTCACTGTAGTTGTTGTTTCCTTTGCTGCAAGGAAGCTTTTTAGCTTGATGTAATCCTACTTGTCTATTTTGGGAACTATTGTCTATGCTTTGAGAGTCTTACTTAGAAATTTTTTCCTATTTCAATGTCTTCAAAACTTTCTCCTGAATGTTTTCTACCAGTAGTTTTATAGTTTGAAGCTTTACCTTTAAATCTTTGATGAATTCTGAGTTGATTCTTGTTAATGGTGACAGATAGGAGTCCAGTTTTATTTTTCTGCTGATGTGCATTCTTACCTCCTGTACCACTTGCTGAAAAGACTTTTTTTCCTCCACTGCTTTGTCTTGTACCCTTTGTCAAAGATCAGTTGGATTCATACTTTAAGATTTGTTTCTGTATTCTCTACTCTGTTCCAACAATCTGTGAATCTATTTTTGTGTAAGTATCATGCTGTTTTGACTATCATTGCTTTGTAATATACTTTAAAATTGGATAGTGAGATGTCTCCTACTTTATTCTCAATATTGTCATCATCATATGGGTCTTTCATGATTCCAGACATATTTTATTATTGCATTTTCTATTTCTGTGAAGAATGCCACTAGCAATTGGACTAATCACATTAAATACATAAATTAATTTGCATAGAACTGAAATTTTGATTATACTAATTCTTCCATTCCAAGAACAAGGGATATCTTCACATTTTTTTTGTATCGTATTCAGTATCATTTTTCAGTTTTTCAAAGTTTTCCTTGTAGATGTCTTTCACCTCTTGGTTAAGTTTATTCTGAAGTATCTTGTTCGTTTTGTGGCTGTTGTAAATGGGATTGAGTTTCTCAATTCTGTCTTGGTCTGTTCATTGTTGGTGTATAAAAATACTATAGATTTTTGTATATTGATTTTGTATCTTGCTACTTTAGTGAATTAATTTTCCAGTTCTAGGAGGGTTTTTTTTGTATATCTTTTGTATTTTCTATGTTTATAATTCTATCATCTGTCAATAGGGACAATCTAGCTTCTTTTTCTATTTGAATGACTTTTATTTTGTTCTTTTGTCAGATTGCATTGGCCAAGACTTACAGCAATATGTTGAGAAAGAATGGAGAAAGTGGGCAGTCTTGTGTTGTTAAATAATATTTATTAACTAAACTACAGTAATAACTGTAAAAAAGTCTTGATAACCTATTGTGTTGTTGAGTGTTAACAAATATGTAATGCTTTAATATGTGCTGTGAGCACTAAAAGGATGAGAAGCACTGATATATTGAATTCAGCAATCTATTTCAGCAAGACAAAAATCAAAATATTATTTGCCTTTTAACTTATTGCTTTTTAAGGAAAATGTGTCTCCATGAAAATTGGTAAAGGATAATGGTTAAAACTATAATCTCTAGGACCAGCCATGGCAATGCATGTTGCTACAACACCATGTTCTGCAGGATGGGACTTCATGAGAGGACTGCATTTCATTCCTGGTTCAATATAAAGGCTAGGTGTGGTAGTGTGAATCTATAATTCCAGTGAAATGGGAGGCTGAGGCAAGAGGATCATGGATAACATAGCAAGACCCTGTTTGAGAAAGAGCCAGGGATAGTGGTGTGCTCTTGTAGTCCCAAGATGGAGGTGAAGCAGGAGAATTGTGACACATCAAGACCATGTCATAAAAAGACAAAAGCAAGCAAACAAGCACACATAGGCTCTAAAACTGGCCTTCTTTGATTTATAACTCTCATCTCCACTTTTCTAGAACTGTGTTGTATGTTTAGTCTCTTTGTACCTTGATTTCTTCGTTTCTTAAAATGTGTTTGGTACCAACAATATGAGTAGTTCACGGCAAATGTGCATTGTGAAAAAACTATGCATAGATTTAAAATATTTTGGCACCAAAATAAACTTATACTCTACTTCCATTTTTCCACACACTTTTCGAGTTCCTTTTTACTCTCTCCATAAGGCTTTTGTGAAAATCAAATGGGTTAATACATGTGAAGCAGCACTCAATAAATATGACCTGTTGTTATTTAATGGTACCTATTTAATGATCATTCTATTTTTGGTTTTATCTTATTAGAAATTTGAATAAATTAATGGATACAAAAACTGTTGTGGATAATAGTTCAAATGTAAGTGTATTTCCATATTTTGGATTAAAAGGGAAATATTAAAAAACTATTCAATGAAAGTAAATATCAGACCTACATTTCATTATTTAAAGCAATGTGGCAAAAAGCAGGCAGAGATACATGTGGCAAAAGGGCAGCTTTCATGAAAGAAAATTAAGGTATCTTTAATTATTAAAATGGTGAATGCTACAATGTTGATGTCCCATAGTGCACCTATTATGTGTCTACAGTTTCAGAAAATACAGTGAGTATCTAAATCATGTAATTAGGACTTGCAAGCAGACTCTGAACTATTTTTTGTTCTTAAGAAGATGTCACCTAGCTAAGCTTTAGATGTAATAATTAGACTGAAGATAATTTGGTACCCATTTTTATTTGGGGAAATGATCAAAGTTTACTATAAAAGTCTCAGAGAGATTAAAATCACATAACAAAACAAAACAAAAATGGCATATTTTAAATGCTGACACTTTTTAAAATGCATTTTTTTATTATTTATCCATCAGCCATTTTACTCGTAGTAAATTTGTACTTAGATATTTTAATGGCCACAAATGAACATTAATGGTTATATACTTGTTTATTTATATCCTTATTGAGATTAACTCTATTTGTAAGCACATGTTTTTATTTTACCACTTTAATGACTTTATTGTTGTGATAATATTGTAATTATTTTAAAAATTATCTTGGTGAAAAATGTCTAATTTAAGTATGAAATTATTATTCTTCATATGCATTATGTTCTGAACTGCTGTGTCTTTTAATTTAAAAAAAATATTTTTTTGGAGAGGTTTTTGCTATAGGGCACATGCACTCGCCAGAAAGACAGAGAGAGACAGAGAGATAGAAAGCGAGAAATCACCCCCCGGGGGGATGGCCACGCTGCAATCCCTCCTCCTCCATTCTCCTCTTGGGATCTTGGGCGGGCACGCATGCACACGCACCCGGCGTGAGTTTAAGCCACCGGGTCCAGGATTCGAACCGTGGTCAACTACACGAGAGTTCAGTAACATAGCCATTACTCTAACTGCTGGTCCGTTTTAATTTAAAATTTTCAAGGATTTTGTTAAGATGCATTTACTATTGCGATATAGACAACTTTGATATAAACATGTCATAGTATGATTGCTTGCACTGGCAATATTTATTTAAATTTCCTCATTCTATACTTTGATAAAGGCTTTTTTTTTTAAGTTTTCTTTTCTGCCCAGAGATACAAAAAACCTGTTTTGTTCTTTTCCACAAAATAACAAATATTTAACCTCAGCAATTAACAAGTTATTTAGGCCAGTACTTTGCACACCTCTTAGAACTAAGGTAATCTATTTTCAGTTCCTTTAGGGTAGACATGAATGGAGGAAGATAAATTCATGGCAGATAAGATCTAAAGTTTCTGGTTTCCTCCAAACATTTCCATTGCACAATCTCATTACTTACTTTGAAATTCAGTGAATGTATGTAAAACTTGATATACTTATATTCAAATAAAAACCTTAATTCAATATTAAAGTAATTATTTTGAATAATCTGTGCTATCCATATTGTTTTCCTTCTTTATCCTACCTTGGATTGTCTATACAAAAATGTTTCAAAAATGTCCAATGCCTTAGGTAATATTTGTGTTCACACCCATAATACAAATTTTGCCAGACTACTTTGTGATAGAGCTCTTAGAAAAATTAAATAATATTCAGGGCTGCATTTTTAACAACAGGGACAAATTTTGTAAAAATCAAATGGAATAGAAAATAGGAGTTTTAACATGTTTTGTGATGCCATTCCTACAAATTATAGAACTAAAATATCTGTCTTCCTCCACTCACAAATATTCCTCTGTGCACTCAAATACGCTTAGATTTTTAGTTATAAAAAATTTAGTGATGGGGGACCAGCAGTTAGCGTAATGGCTATGTTGCTGGACTCCCACGTAGTCGACCGCGGTTCGTGTCCCGAACCCAGTGACTTAAACTCACGCCGGGCACGTGTGTGTGCGTGCCCAAGATCCCGAGAGGAGAATGGAGGAGAAGGGATTGCGGCGTGGCCATCCCCCCGGGGGGTGATTTCTCGCTTTTTGTCTCTCTGTCTCTCTCTCTCTGTCTGGTGAGCACATGTGCCCTATAGCAAAAACCTCTCAAAAAAAAAAAATTTAGTGAGATTTATACGTAGACATAGTTTTTAGTCCAGAACATTTATAAGCAGGTAATTCAACTCATGACCACTAGGCAAAATCCAAACTAATGTGTTTTCATTGACTAGCACTATTGAGGTAATCTTGAAACAACCACAAAATTTTAGAAATCTCACTTTCATATTAAAATCTGAATTTATATCCATCCTTTAAATAAATATAAAATTTACTGATGGTGGACTTCCATTCCCCATACAGAAAAAATTTGCTTTGGTGAATATTGGCAGCCCCTTTAGTAGTATGTGACTTTTGGGACCAGCAGTTGGCATAATGGCTATGTCGCTGAACTCTCATGTAGTCTATCGTGGTTCGAGTCCTGGACCCGGTGGCTTAAACTCACGCCTGACGCATGTGCGTGCGTGTCCAAGATCCCGAGAAGATAGTGGAGGAGAAGGGATTGCAGCATGGCCATCCCCCCGGGGGGTGATTTCTCACTTTCTGTCTCTCTGTCTCTCTCTGTCTTTCTGGTGAACGCACACACCCTATAGCAAAAACCTCTCAAAAAAAAAAAAAAAAGTAGTATGTGACTTATCTTTTTTTTCTTTTTTTTAGGTGCCTAATAGGTCTTTATTTTTTTTAAGGAGTTTAATATGTTTTACTTATTTATTTTTAATTAATTTATTATTTTACATTTTCCCACAAGCATTTACTTTACATATCAAAAATTTTTGCTCATACTCCATAGTTTTCAACAGTTAATAAACAACTTTCAAAATTTCAAAATGTTTGTGATAATTTTGTTTGTGACTCTATAACAACAGAGACAGTATGGTTTTAAATTTTTTTGAGTAAATATTTGCATGTCTACCACTCAAATTGTTGAAAAGCAAACACCCAGCACACAATTCACACATGAACTTTCCCAACTCAGCCGTGCCTACCAAGTGTTCTGTGATATACCATCTGCTAGCAAAAATCAGTCTCTGTTTCTTCCTTCAAAGTCTTCCTCAGGGTAATCCTCTGGTTGTGGCTGCTCTTTTGCAATCTCTACTGATTACAATGCTGGGCCAGAAAGGACCAGATTATTTTATGATACAAATTCTTTCATCTGGATTCTCTAATCCTTTCTGCCGGGCAGAACTGTTTATGGTGCCAGGTCATTTTTCCAAGAGCTTCTGTTGGCTTTCTTGAGATCTACCCTAGTTCCATAGTTTTCTGATCATATCTTCAAATATGACAATCAAAGCCCTGGTAATAACGAGTATTTCCAATTTCTGATGCAAGGCAACAGGTATTATCGAACTCATGCAAGTATCTCTTCTGCCACAAAATAAGAATACTCTCAATATTTTCCAATTCCAGAGGGGTCAAGAAGGGAGAAAAGTTTGTTTCGATTTAAATAAACAAACAAGCAAAAAATATTTTAACAAATTGCTGAACCTAGTAAGTGACTTTTCTACATTGCACGGTCCCTACTCAGGTTTCACTCATTTTAATTACCTAATTGATGTCTATAGATATTTGAGAGTGTATTACTCTGGATTAAGATATATTATATCCTTAGACTCCACAGATTCAACATTCATGAAATAAACTGGCCATGACGAGAGATCTGAAATATATCATCATTTGTCATTTTGCTGAAATTGAAATTTGAATTGTTGGGTTATAAAAATGGAGTATGGAAATTAGCTAATGAGTGGGCTTACCTCACTTTCAGCACGCACATCTTACATCCGTAACTATGCCCCACTTGTTATTAATACATGGTAGGGCAGATAGACTCATGGATAACACAGAGGATTTCTACCTCCTGATGACATACTTCTATTTAATTTCCTCATGGTATTTGTGAATTATTTCTAACCAATGAAATATAATTAAGGTGATAAGATGTTTCTCCTTAATTACATTACATGATATGGCAGAGGTGATGCAGTTTCACTCCTATCATTGTGTCAACTTACAGAATATTCTTTTTCAGACAACCTGAGCTAGAGACTCTATTTTCTGGCTTGTTGAAATGAGCAGCTATGTTGAGGAAACCCACATGATAAGAAGCAGAAGGTGGCCCCTAGGAACAATGGACAATTTCTATGGCCTGAGACTGACCTATACAGCAGTCAGAAAACTGTCAGAACCCTCCAGCATATAGCCAAAAGAAAATGAACGTTGCCAACAGCTAAATAATCTCAGAAGAAAATTCTTACAAAGCCAACTCTCTAGGTTAAAAGCAGCCAATTCACAACTTGACTGATGCCTTCCAAGGCCTTGAGGAGAAGGGCCAGCTAAGTCGTGCTTAGACCCCTAGCTCAAGAAAATGTGAAAGTGTAAACGGGTTTTAAGCTGCTAAATTGTGAAAATTTGCTGTACAGCATAGGAAACCAAGATACATGGTCATTCCACTGGAGGAAAAAAAAAAACTGATGATTCAGTTAAGTTTATGGTTAATACCATCACAAGAATGGTGTAGCATACTGAGTACATTTTAGTGACAGAATTTAATAGCTTTATAAATACACATATTCATTTATGTCTAGAATTACTGAAGGTATTCTGGGCTAACATAAAATGAACTATATAGGGTGTGATGGTTAATTTTATGTGTAAACTTGATTAGGCCACAGTACCCAGATATTTGGTCACACATTATTCTGGATAATTTTCAGGTTATTTTTTAGATGAGAATAACATTTCAATCAGTAAATTTAGACAAAACAGATTACCCTGTGTAATATGGGTGGGTATGATCTAATTAGTTGAAGTCTGTAATAAAAAAAAAGAATGGCTTTCCCAGGGCAAGGGGGAATTCTATCAGCAAGCTGACTTTGGACTTGAGCTGCAACAGAAACTCTTCCCTGAATCTCTACCCTGATGGCATACCAGGCAGATTCTGGGTTTTCTGTGTCTTTCTCTCTTCCCTCCATCTATATACACGTATACTCAGCCTGTTGGGTCTGTTTCTCAGAAGAGCCCTAATGCTTATGAGAAGTTAGATACTATTGTATCCTTGTCACATGTCACCATTATGAAAAGACTTTATTAGCAATTAGTAAAGTGGAAATAAGTTTTTCAATTTTAGCTTTGAAGAGTTCCATCTGATGACAAAAAGATAGCAGTAAACATAAAATAATTCTGATTTTAAAACTTTGGAGTACATTGGAAGATACAATGTTCAATGATTTAATTTATATTTTACTTATTACTCAATGTCTTCTCAGTTTTCAGTGGTTAAGAAAGGGAAAAACTGGGAGTAGCAGTTAGAGTAATGGCTATGTTGCTGGACTCCCATGTAGTCAACTGTGGTTCGAGTCCCAGACACGGTGGCTTAAACTCATGCCGGGTGCGTGTGCGTACATGCCCAAGATCCCGAGAGGAGAATGGAGAAGGGATTGCAGCATGGCCATCCCCCCTGGGGAGGGGTGATTTCTTGCTTTCTGTCTCTCTGTCTCTTTGTGCCCTATAGCAAAAAAACTCTCAAAAAAATAAAAAATAAAAAGAGAGAAAGAGAAAAACTATACTGTAGGGAACGCAAAACTGAAGCTCAGAAAAACTGTGTTATTTTTATTGTTTTTGGCACACCACCATTCTGCATAATCATTCATTGATTTCGAAATACTTAACATTTTAAATACGTTTATGAATATAAGTCTTTATTATTTTGGTTGTAGATATGTGAGTGTAGTGATATATTTAAGTAAAACTTTCTAGTACTTTCTTGTGCAAAGAAAGATATTAAATTCAATAAATACTGTCTTGGATTGTTGCCTTCTTCATTCTATTTCTGAATTTTTGTTGTGAGGATCTTAGTAACCAAGAGTCTGTTCCTTCAGGAAAAAATGATTCATTGAAGTATAAAACTGGAACTCTTATTATTTAGACCCTTTTACTATCATGAGACTTTTTTTTTTTAAGAGGTTTTTGCAATAGGCTGTGTGTGCTCACCAGAAAGACCAAGAGAGATAGAGAGATAGAAAGCGAGAAATCACCCTCCCGGGGGCATGGCTACGCCACAATCTCTTCTCCTCCATTCTCCTCTTGGGATCTTGGGCACACACGCACACGCACCCAACATGAGTTTAAGCCACCAGGTCCAGGACTCGAACCGTGGTCGTCTACATGACAGTCCAGCAACATAGCCATTACGTCAACTGCTGGTCTCAATATCATGAGACTTTAAAGAAACAGTTTTTATAGTTTCTCTGATCAGATATTCTTCCCCTCTAAAATAGTGTTTGGACATAAAAATAATCCCATTGCTAATACTTTAGCTTGTTTGAATGGAAAAAAAAAGTTGATATAATCTATTTATTAAAGAAAACTTACAGCATACCCAAAACTGTGCTGTTTTGGTCAACTAGATAACACAACAACATTAGTCTTTTAAAAGTCTAAACATTTTTTAATTTATTTATAATAGTGACCAAAAATATCAATTCGACTAACAAAATTTCCAACCCAAATACCATGAACTGAGTCTGCACTTGAAAGAGAATTTGTAAGATTGTCATAGACTATAACACCAATGATGGTGTATCTATACCTATATTGGTCAATCTAGCTAAAAAATTGTTAAAATGAGCACTATCTTCATTATAAGCATAATTTTTTTTCATATACATAAAATATCCTTTCAAAAATCTAAGCATACTGGGACCAGCAGTTAGCGTAATGGCTATGTCACTGGACTCCCACGTAGTCAACTGTGGTTCGTGTCCCGGACCCGGTGGCTTAAAACTCACACCGGGCGCGTGTGCGTGCATGCCCAAGATCCCGAAAGGAGAATGGAGGAGAAGGGATTGCGTCGTGACTATCCCTCCTGGGGGGTGATTTCTCGCTTTCTGTCTCTCTGTCTCTCTCTGTCTGTCTGGTGAGCGCACGCGCCCTATAGCAAAAACCTCTAAAAAAAATCTAAGCATATTTTATAGTTTTAAAAATGTATTTTCATTTGAAATAAGTTTAGCAAAAACATTTGAAGTACTAGCATAACTTGTCAAAAGTTTCTGATCAATTTCACATGTGAATTTATAAAAGTATATGTCAAATATATAAATAAAACTTGGAAGACACACCTCTTCTCAATACAAAAGAAATTTTGAATTTTATTTTATTCTTATTTTTTAAATTTACATTTAATCACTGTACTTCTTTACAGTGTACATGGTTTTTCCCCCAGAATAAATACAGTACACATTAGTCAAGTCAAAGATATTAACACGTACATTATCATCAACAGATAACTTTTCATTTTCATATTTGTTGAATGTTTTCTTTGCTAATTTTTTTTCCCTGATCCTTTCCCTATTATCCATCCCCTATTACCTTCCTCCTCCAATACTGTCTCTAGTATCTATAGTTGCCTCCACTATGATACCTTCCAATCTCAGTTTCTGCCAGAGAATACAGACAGACAGGAAATATCAAGCGAGGGTATACAATGCCTTTTACAGTGTAGCTAGCTTCACTTAGCATTAAATCTTCCATATTTGTCCACCTTATATCGAATTCAGGGTCTCATGAATTTTTTATGGCTGAATAATACTCCATAGTGTACATATGTCACATTTTTCAATCCACTCATCTGTTCTTGGATATTTGGGTTGATTCTTGTCCTCGCAATTGTGAGTAATGCTGTAATAAACATGGATGTGCAAGTGTTTTTTTCCAAAAGAGACTTTTCCTATCCTTTGGGTAAACACCTAGGAATGGAACTACTGGGTGGTATAGTAGTTCTATTTCTAAATTTTTTTTGGGGTGGGGAGAGGTTTTTGCTTTAGGGCGCGTGCGCTCACCAGACAGACAGAGACAGAAAGCGAGAAATTATCCCCCGGGGGGGCGATGGCCATGCCGCAATACCTTCTCCTCCATTCTCTTCTTGGGATCTTGGGCACACACGCACACGTGCCTGGCGTGAGTTTTAAGCCACCAGGTCCGGGACATGAACCGCGGTTGACTACGTGGGAGTCCAGTGACATAGCCATTACGCTAACTGCTGGTCCCTCTATTTCTAAATTTTTGAGGACCCTCCATGTGGGAGTCCAGTGCTTTAACCACCATTCCATTTGCTGACCCCATTTTCCCATCTTTTAATTGGACTATTTATTTTTGAGGGTAAACTGCTTGAGTTCTCTGCATATTGTAGCTATCAGTCCCTTATCTGAAACATAGTCTGCAAAGATATTTTCCCATTCTGAGGATTGTCTCTTCACTCTAATTATGGTTTCTTTTGCTGAGCAGAAGCTTTTTAGCTTAATATATCCCACTTGTCTACTTTCAACATTATTGCCTATGCTTTGGGAGACTTATAACACTTTGCCTACTCCAATATCTCCAAGAGATTCCTCTGTGTTTTTCACAAGTAGTTTTATACTTTGAGGTTTTGTTTTGAGATCTTTGATCTATTTTGAGTTGGTTTTTGTTCTTGGTGAGAGACAGGGGTCTAGTTTCATTTTTATGCAGATGGATATCCAGTTTTTCTAGCTTCATTTGCTGAAGAGATGTTCTTTTCCTCACTGGATAGTCTTGTGTCCTTTGTCAAAAATCAGCTGGCTGTATGTTTTGGGGTTATTTCTGGGTTCTGAATTCTGTTCCATTTGTTTACCTGCTTTTTTGTGTGTGTCAATCCCATGTCGTTTGGATTATCATAGATTAGTAATATGTTTTGAGGTCATGAAGCAAAATGATTTGGTTTTGTTTTGTTTTGCCAGTTCCCTAAGATATGTCATTATGTTGTCTATTTTCCACCTTTCTGGGTTTTTTTTTGTTTGTTTGTTTGTTTTTTATGGGCACTAATTACTGTGAATTTCTCTCTTAATAACTGCTTTGGCTGTGTTCTATGAAAACTTGTGTGTTCATTATGGTTGGTTTCAATGAATTTTTTGATTTCTATATTAATATCCTCAGTATTTGTGAAATCATTCAGGAATAGGCAGTTTAGTTTCCATGTGTTTGTGTATGCTCAAGGGTTTTTTCTGCAGTTGACATCAAGTTTGATTCCACTGTGTTCAGAAAAGATGGTCCATATAGTTTCTATACCTTTGAATTTGTAAAGGCTTATTTTGTGTGCTATCATGTGATGTATCTTCTAAAACATTCCACGTGGAGGTGAGAAAAATGCATATTTTGTGGTTGCTGGGTGGAATGTTCTATAGTACTCTGTCAAGTCCATTTGATTTACGGTATCATTTAGATTTTTTATCTCTGTTTATTTTTTGTCTAAATGATCTGTCCAGAGGAGATAGTGGGGTGTTGAGATCTGCAACAATTATTGTGGTGCAGTGTATCTCTCCCTTTAGATCTAGCGATCTCTCTTTCACATATTTGGGTGCTCTGGTGTTGGGTGCATAAATATTTATCGATGTTATATCTTCTTGTTTTATTAGCCCTTTTAGTACTATTAATACATACTGTGCTTTGTCTCTTCATACAGCTTTTGTTTCAAATCTGTTTTGTCTGATATGAGTATTGTGACTCCAGCCTTTTTTTTTTTTTCTGGTGTCTATTAACATGCCATATATTTTTCTAGTCCTTCACTTTCAGTCTACGTATGTCTTTATCAGTGAGGTATTTACCTTGTAAGCAATATATAGAGTGCTCCAGTTTTCTTAATCCATTCAGTTAGTCTGCGTATTTTAATTGGAGAATTTAATCTATTAACATTCAACGTTATTATCAATATTTGCAGAGTTATCCCTGCCATTTTGTTAGCCATTTTCTTGGTTGCATTTAGTCTTCTTATTTATGTTTGTATCTCTTTAGAGTTCTTGATATAGAACTTCCTTCAGTACTTCTTAAACAACTGGTCTACTGTTGGTGAACTCTTTGATTTTTTTGTTTATCTGAGAATTATTTTATTTGTTCCTCCCATTCAAAGGATGATCTTGCTGGGTATAACACTCTTGGTTGAATTTTTTTTTTTCTTTTGGAGAGGTTTTAGCTATAGGGCACGTGTGCTCGCCAGAGAGACAGAGAGACAAGAAGTGAGAAATCACCCCCCAGGAGGGATGGCCATGCCACAATCCCTTCTCCATTCTCCTCTTGGGATCTTGGGCATGCATGTACGCGCACCTGGTGTGAGTTTAAGGATCCGGGACTCGAACCCCAGTCAACTACATGGGAGTCCAGCAACATAGCCATTACGCCAACTGCTGGTTCTGAAATTGTTTTTCTTTTAATGTTTTGAATGTCTTCCTATACTTTCCTTGCCTGCATTGCTTCAGTTGAGAGGTCTGATGTTAGTCTAATTGTATAACCCTTGTTAGTAACTTGATGTTTTTCTTGCCTTTTCAGAATATTGTCTGTGTCCTTGATTTTTACTAATCTTGCTATGATGTGCCCAGGGGAGGATCATTTTATGTTGGTTCTATTTGGAATTCTTTTTATTTCCTGGGTCTGAATGACCCCATGTTTCTATAGACTTGGAATATTTCCAGATAGTATTTCTTGGAAGAGATTTTCTACATCTTTATTGTCTTCTTCACGTTCTGGAATACTCACTATACATATATTTGGGCATTTAATGATATCTAGAATTTCCCAAATGTTATCATCATTGGGGGTGGGCTGTTGTATTTTTTCATTCTGGTAGTTTGGTCTATGTTGGAGTCTTTGTCTTCAAGTCATAAATTATTTCTTCTGCATGATTTAATCTGCTTTTAATGCTTTTGAAGGAGATTTTAATTTCTTGTATTATAATCCTGATTTCCAATAGTTATGTTATATTCTTTTTTAAGGTGTCTATCTCTTTATGGCATTTTTCTTTCATATCCTGGATCGACTTTCTCATTTCTTGGAACTGATTATCTAGTATCTTTTGAATCTCATTGAATTTTGTCACAATGAATGTTTATATTTCTTTTTCTGACTTTTGTGGAAATTCTTTTGTGCTATATTTTGCTGATAAGGTGTTATTATGTTCCCTTAGAGGAGAGTTATTACCTGTTTTCTCATGTTTCATCTGCCTCTGCACCAGTTTTTTTGTAATCTGATGAAGTATTCATTTCTTCCTATTTATTGTGGTGAATTCTGTAGTGTCAGAGTATGTAAGATCAGCCTTAGATACCAGGTATGTTCCTGACTGAGAGCCAGATCAGAGCGTGCAAAGTTCATGTAGGTAGATTCAGGTGGTTGGTTCCTCTCCTGATGTTTCAGCTCCTGATGGACTGGGGATGAGCTGAAAGAATACAACTTAGTCAAGAGACCAGAGGACCCCCAGTTCAAATAGAAACCTGGGGTGGGACCAACAGTTAGCGCAATGGCTATGTCGCTGGACTCCCACGTAGTCGACCGTGTTTCGAGTCCCGGACCCGGTGGCTTAAACTCACGCCAGGCGCGTGTGCGTGCGTGCCCAAGATCCCGAGAGGAGAATGGAGGAGAAGGGATTGCGGTGTGGCCATCCCTCCTGGGGGGTGATTTCTCACTTTCTGTCTCTCTGTCTTTCTGGCGAGCACATGCGCCCTATAGCAAAAACCTCTCCAAGAAAAAAAAAAAAAGAGAAACCTGGGTAGGTTGGAATGAACCCATGATGATGCATGCACACACTGATATGAGAACTCAGCTCTCAATGCAGTGCTCTTTACCTGTGCACAAGGCTTGCCTGGTCTATCTCTGCTGCTGCAGTTATTACAACCTCAGTCACAACCACCAAGTTCCATCGCCGTCACAGAGGAAGTGGTGGTGCCATCACTCAGTATAAACAATGGGTCATCAATACAAAATTTTCACAGGCTCTTATAAGAAATAACATTAATTTCTCACTCTGAAAATGTGTAAGTCAAAGTAAAAATTAAATATTATTTTACCTTTTCTTTGTGACATTTTTTATTGTAATTAAATAGTCCTAGTTGGTGAGAACTTTCTTATGCAGAGAATTCCAGAAAATATATATAGAAGCGCTAGTAGTATAAAAAATATCAATCATGCACCCCATAATACAAGTTAATTCATCCAAAGGTACTCAATAGATGCAGAAAACAATAGACAAAATACAAATGGGGAGCTGTATATTTGTAGGATGCCAACATTTCCCTCACACGCACCTGGTATGAGTTCAAGCCACTGGGTTCGGGACTCGAATTGCGATTGACTACATGGGAGTTCAGCGACATAGCCATTATGCTAACTGATGGTCCCTGCATGATATTTTTTAGACATAAATTTATTCTAAAATTTTAAAGGGTAAACACAGTTCTAGACACAGTAAAGAAAAAGACATTCAAAAGGTCATACATTGGGGACCAAGTGGTGGTGCAGTAATAAAATACAATGCTTTGTAAGGCAATACCACATGAGAAGGTTCCCAGTTCAAGTACAGAAACCTTCCTGAGTAAGTAAGCATGGCACATGCTTAGCCATGACCCAGGGTTGGCTAAAGGCTGGGAGCAGATCATGGTGTCAAGTCCCTGTTGGGGGTACTATTTCTTTCTTTCTTTCCTTCTCTCTATCTCTTTCTTTCTCACTTGCTCATGGAAAATATACATAAATAAGGACCAGTAGATGGCATAATGGTTATGCCACTGGACTCCCATATAGTCAACCACAGTTTGAGTCCTGGACCTGGCAGCTTCAAACTCATTCCGGGCGCATGTGCATGTGTGCTCAAAATCCCAAGAGGAGAAGGGATGGTGGCGTGGCCATCCCACCAGGGGGTGATTTCTCATTTTCTGACTCTCTGGTGAGTGCACATGCCCTATAGCAAAAATGTCTCTCTTTCTAAAATATATATATATATATATATATATATATATATATTATATATATAAACTTAAGAAAAATGGACCATACATTATGACTAAGTATAATTTATCTCTGTGATGCAAGAACAGTTCAATGCACGAAAATCAATTATGGATATACTACATTAATCAAAGGAATGGTGAAAACCATACAATCCTATCAGTAGATGTAAAACAGGCATTTGAGAAAATTCAACCCCCTTTCATGATAAAACTCTTGAAAAACCAAGAATAGAGAAAATTACCTTAATGTAATAAAGGACATATATGAAAACCCACAGTTACCATAATATGAAATAATGAAAAATTGGGGACTTGGAGGTTTGAGAATCACACTAGGCATGTGAGCATGCATGCCCAAAACCTCAGAAGAAGAATGGAAGAGAGCAACTGTGGTATGGCCATTCCCCCAGTCTTTCTTCAGTGAATGTACACACTCTATGACCAAAAAAAAAGGTGAAAAATTCAAAGGTTTTGTTCTAAGATTGGGAATTAGGCAAGGGTGTCCACTTTTGCCATCTCTTTTTTTTTAAAAAAAAAATAATAATTTATTTAATTTTTATTATTATTATTTTTTTTAATTTTACCAGAAACAGACAGACAGAGAGAGAGAGAGAGAGAGAGAGAAAGTGAGAAAACAAGCCACCAGGTCCAGGACTAGAACTGCAGTCAGTCATGTGGGAATCCAGTGCCTTAACCACCAAGCTGTCTGTTGGTCCCTACTTTTGCCATTTCTAATCAACACATTACTGGAAGACCTAACTGGAGCAATTAGATAAAGAAAAGAAATAAAAGGCATCCAAATCAGGAAAGAAAAAGTGAAATTGTCTGTTTCCAAGTGATATAATTTTATATGAAGAAAAACACTAAGGATTCCACAAAACAAAACAAAAGATATTAGAACTTATAAATACATTTAATATGGTTGCAGGATAAAAATTAAAATTTTAAAAATCAAATGGATTTCTATAATATATACTAACAAGGAACAATACAAAAAGGAAATCAATGCTTTTTGATGGTATTTATAGCAGCACCTAAAACCAAAACAACTACAAAAAAAAAACTTTAGTAATAAATTTAACTAAGAAGGTGAAAGACTCATACACTGAAACCTAAATAGCATTGATAAATAAAGTTAAAGAAAATACAAATAAATAAAAAGACAGCCTGTACTTGTAAATTAAATGATTTATTTTTAAACTACCCAAAGCAATTTACAGATTCAATGCAATCTCTATCAAAGTCCTAATGGCAGAAAAGAAATCTTAAAATTTATATGGAATTCCAATGAAATCTTTTTTGCATGTTTAGTTTTTTGTCATAGGGCACATGTGTTCACTATAGAGAGTCAGAGAGAGGTAAAGAGAGAGGGAAAGTGAGAAATCATCCCCCAGGGTGGATGATCCTTCTCTTCTCAGGATTTTAGGCATGCACGCACACATGCCCAGTGTAATTTTCACAATACCAATTCTGGGACTTGAACTGTGGTCTGTCATGTGGGAGTCCAGTGCCTGAACCACCATGCCACCTACTGGCCCCTGCAATGAAACTTTAATAGCCAAAATAATCCTGAGAGAAGAATAAATGCCAGGAAAATTATACATTATGATTTTAAAATATATTGTAAATCTACAGTAATTATACCAATAGGAGGCTGGCATGAAGGCATATGGACCAAAGGAACAGAATAGGGACTCTAGAAATAAATCTACACATAAACAGTTAACTGATTTTTAAAAGGGGTGCTAAGGATACATAATGAGGTAAGGGCTGTCTTTTCAATAAATAGTGCTGGTAAAACTGAATATCCACATGCAATAACATGATATTGGGCTCTTATAAACAAAAGCAACACTAAATGGAATAGAGACTTAAACGTAGTACTTAAAAATATAAAACTCCCAAAAGTAAACAGGGAAAATTCTTCACGATTCTTGTCTTGGCAATGATTTCTTGGATTCAACATCAAAAGCAAAGGTAATGG
Organism: Tupaia tana; assembly: GCA_026018925.1. NCBI lineage: Eukaryota > Metazoa > Chordata > Mammalia > Scandentia > Tupaiidae > Tupaia > Tupaia tana. The sequence goes on along the minus strand of JAKSZU010000009.1, from coordinate 64,778,435 downwards.
AAGCAAAAAATAGACAGGCAGGACTATATCAAACTAAAACATTTCTGCTCAGCAAGGAAACAACTAATAGAGTAAAAATGCAGTATAGAGAATGGAAGAAAATATTTGCAAACCATGTATTTGAAAAGACATTAGTTTTCAAAAAATACAAGGAAATTCTTCAACTAAATAGCAAACTGTAATTTAATTTTAAAAAATTATAAAATTTGGGGAACCAGCAGTTAGCGTAATGGCTATGTCACTGGACTCCCACGTAGTCGACCGCGGTTCGCGTCTCGGACCCGGTGGCTTACAACTCACGCCGGGCGCATGTGCGTGCGTGCCCAAGATCCCGAGAGGAGAATGGAGGAGAAGGGATTGCGGCGTGACCATCCCCCCTGGGGGGTGATTTCTCGCTTTCTGTCTCTATGTCTCTCTCTGTCTGTCTGGCGAGCGCACGCGCCCTATAGCAAAAAAAACCTCTCAAAAAAAAAAAATTATAAAATTTGCAAAGGGCTTGAACTGACATTTCTCCAAACAATAAACACAAATGGTAAACAAGTATATGGAGATACTCAATGTCATTAATCATTGGGTAAATGCAAATCAAAACCATGATAATTATGCAAATCAAAACCATCATACTTATTAGGAAGGCTACTACTTTATTAAAAATAAATTTGGCAAGAAGATGGAGAAGTTGGAATCCTCGTACAATGTTGATGGGAGTGTAATTGGTGCAACTGCTACAAAGAACAGAATGGAGGCGTCTCAAAAAAATTAAAAACAATATTGCCATATGATCCAGCAAATTTCTGGATTCTCATGTGCACAGCAGTATTCACAATAGCCAATAGTTAGAAACAACCCAAATGTCCACTAATAAATGAATAAAGGAAATGGGTTATATACAAACAGTAAAATATTGTTCAGCATAAAATAAGAAAGAAATCGTGCCATTTCTGATAATGTGGACAAACACTTACATTATACTAAGTGAAATAAGCCAATCTTAGCAGGACAAATACTGTATGATGCCACTTATGAGATATATAAAATAGTCCAGAATATAGGCACACAGAGTAGAATGGTGATTACCCAAGGCTAAAAGGAGGGGAAAAATGATGAGCAGCTACTCAGTGAATGTAAAGTTTCAGTTATGCAACATGATTGTTCTAGATAGTTTCTGTATAATATTGTGCCCATATTTAATAATTCTGTATTGTACATTGACATGTCTTTTTTTTAAAATAGGTACTTTTTAATGTATTTGTTTAATTTAAAGAAAGACAGTTTTAGATTTTTTTTTTTTTTTTTTGAGAGGTTTTCGCTATAGGGCGAGTGTGCTCGCCAGACAGACAGAGATAGACAGAGAGACAGAAAGCGAGAAATCACCCCCCAGGGGGGATGGCCACGCCGCAATCCCTTCTCCTCTGTTCTCCTCTCGGGATCTTGGGCACGCACGCACACGTGCCCGGCGTGAGTTTTAAGCCACCGGGTCCGGGACACGAACCGCGGTCGACTACGTGGGAGTCCAGCGACATAGCCATTACGCTAACTGCTGGTCCCAAGACAGTTTTAGTTTTAATCGATCAAAATCAAAAAATGTTATGAGAAGTTTGGGTAAGACTGAAAGCCAGATGGACCAGCAGATGGTGTAATGGCTACATTGTTGGATTCCCATGTAGTCGACTGCGGTTCGAGTCCTGTACCCAGTGGCTTAAACTCATGCTAGGCACATGTGCGTGTGTGCCCAAGATCTCAAGAGGAGAATGGAAGAGAAGGGATTGTGGCGTGGCCATCCCCCCTGGGGAGTGGTCTCTCGCTTTCTGTCTATCTCTTTCTGGTGAGTGCATGCACTCTATAGCAAAAAAAACTCTAAAAAAAAAAAATACTGAAAGCCTGAAAAATGGTTAGGATTCAGTTCAAATAGTAGGTAGATGAACCCATCAACAGTTCAAGAGAATAAGAAAATCCTTAAATCTGGAAATCAAAGCATAGAAAAAAAAATCAGTAATATTTTCATCTAAAGTCAAAAAATTCTATTTCACCAGTTCAGTCTCATGTAATTCTCTCTCTTTTATTGGATTTGCAGTGTTACTGTCATTCCATTTAAACTAGAAGTCAACATTCAATTCTGAACTTGTCCCTACTATTAGGATGGCCATTTTCTTGGTTGTTTTTGTACTCTTATTTCTGTGTGTCCGACTTAAGTTTTCCTGAGATAGCACTCCCTCCAGCACTTCTTTGAGAGTGGTCTGGTGTTGCTAAATTCTTTCAGGTTTTCTTCATCTGAGAATGTTTTTGCCTTTTTTTTGAAATATAATCTTTCTGGGTATAGTATCATTGGTTGACACTGTATTTCACTTAACATTTTGAATATATATAATCTTTGCTGCATTGTTTCTGATGAGAGGTTTGATGGGATATCCCTTGAAAGTAACTTGACATTTCTCTCTTGCCAATTTTAGCATCTTGTCTCTGTTTATGGTTTTGGTCAATCTGGTTATGATGTGCGCTGGAGAATTTCTTATTGGGTTGATTCTATTTGGGGTCCTTTGTATTTCTTGGGTCTGGATATTTGAGTGCCTCTTTAGGTTTGGAAAGTTTTCTTCTGGGATTTCATGAAATAGATTATCAATGCCCTTATTAGTTTCTTCACATTCTGGGATACTGATGATCCGATGTTTGGGTGTTTAATGTTATCTAGTATTACTCGTATGTTATTCTCATTCTTTGAATTATTTTCTCAGTTTTTTTTGTGAACTTTTCTAGGTCAAAGGTTTAGTCTTCTACATCTGAGATTCGATCTTCTGCATTATCTAATCTGTTTTTCATACTTTCAAGGGAGATTTTGATTTCCTGTATACAGTATTCATCCCTAACAATTCTGTTTGATTCTTTTTTATGATGTGTCTTTCCTTTTTCAGATCATGCATGAACCTCCTCACCTCTTGGACCTCATTGTCTTTTTTCTCCTGCATCTTCTGGAGTTCGTTGCCTGTCTTCTCTTGAATCTCTATTAACTTTGTCACTATAAATATTTAAAATTCTTCATTTGACATTTCCAGGAGTTCCCTTGTATTGTCTGTGGAGGACGAGGAGTTATTCTTTTCCCTTGGAGGAGAGATTTTTTTTTTTTTTGGTTTCTCATATTTCTTGTGCCTTTGCAGTGGTTTCTGGTCATCTGATGGATTATACATTTTTTCCTACTTTTTGGAGTTAAATCTAAGCAATCAGATGCAGGTGGGAGGAGGTGACCTGGGATCTCTAAATAGTACCACTTTTCTTCCTTTGTGCAGCAGATTTAAGTTTTCCTGAGATAGCACTCCCTCCAGCACTTCTTGGAGAGCTGGTCTGGTGTTGCTAAATTCTTTCAGGTTTTCTTTATCTGAGAATGTTTTTGCTTTTTTTGAAATATAATCTTTCTGGGTATAGTATCATTGGTTGAAACTGTATTTCACTTAACATTTTGAATATATATAATCCTTGCTGCATTGTTTCTGATGAGAGGTTTGATGGGATATCCTTTGAAAGTAACTTGACATTTCTCTCTTGCAAATTTTAGCATCTGGTCTCTGTTTATGGTTTTGGTCAATCTGGTTGACCCTAAAATATTAAGATATTTGGCTATTGAGCACCTAGACCTGTCTAGAAACTCAGTGCATGGAGGCTGAGCAGAAAAGTGAGGAAGATAAAAAGAAGAGGAAAAGGAGAAAAGAAAAAGAATCAATAAAAGAGAAAAAACTGAAAAAAGATTTTTTTTTAAAAAAAGAGAAAAAATAACTTTAAGCAAAAAATGAAAACCTGGACAGAAGGTCTTTGGTGGTCCTAATCCTTGATTGGGGCCACTCAGAACTCAGATATAGATGGCTGGTGATCAGCTTGTCCTGTGGAGGCAGGGGGAAAGGTAAAAATTAACAAGACAAAAGAGTGACAGAGAGCCAAAAAGCTTAAAAATTAAAAATAATTAAAAATAGAGAGAGAGAGATGGAGAAAGTCAGAGAGAATAAATAGGGTGCTCTAACATGGCTCTTGGATAGATCTGGGGGGCAGGAGAGGGAAGTCTGGGCAGAAGGTCCTCAGTGGTCCTAATCCCTGAATGGGGCTGCTCAGAACTCAGACAAAGATGGCTGCTGATTGGCTTGTCATAAGGAGGTGGGGGAAAAGGTACAAATTAGCAAGATAAAAGATGTTTTAAGATGTTTAAAACATTTTAAGAAAATTAAAAATAGAGATAGAGAGAGAGATGGACAGAGACAGAGATAATAAATAGGATGCTCTAACCTGGCTCCTGGCTATATTTGGGGGACAGGAGGTTGAAGTCTGGGCAGAAGGTCTTCAGTGGTCCTAATCCCTGAATGAGACTGCTCAGAACTCAGATATTAATGGCTGCTGATTGGCTTGTCCTGGCTCCTAGCTAGATATGGGGGGCAAGAGGGTGAAGTCTAGGCAGTATGTCTTCAGTGGTCCTAATTCCCTACCTTAACATGTTTTTTCTTTCTTTCTTTTTGTTTTCCCAAATTTACCAGAGGGTGTGTGTACTCTCCAGAGACAGGGCGAGAGAGAGTAAGTGAGAAGGCTCCCTACATCATGCACGTTCATGCCACAATCCCCTTTTCCTCCATTCTCCTCTCAGAATTTTGGGTGTGCACACATCCAAGCCTTATAGTTGGTACATGGGATTCTACCACACCACTTGCTGGCTCAACATCATTTTAAAGTAGGTAAATTTGGGACCAGCAGTTAGCATAATGGCTATGTCGCTGGACTCCCATGTAGTCGACTGCGGTTCACGTCCCGGACCCGGTGGCTTAAAACTCACGCCGGGCGCGTGTGTGTGCGTGCCCAAGATCCCCAGAAGAGAATGGAGGAGAAGGGATTGCAGCGTGGCCATTCCCCCTGGGGGTTGATTTCTTGCTTTCTGTCTCTATGTCTCTCTCTGTCTGGCGAGCTCACACGCCCTATAGCAAAAACCTCTCCAAAAAAAAAAAGGAAAAGAAAAGAAAATACAGTAATTACTATTAGCCAATCTTCATTCAAAATTATTTACAGAAATTAACTCATATAAATAAATAAATAAATAAATAAATAAATAAAGTAGGTAAATTTTATATTGTGTTCTTACCATAACTTTTATGAAACTATTTTTCAGGAACAATGTTGCATTTTGAGTTATTTTTTGTGGATCATATGAGTCCAATTACATTTTTTTTGCATGTAAGTGGTTGGCTTACCCACCATCATTTATTAGAGACTGCTTGTCTCCATTTTTTACTTCCTGTTACTGTAACAGAACACCTGAGACCTGGTAATTTATAAGGAAAAGAGGTTTGCATTTTTTGATGCGGCCAAAGTTGTACGCATGAGGAGGCCTGTCCCCTTCTGCTGAGATGCGCTATGTTGCCTCCTACCTGCTGGCTGCTTTTGGGGGCAATACCTCCCTCAGAGCCAAGGACATCAAGAAGATCCTGGACAGGTGGGCGTCAAGGCAGATGACAACGGGCTCAACAAGATCATCAGTGAACTGAATGGAAAGAACATTGAAGATGTCATTGCCCAGGATATTGGCAAACTTACCAGTGTGCCTGCTAGTGGGGCTGTGGCCGTGTCTGTGGTTGCCAGCTCTGCAGCCCCTGCTGCTGGTTCTGCTCCTGCTGTAGCCGAAGGGAAGAAAGATGAAAAAGAGGAGTCTGAAGAGTCAGAGGACGAGGAACTAGCAGTTATTGTAATGGCTATGTAGCTGGACTCCCATGTCGCCGACCATGGTTCAAGTCCCGGACCCGGTGGCTTAAACTCACACCAGGCGTGTGTGCGTGCGTGCCCAAGATCCCAAGAGGAGAATGGGGGAGAAGGGATTGCAGCATGGCCATCCCCCCTGGGGGATGATTTCTCACTTTCTGTCTCTCTGTCTCTCTCTGTCTTTCTGGCGAGCGCACGCGCCCTATAGCAAAAACCTCGCCAAAAAAAACAGAGTCAGAGGACGACATGGCATTTGGCTATGGGCTTGTGATATTGGGTCTTTATCATGCTAAAAGGCAGTCCTTTGATATATAAATTATTGAGCTTTTTTTTTTTACAACAAAAAAAAAACATTCAATTTTGTCCAGTGTTTTTTCTGTGTCTACTTAGATGATAATATGATTTTGTCCTTTATTTGATTAATGTAGCACATCACAATTTTTATTTTATGATTCTTGAAATATTCTTGCATTGCAAGGATAAATCTAACTTGACCATGGCATATGATCCTTTTGATATGATGTTGAATTTGTTTTCTAGTATTCATTGAGGATTTTTGCATCTATATTCATCAAGAATATTGAACTGTAATTTTACTTTTTGTAGTGTCCTTGTCAGGCTTTGATATCAGAGTAATATTGACCTCATGAAGTGAGTTTGTGTTTCCTACTCTTCAATTTTACAAAAATGTTTGAGAGGTATCAGTATTTTAATTCTTCCTTAAATGCTTGAAATAGTTCAGCAGTGAAGAAACAGGTCCTGGAATTTTCTTTGATAATTTTTTAAATGACTAATTTTTTAGGACCAGCAGATGGTGTAATGGTTATGTTGCTGGACTCCCATGTAGTCTACCACAGTTTGAGTCCCAGACCCAGTGACTTAAAACTCACCCCAGGTGCATGTGCATGCTTGCCCAAAATCCCAAGAGGAGCATGGAAGAGAAGGAATTGTGGTGTGGCCACCTCCCCAGGATGTGATTTCTCCCTTTCTGTCTGTTTCTCCGGGGAGCTCACATGCCATACAGCAAAAATTTCTCTCTCAAAAAAATATATGGATTCTTCTTCTTACTCATTATTGCTCTGTTCTTATTTTCTATTTTTCATTATTGAATTTTAGTAAGATGTATGTGTCTAGAAATTTATCATTTCTTCTAGGTGATCGAATTTATTGTTGTATAATTGTCCACCATAGGGCCGGCCAGTGGCATGTTGGTTGAGGCAACTGGATCCCTCTCAAGATCAGGGAAGTTTTCAGCTATTACTTCTTTAAATAAACTTTCTGTCATTTTTTCTCTCTCTCTCTTCTCCTTTTGAAACTCCTATAATGTGAAATGAAAGTAGCTCTCTTGATGCTGTCCCATAATTCCTATATGCTGTCTTCATTCTTTTGCCCTCTTTTTTTTGCATATTTTCAAATATAGAAGTCTGACTTTGCAGAATTTTTCTTGTTTGATCAGTGTCGTTGTTGACACTGTCTATTACATTTTTATTTCATTTATTATGTTCTCAGCACCAGAATTTCTCTTTGGGTCTTTTCATAATTTCAAACTATCTGTAAAATTTCTATATTGCTAATTTATTATTTTTCTGATTTCATTGAACTCTAGCACTGTTTTATTTCTGTATTTTTTTAAGTTTGTTGAACTTTTTAAAAAATTTTATTCATTGTCATTGTTTTATTTTATTATTTTACTTTATTTAAGTTAACCAGAGAGAGAGAAGGAAAGTGAGAAAGCAAATCGCTAGGTCTGGGACTTGAACCATGGTCACTCATGTGAGAGTCCAGCTGCCCTAACCACCACGACACCCTCTGGCCCTGTTGAACTTCTTTAGAATAATTATTTTGAATTTTTTGTTGAACAATTTAAACATCTTCATTTCTTTGTAGCCAGTTACTGAGAATTTCTTGTCTTTTTTGGTGATATGTTTCCTTGGTTTTTAATGATTCAAGGCCTTGCCATGATAGTTGATGGAGCATTAACCTCTTCTAGACTTTATCAACTGCTTTCCAAGGGAAAAGACCCTCCTCTAAGAGTGAGTGCAAGGAAACTAGCTCAATGGGGTGCAGAGGTTCTGGCTCTGGTGAGTGTACAGAATAGTCTCCATGCATCTCTGTCTGAGTCCAATATTGGCAAAGATTGGATCAATCCAGCCACATTGGTACAAGCAGGAGGGCCCTACTGCACAGTGATAAGACCACAGGGGAGGCTGAGATTTAGTTCCCAGACCTCTCTAAACAAGCTGGGCAAGCGATATGTGCTTGTGCTCCTAGCTAACTAGAAGGCTGGAGTAGGAGGACTGTGATATAAGACATGGCAAGATCTTGTGAAAAAATACTTTTCTTGCTGCCTCTCCCTTTCTTTCTCTCTCTTCTATGCTTTCTCTCTCTTCTATGCTTTCTCTCTCTCCTCTAAAGAAAAATAAGAAGATTGAAGTGGTCCTCATTAAGGTTTTCATGAGGCTGCTTAGGTACTTCTGTTAGTTTTTCCCACCAGTGAAGTCATGGCCATGGAGATGGCATCAGATCCAGCTTGAGGGCATGCGTAACCTGGTGTCTGATGCACACTGCCATGCAACGTCCATGTAGCCAGAGTGGAAGCATGGGCACACAAGGAGAGACTAAAGCTCTGGGATCTGTGGCTGCAGTAGCAATGATACCTGGTTTATACACATTGCACTGCCATCTTGGTAATGGTGTGTGAGGCAGGGTATTTGTGGAGTAGTTAAGGAGTCAGGCTTTGGAGCACAGGTGTTTGTAGAACAATAGCATCTCCAGGACTCAGCATGTAGATTAGCCTACAGCAGAAGTATCTCTGAATTTGAGGCATAGGTGCATGCAGCACAGCCATGGATCCAAGAGTTGGAGTAGACACATGAGGGGCTACAGCAGTTGGCTCTGTGACTTAAATGACAGAGATGCAGGCACTCATGGAGTGGCTGCAGGGCTGGGGACTATCGTTTGAGTAAGCACAGAGTAAGCATAGGCTACAGAGCCTAGAGTAGCACAAGTCTTTAGCTGTAGTAGCTTTAGAGATTAGGGTAGGGATGTGTACTGGTAAACAGAGATTAGTCATAGCACCAGGGTCTAGACTGTTGACACAGGTAGAGTGGCCATAATTTCATGCCTGTGGGATGCACAGGGTTAGGAGGGGCAGTGGCTCAGGATTAGGAGCAGCACAATAGTGGTTGATTCCAGTGGACATGGTACAGCCACATTCTCATCTTTAGGGAGTGAGTTTATGGCAGGAATGGCCGTTTTTTTACCTCAGTGGTAACATACAGCAATGTCCTCTGCAGAGTAGTCCACTGGAGACTACAGTGGTTACTCGTGGTGTGCCTGACACTGATAGCTCTCACCATTCCTCTTTGTTTCTAGACATCTCCAGATGTTTCAGATATGCCACTTGTCTCGGCAGTCCTTTTTATGAAAGGGTTCTTCCTAATTTTGCTCTGGTGTGTTATTGCAGATTCTGAAATGGATCCTTGTGCCTACCCAAGGCTATTTTTGTGTATGGATAGTTGTGTATTTTTGTTTGTTGTTGTTGGATAAAGGTAGGTATCTCCTACTCTGCCATCTTGCTGATGTCACTGTTCCAAAGCTTACCTCTTGTATTTTGATGACCTGTTAGATACATATACAGTAAGCACTATTACATCCTTTTGGAAAATTGATCCATTTGTCATTATGTAATGCTCCCCTTTGTCATTAATATTTTTTCTTGTTTTACAATCTTCTTTGTCTAAAATCAATGTAGTTACTCCATTGCTGTTTTCATTAGTGTTACATGCTTTATCCCCCCACATTCTTTTACTTTTAATCTTATTTACTGATACTTAAAGTGGGTTTTTTTATAAACTAAACATAGTTGAGAGTCTTTTTATTCATTCTGAAAGTCTGTCTTTAACTTGTACTTCAGCCATTCAAATTAAAAGTGACTATTGATATAATGTGACTAATATCTAACATATTTGTTGTTTTCTAATCTTTATACTTGTTCTCTGCCTTCTCTGATTCTTTAGGTTTTTTCAGTCCGAAAACATCCACTGCTTATTTACTGACCAGATTACAAAAATAATCATGGTGAATACCTTAGTTCTTCTTTCTAATAAGTCTGTTGATCTGGTCTTCCCTGTTGCCAGCATCTGCACCTTCTACAAAATGGGTGGTCTTTTTCTTCATTCCATCTCACGGAGAAGATAATTTGAAGGACAAAGGAAGTTATTTGCTTCTTTGAAGTGTTTTCCAACAGTATAGATTTCATGAATCAGGTCTTCCATGCAGATGATGCCAAATTTACCAAGAGATGGAGCAATCAAAGAGTTATCTGTCAAACCAATTTGCTTGTTATTGACTTTGCCATAACCACGTCTGTAGGTCAGTTCATTTACTGACTTCAGGTTTGGGTACCCCCATGCAATATATGGTTCCACAATTCTCAGCATGCTAATTGAAGCCTTGTTGAGCTTAACAAAGGTGCCATTGAAGATCTGGTGAAGACGAAGAAGCTGCAACACCTTTCGAACCTTTGGGCTCACTCCATTGATACCTCTGATCCTGATGACAAACGCCAATTTGGGTTCTGCAGGTACATAGAAGTTGCCAGTTTTTCTTGCCACCCTGGCCATGCGAATCTCAGTTCTGTACATCTGTCTATATTCCTTATGATAGTGCTTAGCTTTTTCATAGATAAGCTTCCTCCTTGCCTTTCGAAGCATCTTTTGAGCAAACTTCTTTCTCAGGTGCTTGAACTTCAGCTCTGCAAAATTCCTTCTCTTTTTCTTAAGAGTTTCTGGCACAGCAGGAACCTTTTTCTTGGTGGCTTCCACTGCAACAGGAACCTTTTTCTTGGTTTCTGCCACAGCAGGAACATTCTTTTTCTTCTCTTGAATGCTCTCCATGGTTCCAGCTGGAAAAGAGCTCTGCCTTCTCTGATTCTAAATGAACATTTTTATATGGTTTTATTTTCACTCCTTTCTTTTTCATATCTTTTTTTTAATTTAGTTTTTATTTTCTATATAGGGTGCATGCACTTGCGAGAGAGAGAGAGAGAGAGAGAGAGAGAGAGAGAGAGAGAGAAAGAAAGAAAGAAAGAAAGAAAGAAAGAAAGAAAGAAAGAAAGAAAGAAAGAAGAAAGAAATAAATCACCCCCCCATATAGGATGGTTATGCCACAGTCCCTTCTCCATTCTCCTCCCAAGATTTTGGGTACACACCTGGTGTGAATTTCAAGCCACCAGATATGGGATTCAAACCATGTAGTCAGCCACCTTAACCTCCATGCCACCCTCTGGCCCTCTCCTCTCTTAATATATCAAGTATAATTATGTTTAATTTTGTTGTTTCCCTATAGTTTTCACAATTACAACTAATCTTAGTTCACTTTCAAATAATACTGTATTATTTCATAGATTGTGTATTTAATAACTAAGTATCCCTAATTTATTCTTTCAGTGCTTTATAATATTGCTAGCATTCATTTCAGTCCTCCATATCCACTAATCACCCAATATTGCTAATATTACTGCTTTGAAAAAAAGTTATCTATTGAATTAGTTATCAATAATAAATACCAAAGATTTTATTTTACTTTTATTTATTCCTTATCTGATACTTTTCATTTCTATATGTAGATCTGAGTTTCTTACTTGTATTATTTTCCTTCTTCCTAAAAAAATTATCTTATAATTTCTTTCAAGGGATATTTTATTTAATAAATATCAATTCTTTGCTTATTATATAAAATATTTCCCCCTAATTTTAAGGTCAATTTAACTTCATATAAAATTTTACTTTTTTTATAAACCTGTTTATTTTAATATATTTTTATTTAATTTTATTTATTCATTCATTTATTTTAATTTGACCAGAGAGAGAGACAGAGAGAGAGAGAGAGAGAGAGAGAAAGTGAGAAAGCAAGCCACCAGGTCTGGGACTCAAATCATAGTTGACCATGTGGGAGTGTCCAGCACTGTGACCACCACGCCACCTGCTGGTCCCCTAAAATTTTACATTTTTGTTGTCTTTGAACAATTAAATATTTTAATCCATTTTCTTTTTGCTTTTGTGGTTTCTGATAAAATTTATGACATATTTCTTATCTTATATTCTATAGGTAAAAATTCCCTGCTTCCCTACACAGTTTCTTTCAAAGATTTTCTCTATATTTGGTTTTCTGCAGTTTAAATATTATGTGTCTATGTGTATATGTTTTGTTACTTGTCATGCATGGTGTTCTCTGAGATAACTCGGTCTATGGTTTAGTGTTCATCATTTATTTTGAAAAAATCTGGATCAGCAGTTAGTGTAATGGCTATGTCGCTGGACTTCCACGTGGTTGACCGTGGTTCGTGTCTCGGACCCGGTGGATTGAAACTCACGCCGGGCACGTGTGCGTGCATGCCCAAGATCCCCAGAGAATGGAGGAGAAGGGATTGCGTCATGGCCATGCCCCCTGGGGGGGTGATTTCTTGCTTTCTGTCTCTCTGTCTCTCTCTGTCTGGTGAGCACACGTGCCCTATAGCAAAAACCTCTAAAAAAAAAAAAAGAAAAAAATCTCAATTGTTATGAATAAATGTGTTACTCCTTTACTTCATCTCCCTTTTTTTGGTATTCCAACTGCACATATGTTACACCTTTTCCAATTGTGCAACATTTCTTGGATATTTTGTTTTGTTTTATTATTTATTTTGCCATACATTAGCATAGGTAAATTTCTGTTAATAAACATTCAAATTCAATTATTCTTTCTTCAGCCATACACTATCTACCAATGAATGTGTGTATGAAAGGCATCCCTTTCTTTTTCTTTTTTTTGACAGAGAGATTTTTTTTGCTGTAGATCACATGCACTCATTGTAGAGACAGAGAAAGACAGAAAGACAGAAAATAAGAAATCATCCCCCCAGGGGGGATGGCCATGCCACAATCCCTTCTCCTCCATTCTCTTCTTGGGATTTTGGGCCACATGCACAATACCTGATATGAGTTTTAAGCACCTGGATTTGAGACTCGAACTGTGGTCAACTACATAGGAGTCCAGTGATGTAACCATTACACCATCCGCTGGTTCCTTTTTTTCTTTTTCTTTTTTAGGGATTTTTGCCTTAGGGCATGTACACTCACCAGAGAGAGAAAGAGACAGAGACAGTAAGAAGGAACATGTGAAATCACCCTCACATAGATGGCCACACCACAATCTCTTCTCCTCCATTCTTTTCTCAGTATTTTGGGCACACATGTACCCAGCGTGAGTTTCAAGCCACCAGATCAAGGACTTGAACCATAGTCGGCCATGTGGGAGTCCAGCAATGTAACTGCTATGCCATCTGCTGGCCCCTTGTTTTGTTTTTTAATTTTGCCAGAGGGCATGTGTGCTTACCATAGAGACAGAGAGAAAGCGAGAAAGGGAAAATGAGAAAGTACCTCAACTACTCCACTCCCCATGAGGGATGCCCAGCCTGTAATCTCTTCTCCTCTATTTCTCCCTCTTTTCAGAATTTTAGGCACACATGTACGTGGGCTTGATGGGTTTTTCTCAAGCAGTCAAGTCCGGGACCTGTGGGATCCAGTCACCTTAAGCATCATGCCTCCAGCTTGCCCAAAAGGCACTTTTTTATTTTTGCTAGAATATTTTTTATTTTGACCATTCCCTTTCTAGTCTTAAAGTTTCCATCTCTCTGATTTCGTTATCCATCTTTTTTGCCCATTGCCTGATTTTCCCCTTAGAGAGTCCTTTACATAGTAATCATCATTATTTTAAATTTCGTCTTTGTTAAATCTAAAACCTGTACCATATATGGTGCTTACATTATCCCTTCAGACTATTTTTTTCTTGCATTTTTATCATGTCTTATAGTGTTTTTGTTGAAAACTGAACCTGATACATCAGGTAAAGGAAAGTGAAGTTAAATAGGCCTTTGTTCTGAGATTTTATGTTCCTCTAAGAACCAGGCTGTTTTTTAATGTCCACTATTACTAACTAAACATAAAATAAATAAAAAGAAAAAAACTCCGTAACTTTATATTTGGAGTGAAAAATTTATAACATATCAACAATTGTGTCAAAGAACTTTGTCTTCCCTCAGCAAGAGTCCACAAAATTTTAATATTTTTAATAAAGTTATAGAAAATAAGATAATGTGACCAAAATCTACATACTAAATTTTTAGACATTATATAATAATTCCAAACAGTTTTTTACTTCTCCATCATCACAGTTCAACAACATATGTAAAATGGAAGCACAGGAGTAATGCAGCTATTCCTGGTGGTCTCCTATAGTGCACAATCTGGCCTCTACAATATTTGATTACAAAGCAGACTGTGCTGTGTGATGATAAAAAGTCCAGATAAAAAAAAGCCAAATGAATCAAACACCTTTCATTAAAATAGAATGACTGCCAAGCCCAGACAAAAATACTGGACTTTTGGAGTCAAGGAACCTTCGCTCACCATCTCTAAGTGTGAAGAATGCGAATCTTTTGAAAAATCAGAGTTTTAACAAATACAACATTTTGTAGTAAACTAGCTTTTAATCTGAAGGTATACAGTTAACAAGTCCACCATTGTGAGTTCATTTACAACAGCATTTTAGAAGTATAATTCCTATTATAATAACCAACATCTTCCTACATTCCATTCTGGTAAATATCTAAAACTCAGGACCAACAGGTGGTATGGTGGTTAAGAGCACTGGGACTCCCACATGGCCAACCATGGTTCAAATCCCACACCTGGTGGCTTAGTTTCTCTCTCTATCTCTCCCCCCCCCCCCGGCCAAATTAAAATAAATAAAGTTAAATAAAATAATTCTTTAAAAAAAAAATTCTAAGACTCATAGGTCAGAGTCCCCTTCCAAAACTGAAATAAACCCAAACAAAACCTAGTTATATATTGATATTAGTAGCTCTCTGTTCAAGATGGATATAGGAATAGACCCTAAAAAAGTCCATAAAGAAGCTTTTGATGCATGAAAAAATCTTGAATTTCACACAAGAATGAATATCCAGCTTAACAGTTTCTGTGTATATTGTAAGCATTTTTCATAGCAAGTAATATACTGGGGCGAGTAGATGGCATAGTAGTTATGTTGCTGAACTCCCACATGGTCGACCATGGTTCAAGTCCTGGACACAGTGGCTTGAAACTCACTCCAGGCACATGTGCGTGCATGGCCAGGATGCTGGGCGGAGAACAGAGAAGAAGGGATTGTGGTGCAGCCATACCCTCTAGGGGGTGTTTTCTCACTTTTCGTCTCACTGTCTCTTTCTCTCTGTCTCTCCCCAGAGTACACATGCCCTAAGGCAAAAACTGCTACAAAAAATAAAAAGTAGCATATTTATCATTATAAGGTATATAATTTACCTGGCTAATCTTCCAAAGGACATCACTTTGAAGAACATGATTTCTTCCTGAAGTATTGGTATAATTTCAACATTTTTTTGAAGCTCCTTCTTCAACTTTTCTATCACAGAACACAAAATGTTGAAATTCAAAGAAACCAAAGAGACAATCTAGTATAAACACTGTGTTTTACAAATGATGAAGCAAACACTGTAGACTTTCTTCACACTTGTAAAAATCTTATTATTTTAGTAAAAGTAGACATCATTTTGTCATGACTATGCATAAACTAACTTCAGTTAGGCTATGGAAGGTCGTCTAAAAAGTATAAGGTTTAATTCAATTTATCATACAATTCATATGTATAATAAATATTATTGCTTCATTAGAACAGGCTAAATATTAAAAATAAAAAATCAGCTTCTGATAAAATAACAAAAATTGTTGGGGCCAGCAGGTGGCATGGTGGTTAAGGGCGCTGGACTACCACATGGTCAACCACAGTTTGAATCCTGGACCTGGTGACTTGCTTTCTCTCTCTCTCTGTCCCTCTCTGGTCAAATTAAAAATAAATAAAATAAATAAATTTTAATGAAATAATTTTTAAAAAAGACAGTTATCACAGCTTTTGAGAACATTATATACTTGTGCGAGAATAAAAATAAACAGAGGTCTCAGGCAGTTTTGTATTATGTTTATTCATGAGTAGTAACTGTGTCCCTTCATTTTCTTATCACTGAACAACAATGTAAGGAGGAAATCTTTGTCAGTGATGTTTTGAAACACATTGTTAATAACAAGAGGTCCTTCACAGTTTCTATGCTAAACAGAACACTTCAATCAGCAACAAATGCAAATGTTATCTATAATCATAACCATGAATTTAGTAATACTGTGGGATGACAGCTGAGATGTTAGATATGGACCATCAAGTTTGCTTAACACTGATCACAGCTGCCTTTACAAACTTCAAAAGAACCCAAGGGTCTTTCTATTGTTATCTTGAATTAATCTTTCAGTATTAAAGGAAATTAAATTTTTGTGAGAATGTAATTCTCTTGCTCTCTGGGGGGAAAAATATACAGTATTTTTTTTCCTTTTTTGAATTAATATTTCATGTTGTCTTTGGTCTCTCTTGCTACATTATATCCACTTTTACAATGAAAATAATGAGACCCTATAGGAACTTTGACTTTAACAGAGTGAACAATTCTTCCAGTTGCTGGTTGTTAAGAAAATAAATACTAGTGGAATTAAGGAGATATATGGCACCTTTCCAATGCATTGGCACAATCCTGTCCGTAGGGCCTCATTAGTAAGAGTGGTGGTATTTAGCTGAATGAATAGCCCCACAGATTATTTGCATAAAAATATCAGGGCTACCACTTACATCTGCATAATCAGCATCAATAGAGGCATGAAACTGTGCTACATAGGATAAAGGAAGGAGGGCAAAACCCTTTGCCCTAGTATGGGAAAGGTACATATATGAGCAAAAATAACATTATAAATATTGGTGATTGACCAAGCAGAATGTAATAGAAAATAGCACAATGAGAGTCATGCACTATGGGCATTTATTTAAAAAGCTGATTTGCCTGAGGTAAAGGAAAATTTTGAAAATATCTGGCAACTTTTTATTATGTACTTTTATTTTATTTTATTTTATTTTTTGTAATTCATGATAGAGTACATGCATGTGTACAAGAGAGCAACACAGAGAGGAGAATTTATGTGCATGTATGTGAGACAGAAATAGAGAAGAGTTTCCTTACCTGGGTCTGGTCCTACCACAATCCCCATCCTCCAGTCGTCCAGGCCTTCGAATCTTGGGCACTTGCGTGCATACTCAGAGTGTCTCAGGCTGACAGGGCCGCAGATTCCAATCACATGTGGGAATCCAGCTTCTCTTGAGCAGTGTGTCACTCCGGCACCAGAGAGCTGCCTTATTATGCACTTTGAACTTGGGCATGTAAAGTCTTTACATGAACTATGTTATTTTAATGACATGCTATGAGGCAGCTATTATGATTTCTTAACTTTATAGGTTAGAAATTGAGGTTTAGGGAGATAAAGCCCTTTATTAAGACAAAATAGCAAACAAAGAGAGAGTCAGAATTTAAACCTAGGCTTATATGCTCATCAAGTAAGAATTTTTTTGTTTTTTAAAAAATATTTTATTTAACTTTATTTATTAATTCATTTATTTAATTTTAATTTGACTAGAGAGGGACAGAGTGTGTGTGTGTGTGTGTGTGCGTGCGTGCGTGTGTGTGTGTGTGTGTGTGAGAGAGAGAGAGAGAGAGAGAGAGAGAGAGAGAAAGAGGGAAAGTGAAAGAGCAAGTCACCAGGTCTGGGACTTGAACCATGGTCGGTCATGTGGTTGTCCAGCACCCTTAACCACCATGCCACCTGCTGACCCAAAGTGAGAATTCTTAATGAATTCACATGCTGCATTTTCTAAATTATCCTATATATTCCACTAGGGAAGAGATCTTATCTGTTTTTCTAATTATTCTATTTTTCTTATCTAAGTAAGTGCTATATATATATATATATATATATATATATATATATATTACCTATTCAGCAATAATTTTGAATTAATAAATGATAATTAAAAGTATAAAATATAGGGTGGGCAGCAGATGGCATAGTGGTTATGTCACTGGACTCCCACATGACCGACCGTAGTTCAATTCTCAGACCCAATGACTTGAAAATCATCCTGGCCACGTATGCATGTGTACCCAAGATCACAAGAGGAGATGGAGAGAAGGGAATGCAGTGTGGCCATCTTTTTAAAGGGTGATTTCTCACCTTCCCTCTCACTGTCTCTGTCTCTCTCTCTCTGGTGAACACATGCACCCTAAGACAAAAACCTCTAAAGAAAAGTGTAAAGTATATAGGACCCAAAATAATTCCAATAAGTAATTATGTAGTATATGGTCCATTGAATACCATAAATAAATAAAATATGTGAAAGGAAATAGCATTCTCTAAACATATAGCAAAATATAATAAAAGAGGTAGAATTCCCCAAGAGGGCTCTGACAGCATGAACATGACAGAGAATTTTTATCAAATGGCTAGGGAAAGCAGACATTTATTTAAAAAGGAAAATGAAAGAGCCTAGAGAAAAGAAGGCATTGACATTAACACATTTTAAAAATAATCTTTTCTTTAGAATTGCTTTACATTTGCAGAAAAGTTGTAATTATTATACAGAGTGTTCCCATGTATCTAACATCTAGTTTCCCCTCTTATGTTAATAAATTATATTAGTATGGCAAATATGTCAAAACAATTAAATCAACATTAATACATTACAATTAACTAAAGTTCATACATTTTTCATATCTCTTTAATTTTTAACTGTTTTCTTTCTTTTTTTCTTTTTTGAGAGAGACTTTTGCAATAGGGCATGTGCACTCACTGGAGAGACAGAGAGAGACAGAGAGCAAAAAATCATTCCCCAGGGATGATGGCCATGCCACAGTCCATTCTCCTCTATTCTCTTCTCAGGATCTTGGGTATGGACGCACACGTGCCCGTTGTGAGTTATAAGTCACTGGGTCTGGGACTTGAACTGCATTTGACTACATGGGAATTCAGTGACATAACCATTATGCCATCTGCTGGTCCCTATTTTGTTTCTTTTATGAGACTTCATTCAAGATATTACATTAGTCTCGTGTCCCCATAGGTTCCTCTTGCCTATGACAGTCTCAGAATTTTGTTATTTCTTTGGTAGTTTAATGGACTACTAATCAAGCATTTGTATTATAGAATGCTCTGCAATTGGAATATGTCTAATGTTTACTCATGATTAGAATGAGTTTAGTTGTGTTTTTTTTTCAGAAAAATACTACAACAATAAACTGTTACATCACATTATAACAAGGGTACATACTATCAATACTACTAATTACCAGTAATGCTACTCTGATCACTTGACAAAAGTGTTTGTGTTGGCCAGGTTTATTTTACACAAAAGTGTTGGCCAGATTTCTTTTACAATAAAAGTCATTTTTTAAAATTCCTTATATACTATGCTTTTTGGAAGGAAGTCACCATGTGCCAACAATACTAAAGCAATGGGATTCCTTGAGAGTACACTGCTTATTAAATTATTTTAATTCATCTCCCCCATTTATTTACTTAGTTATACATTTGTGTCAGTATAGATTCATGGATTATTATACTTTTGGTTATAATGTAATGTTTTTTTACTTAGTTTAGTGCACCAATTATCCTGCCTTTCACCATTGGGAGCTCTTTAAGTAAGCTCCTATGTCAATTTCACATACTCCATTATTGTGTGGGAAGCATATTTTTCTATTATTTAATTTTTGTGCATTTCCCTTGCTTTCTTTCACTATACAATGCTTCACATATATTTTCCATCTTTCTTAGGACAGTCCTAAATTCATTCATTTTTCCGGGGAAACCCTTGTTCTGTTTATTGAGTAATGCTATTAATATGTAGTCTAGCGGGAACCAGAAGTTAGCGTAATGGCTATGTCGCTGGACTCCCACGTAGTCGAGCACGGTTCGCGTCCCTGACCTGGTGGCTTGGAACTCACGCTGTGCGCGTGTGCATGCATGCCCAAGATGCCGAGAGGAGAATGTAGGAGAAGGGACTGAGGCATGATCATCCCCCTGGGGGGTAATTTCTCGCTTTCTTTCTCTATGTCTCTGTCTGTCTGGTGAGTGCACGCGCCACATAGCAAAAACCTCTCCAAAAAAAAAAAAAAATGTAGTCTAGCTTTTTGGGATCTCGTCTGCTCGTTGCTATTGGTGAGTCAATGTTTTGCATTCTTTTCAGCTAACAGAACAATTTATGAATGTGTGTGTACTAATCTATATGTGTTATAGCTATAAATCTAGTATTCTTTATATATCCAAGTTTTATCTAGGTTTAACTAATTATTAGTTTATACTTATGTTTCTAACTCTGACCCATTACACCAGTGATCACTCTAGCTTTTCTAGCTTTTTCCCTTTGCTTAGACTACAACAGGAAGAAACCAGACTATCATCATTTAACATCTACTCTCTTAATTCTTTAGTTCATTTTTTTTTTTTTTTTTTTTTTTTTTTTTTTTGCCATAGGGTATATACTAACTGGGGATAGACACAGACAAAGAGAGGGAAAGTGAGTGAGAAATCACCCCCCGGAGGGATGACCACACCACAATCCCATCTCCTACATTCTCTTGGGATTTTGGACACACATGCAATGCACATGTCCCCAGAGTGATTTTTAAGCCACTGGGTCGGAGACCTGAACTGCAGTCAGCCGTGTGGGAGTCCAGCACCTTAACCATCATGCCACTTGCTAACCCCTTTATCATTTATTCTAATACACATTTATAGTGGCTTAAGAATTGTTAGTCCAAACCTTATATGAAATTGTTCTATCAAAATACACCAGACTTGACCTACAACAACAAAAATGCTGGACCTAGCAGATGCCATAATGATTATGTTGCTGGACTCCCATGTAGTTGACTGAGGTTCAAGTCCCGGACAGAGAAGCTTAAAATTCACTCTGAGTGCATGTGTATGCATGCCCAAAACTTCAAGAAGAGAATGGAGGAGAAGGGATTGTGGCATGGCCATCCTCCCTGTGGGGTGATTTCTCACTTTCTGTCTCTCTCTGTTTATTCAGGAAGCACACGTCCCCTATAATTAAAAAAATAATAATTAAAAAAAAAACTCTATCTAAAAAACAAAACAAAACAAAACAAAAAACTTCTAGAGAAAGATCTTCAAGTTAAAATAAAAGAGAACTAGATATTAATGTGAAGCCATTTGAAAATATAAATGTCTGCTAAAGGTAAATACATTGATAAGTATAAAAACCAGGATTATTGTAATTTTGGGATAGAAGTTGCTTTCTCTTTTTACAGAATTTAAAAGGCAAGTGCATAAAATAATTATAAAACTTTGATCATGGGGGACCAGCAGTTGGCATAATGGCTGTGTCATTGGACTCCCATGCAATCGACCATGGTTCGAGTCCCAGACCCAGTGGCTTAAACTCACGTGAGAGTCCAGTGACATAGCCTTTACGCTAACTGCTGGTTCCCAACACAGAATCTTATATAATGATAAAATGTCAGTATTTCAAGAAGGTATTAATTGTCAATACATGTGCTCCTGACAAACATACCCTAATATGTATAAAGCAAAAACCAATACAACTGAAGGGAGGAATAGAAAATTTAACAATATTTGGAGACTTCAATACCTCATTTTCGTTTATGGCTAGACAGAGATCAATAAGGAATTAAGAGACTTGACCAATAATATAAACCAGTAAGAACTAACAGATATACTCAAAATCAGTCCTTAGCCACTTATTTGCCTCTCATGGTTTCTTTTACCCATTAGTATAGTACAGTAAGATATTTAGAAAGACGGGCCAGCAGGTGGCATGGTGGTTACAGCACTGGACTTCTACATAGTCGGTGGCAGTTCAAATCCTAGTCCCAGTAGCCTGAAACTCATATCAGGTGCACGTATGTGCATGTCCAAAATCCCCAGAGGAGAATGGAGAAAAACGGATGTCAGTGTGGCCATCTTCCCTGTGGGATGATTTCTCACAGTTCCCCTCTCTATCTCTGGTGAGTGCACATGCCATGTGGAAAAAAAAAAAACTTAAAAAAAGATAATTTAGAAAGAAAGAGACTTCATATAACTTTTATTTATTTTTTAATAATTATTTTATTTTATTTTATTTTATTTATTTACTTATTTTAATTTGGTCAAAGAGGGAAAGAGCAAGCGAGAGAGAGAGAGAGAGAGAGAAAGCCAGAAAGCAAGCTGCCAGATCCAGGACTTGAACCACGGTGAGCTATGTGGGAGTCCAATGCTCTTAACCACCATGCCACATGCCAGCCCCCATATAACTTTTATTTTAAAATACTGTTATAATTGTTCTATTTTATTATTATTGCTAGTCTTTTACTGTGCTTAATTTGTAAATTAAACTTTTTCATACTTTTTTGTAATTTATTTATTTGCATAAAGCAAAAGTTACAGAATGTGTATTATTTTCAACAGAGAACTTTACTTTTTTCTGTTAAATATTTCTTCCTTTTTCCCCTCCCACTCACCTGCCACCCACTTCCCTCCCTTACAGTCTCTGTTATCTACATTTATCCTCTCCACTATCATATCTGTGGATCTTTGCATTTCTGCCAGAGGGTGCAGATATTCAGTACACATTAAGTGGGAATATACAGTATGTCTCTTTCAAAGTCTGTCTCACTTCACTTAACATTAAGTCCTTTATATTCATGACATTGAGTCAATGGATAGGGTTTCATTGTTTCTTAAGGATGAGTAATATTCCATAGTATATATGTGCCAGATTTACAACCCAATCATCAGTTTTTGGACAGCTAGTTTGCCTCCGTATCTGAGCAATTGTGAATAATACTGAAGTAAATATGGATATACAAGGGTACTTTCAACTGAATGTTTTTCTATCCTTTGGGCAAATATTAATACCAAGGAGCGGGATTATTGAGTAATGTGGTAGTTCTATTTGTAGGTTTTTGAGAAACCTCCCTATTGTTTTCCACAAAAGTTATACTAATTTACATTCCCACCAGCAGTGTAAGAGGGTTCTATTTTCACCACAACCTTGCCATTCATTCCTTTCTTTCTTTCTCTTCCTTTCTTTCCTTCTTTTTCTCTTTCTTTCTTTCTATTTCTTTCTTTATGTTGATCCTAGCCATTATAACTGGGGTTAAATGGTATCTCATTATAGTTTTAATTGACATTTCCCTTCGACAAGAGACTTCAAACTTTTTTTATATATCTTTGACCTATTGATAAGTCTCCCTTGGAGAGTTGTTTATTTTTTCACTAGATTATTCAAATTTTTTTTATGAAAGAGCTGCTTTAGTTCCATATATATTTTGGTTATCAATCTCTATTCTAATATTTTCTTCTCATTCCAGGGGTTGTCTTTTCATTCTAACTGTTGAAGAGGTTTTAGCTTGATGTAATCTCACTTGTCTATTTTTGGAAATGCTGACAGTGCTTTCGGGGTTTTATTTAAGAAATCCCTGCTTCCTCCAATGTCTTGAGTTTTTCCTATGTTTTCTACCAGTACTTTTTTTAAAGAATTATTTTATTTTTAATTTTATTTATTCATTCATTTATTTTAATTTGACTAGAGAGAGACACAGAGAAAGAAAGAGAGGGAAAGTGAGAAAGCAAGCCACCAGGTCCAGGACTTGAACAGTGGTCAGTCATGTGGGAGTATCCAGTGCCTTAACCACAACACCACCTGCTGGTCCTCACTACCAGTACTCTTATAATTTCAGCCTTTATGTTTAAATCTTTGATCCATTGTGAGTTGATTCTTATTAATGGTGGAAGATGTGTTGTTTCACTGTTTTTGCAGGTGTATATCCAATTCTTACATCACTGTTTGCTGAAAAGATTTTCTTTCTCCACTACATTGTCTTGTACCCTTTGCAAAGAACAGTTGGCTGCATGATTGGGGGTTTATTTCTGGATTCTCTATTCTGCTCCATTGTTCAATGTGTAATTAATACCAGTACCGTGCTGTTTTACCATCACTGCTCTCTAATATATTTTTAAGTCAAGTAGTGAGGTGTCTCCTACTTTATTCCTTTTGTACAGTATTGCCTTAGTGATATGGAGCCTTTTATGATTCCAGACAAATTTTTTTTTAGAAAGAGATTTTTACTATAGGGTGCATGCACTTGCTGGAGAGACAGAGAGTGAAAGAGAGACAAAAAGTGAGAAATCACCCCCCCCCAGGGGGGATGGACACACTGCAATCCCTTCTCTTCCATCCTCCTCTTGGTATTTTGGGCATGCATGCACATGCGTCCAGCATAAGTTTTAAGCCACTGGGTCCGGGACTCAAACTGCCATAAACTATGTGGGAGTCCAGCAATGTAACTATTATGCCATCCGCTGGTCCCTCCAGACAAATTTTACGATTGTTTTTTCCTACTTCTGTAAAGAATGTCACCAGCAATTTGATTGGAATCACATTGAATATGTAAATTGACTTGGGTAGAACTAACATTTTGATTATGTTTATTCTTCCAATCCAAGGACACAGATGTTTTTCCATTATTTTGGTACCATTCTCAATTTCTTTTTTCAGTTTTATCATGTGTATGTTTGCATAGGAAAGAACACTGTATATGGGGAGTTTAATATTGCCAATGGTTTCAGGCATCCACTGCAGGCTTGAAATTTATTCCTCATGGCTGAGGGGGTTCAACTGTTCCCTATCCGATAACAGAAAAATTTACATCATTCTAAAGAGCATATAAAATATTCTAAGGATACACCATATATTAGGCCATAAAACAATGCATGATAAACTTAAACAAATTCAAATAGCACAGTTTTGTTCTCTGGTATACTAAAAAGAAGTTAGAAATTAATTTTAAAAAGGAAATTTGCAAAATTTAAATAGAAGTGAAAGTAAATGGCATACTACTAAATAATCATTATTACAAAAAAAGGAATAACAAAGGAATTTTAAAATATTTTGAGAGAAATTAAAATAAGAACATACATTTAAACTTATGGGGTTCAGTGGTTTCAGTACGCAGAAAGGGAAACTTATAGCCACAATTGCCTACATTAAATTAATAAAGATATCAATTCAGTAAGCTAACCTTCTACTAAATGAAGCAAATAATAAGAGCAAGAACTAAAACTAAAGCAAGAAGAAAAAAGATAATAACGAATATTAGAGCAGAGAAAAATAAAATTGAGTACAGAAAAACAATTGAGAAAATAAATAATACCAACACTCAATAGTTTAAAAATATCTTGGGGGACCAGTAGATGGCATAATGGCTATGTCACTGGACTCCCACATAGTTGACCTCAGTTTGAGTACTGGACCCAGTGACTTAAAACTCATGCTGGGTACATGTGAGTGTGTGTCCAAGATCCTGAGAGGAGAATGAAGGAGAAGGGATAGTGGTGTGGCCATCCCCCTGGAGGATGATTTCTCACTTTCTGTCCCTCTGGCAAGCACATGTGCCCTATAGCAAAAATATATCTAAAAACTATATATGTATGTATGCATTGGGAATAGCAAAAGGCCTAATGGTTATGTGACTAGACTCCCATATAGTTGACTGCGGTTAAATCCTGGACCTGGTGGCTTGAAACTCAAGCTGTGCGCATGTTCGTGCATACCCAAGATCCCAAGAAGAGAATGGAGGAGAAAGGATTGTGGCATGGCCATCTCCCCTGTGGGGTGATTTCTTGCTTCCTGTCTCTCGTCGCCCTCTGTCTCTCTGGTGAACATACAAATCCTATAGAAAAATATTTTCTTAAAAATATATTTAAAAATATAAAGAAAATAGGGACCAGCAGTTAGCGTAATGGCTACGTCGCTGGACTCCCACATAGTCGACCACGGTTCAAGTCCAGGACCTGGCAGCTTAAACTCCCGCTGGGCGCGTGTGCGTGCGTGCCCAAGATCCCAAGAGGAGAAGGAATTGCGGCATGGCCATCCCCACTGGGGGGTGATTTCTCGCTTTCTATCTCTCTGTCTCTCTGTCTTTCTGGCGAGTGCATGCACCCTATAGTGAAAACCTCTAAAAAATAAATAAATAAATAAATAATAATAAAAAAATAAAGAAAATTGGGACCAGCAGATGGCATAATGGTTACATCGTTGGACTCCGATGTAGTCGACCGTGGTTCAAGTCCCAGACTCAGTGGCTTAAAACTCACTCCAGGAGCGTGTATATGCATGTCCAAGATCCCCAGAGGAGAATGGAGGAGAAGGGAATCCCCAGAGGAGAATGGAGGAGAAGGGATTGCAGCATGGCCATCTGTCTTGGGGGGTGATTTTTCACTTTCTGTCTTTCTGTCTCTGTCTGTCTGGCGAGGCACACGCCATACAGCAAATATCTCTCTCTCTAAAAAAAAAAAAAAAAAAAAAAAGAAATCAAGAAAATTGACAAACATTTGGCTACATTGACCAGGAGAAGAAGGAAGATGAATAAAACTATTAAAATCAGAAATGAAAGAAGGAAATTGCTAACAACTTTGCAAAAATAATAACATTATTTAAATGTTATGAACAATTTTGTGTGAGCAAGTTAGATAATCTAGATGAAATCCTAAAAGAACATAAACTACCAAAACCGACTTAAAAATGATAGAAATCTGAATAAACCTATAATAGAAACTGAGATAGTAATAAAAATATTCAAACAAAAAATAATTCCAGAAACAGATGGCTTCACTGGTGAATTCTATCAAGATTTTTTTAAAAAAATTAACACCCACCCGTCTCTAAATTTTTCAAGAACTAGAAGAGGAAGAAACATATCTAATTCATTCTATAGGACTAATATTACCCTGAAAGCAAGTACAGACAAAAGAAATCATGTGTGCACAAAAACTAAGACCAATATCCCTTATGAACCTGGAGGCAAAATTCTCAGAAAGACACTAGGAACCCTAACCTACTGGTGTGTGTTGGATTTTATACCATAGCGCAGTTGGGATTAGTCTCAGGAATGCAAGGTTGCTGCAACATATGAAACTCAGACAATGTAATAAATCACATCAATAGAGTTTAAAACAATGAAATTCAATAGTCATAGAAAAAGAATTTTTTTTAAAAAATCCATCCTTTTCCATAACAAAGTGACTCAAACTAGGAAAATATAGGGACTACTTCAATCTCATAAAGGGCATTTATGTGAAAGCCACAGCTAACATAATACTTAATGGTAAAAAACTAAAATATTTCCCCTTAAGATCAGGAACAAGGATAAGATATTTACTCTTTTCACTTTTTTCACTTTTTAAATTCATGTATTTCTTTCATAAGAGTGAGAGATACAGAGAGAAAGAAGAAATGAGAAACAGTGAGAAGGAGCGAGAGAGAGGAGAAAGACAAGCACCTTCAACAGAGTCTCATGCCAGAGTCATCCCCAGCACTCCCCAGATTTCTCAGTCAGCCAGGTCAATATTTACAAGTCAACTAGGAAGCAGAACCCACAACCTTTCATATACATCCAGCGTCATTTGGACACCATGTTACCACTGTGCCACCAAGCCAGCCCACTCTTGCCACTTCTATTCAACACTGTTCTCGAGGTTTGAGAAGAAAATTAGGCAAGAAGAAAAAATAAAAGACAGCCAGTTTGGAAAGGAAAATGTAAATATATTTCTATTTGCACATGATGTAATCTTGTATGTATTAATAGAAAACTTAAGAAATTAATAAAACCTATTAGAATTAATTAAAAGTTCAAAAACGTTATTTTACTTCAATACATTAACATTGAAAAATCCTTAAAAATTAAGAAAATATTCCATTTACAGTAGTATAAAAGTAATAAAAATGAAGTATTTAAAATATGTAAATTTACATTTCTCCAAAGAAAATATACAAATTGTCAATCAGCAAACCTGTAGAGATATACTATAGAGTTTTATTTGCCTCAGTGAGTGAAGAGTTGCAAGGAATTAGGGGATGATTACTAATGGGTATGAAATTTATTTGCACTATGATGACAACATTCCAAAATTGATTGTGATGGCGGTTGCTAATTTTATGTGTCAATTTGTCTAGGCTAATGGATATTCAGGTAAATGGTGCACTATTCATGGGTGTGCCTGTGAGGGTATTTCCAGAAGAGATAGAATTTGAATTTGTAAATTGAGTATAGCGGTTAGTCCTCTCCAATGCAGAAGAGTATCATTCAATAAGTTGGCGACCTGAATAAAACAAAAAGGCAGACAAATGGTGAATTCACTCTTTGCTTGAATAGAGACATCTACCTTCTCCTGTTCTTGGACATTGATGGTCCTGGTTCTTGGGCTTTCAGACTAAGACAGGGACTTATGACATAAGCCCTACCCTACCCTAATGACCAGGATTTCAGACTCTGAAACAATTACATAACCAGTTTCCCTGGTTCTTTAGCTTACAAACTGTAGACTGTGAAAGCTTCTGGCCTCCACAACCATGTGAGTAAATTCTAATAATTAATCTCCTCTTATATACATAGCTCTATCTATCTATCTATCTATCTATCTATCTATCCAACCTATTGGCTCTATCTTTCCAGAGGATTCTTACTAACACAGATTTTGGAATGGAGAGTGGTTCAAGAGGAACATAAATTAAAGGATGAATTTTTTGAACTGGAGTTTTTGGAACTGCCTTTTTATTCTAATTAGAAGGTGCAGAAGCAAGCAGTGATAGCTCATGGCATAAATTGTGAATAAAGATAATCAAAACACCTGCATTGGCTACTATTACAGGAAGTAATGAGTATATATATATATATATATATATATATATATGCTTTTTTTTTTTTGGAGAGGTTTTCTCTATAAGGCGCGTGCACTCGCCAGACAGACAGAGAGAGACATAGAGACAGAAAATGAGAAATCACCCCCTCCAGGGGGGATGGCCACGCCACAATCCCTTCTCCTCCATTCTCCTCTCGGGATCTTGGGCACGCACACACACGCGCCCAGTGTGAGTTTTAAGCCACCGGGTCCGGGACACAAACCGCGGTCGACTACATGGGAGTCCAGCAACATAGCCACTACGCTAACTGCTGGTTCCCAGTATATATATGCTTTTGAACATTTTTGAAAACTAAGAAGTATGACAATGGTTGACTGCTCTTACTATCTCTGGACAAAGTGGACAATAATAATAATAATTATAATAATAAAGGCTAACTGATTTGAATTCACAGCACAAGTACCATGCAAATGACCTCTCACCTGCTAAGTGTGTGGTGGAAGAGGGCCTTACCACTTGTAGCCACAAGGCTGAAATTGAAAAGAATCAATATAGAATCTCATCCTATGATTGGCTAAGTTAAAATGCAAGTAGAACTCCCAGACTGTCAGTGTCTATTAAAATATGGACATTCACAGGGAATGAATGAAATCCTGCAAGCTGTAATGGAGATATGTGGGAAAACCTCAATAATGCTGGGTATATGGATCATCTAGATTCTGATGAATCATCTTTGCTAATAGAAGAGGTCTCCCCTCCTGGTGGAATTAGGCTTCCTCTCCCATGGAAAGTGGTCTCCCTATTCCCTGAGGCAGTAGTTTCCCCACAGCCAGCGGTAGCAGCTCCTCACACACTGTAGTATTGGCTTTTCCACTTCCTTATTCCTAAGGAATCATCCTTCCCCAAGAAGTTACCATACGAGAAAGTGATGATTCTCCTCAAGACCCACTCCTACTACTCTCTATACCTACAGATCTGTAACTAATTCAAGTCCCAGTAAGCTCCCTAAAGGCAAGGTACAAAGTGTGACTCAAGAGGAGAAATACTGTACTCCAAAAAAACTGCTGGTATTTTCTAATTAACACAATCAGAATTCGGGGGATCATGTATTTAAAGGGATATTAAGGGTACATTACAACAGTGGACAAAACCTAAAGTTGGATTCCAATCAAAAGTTTGATCAGGCCAAATTAATTGATATGGGCTCACTAAAGCAGAGATTCTGCATTTGGTGCTGCAGCTTGGGGAGATACAATATAAAGGACATTAGTTTTGTTGGTTGGATGAAACATGGATCAACTGATGGCCCATTAGTGAACTGAAAATGCTCAAGCTCTGTTTTTTTTATTTTCTGTAGAGGCCAAGTCACTGCATTGGACTTCCAAAGGTAGGGTGGGCATAGTTATCATAATAAATAGCACAGTAAAAGCAGGAATCAGAATCGCCTTACACTTGGTGTCCCTAGATGTGAAATAAACAGAAAACCTTACATAATTTTACTTGATTTGTGTAAGTGGAAACATTCCTTATGTCAAGTGGAAAAAAAAAATCTAACTAGACTCATCAAATTAGAGTCATAACTCCTAAAGCATTCTCAATTTACAAATCCAGGTCCCTTTGAATGAAGAGAGTCTGGGTCCTCTGTAAGAAGAACTGTGGTATGCTACGAAAAATTTATACTGTTCATTTTCTTCTTCCAGTCATCCCTAAAGGGTTCTACAACTATTTACCAAGCAGTGTATTGGGGAAACTAAAACACTCAGACCTTTCAGGGACTACTGGACAGTGACTCTGAATTTACACTGATTATAAGATACACAACATGTCCCTGTGGCTTACTAGGCAGAATAAGGGATTAAGGAGGTCAGGTGATCAATGAAATTTAACTCATTTGTCCCTCACAGTGGATTCAGTGGGTCTCTGAACCCATCCTGTGGTTATTCCCCAGTCCCAGAATGCATAATTGGAATAGACATACTTAGTTGCTGGCAGAATCCCAACCTTTCTGCTCTTCCCTGTGGAGTGAAGGTCATTATAACAGGAAAGGCCAAGTGGAAGCCCTTAGAATTGCCTCTACGTAGGAAAATAATAAATCTAAAGCAATACCACATCCTAGCATCATGAGAGGGTGGAACTCTCTCTTTGGAGCCTCTGGCAGATTCTTATCCTTTGGCAGATTGCTTTAGTAAATCTAAAGCAATACCACATCCTACGAGGGGAGGGGGGTTGCAGAGATTAGCGCTACCAGCAGGTATTTAAAACATGCAGGAATAGTGTTGCCACCATGTCCCCATTCAACTCTCCTATTGGGTCTTGTGCAAAAGACAGATGGATCTTAAAGAATGACAGTGCATTACCGTAAGCTTAAGCAAGTGGTGACTATGATGACAGCTGCTGTACCAGATGTGATTGCACTGCTTGAGGAAATTAACACATCCCCTGGGACCTGGTATGCAGCTACTGATCTGATACATGCTTTTTTTCCCAACTCTGTTTGTAAGGCCCACTAGAAACAGTTTGATTTCAGCTGCATGACCAGCAATACACCTTCAGTGTCCTACTTAATGGGTATATCAACTCCCCAGCCCTATGTCATCATTTAGTTTGCAGAGATCTTGATTACCTTTGCTTTCCACAATTTCCATAATAGATCACACTGGTCCACTACATGGAAGAAATTATGCTTATTGGACCTAATGAGAGCAAGCTAGAAACTACTCTAAACTTTTTGGAAACACATTTGCATGTTAGAGTGTGGAAAATAAATCGGAAAACAATCACAGGTTTTCAACTTCAGTGAAATTTCTAAGGATCCAGTGGGATGGGGGTATATTGAGATATTCCTTTTAAGATAAAAGACAAACAGCTCTATGTGGCCACTCCTATAACTGAGACAAAGGAATAAACCCTAATGGACCTATTTGGATTTGGGAGGCAATGCATTCCACATTTGTATGTATCACTCTGATCCATTTACCAAGTGAGCCGAAAAGCTGCTAGTTTTCAGGGGGGCCCATGACTGTGGGCAGACTCTGCAACAAGTCCATGATATGGTGCAAGTTTCTCTGCCACTTAGACCATATGATCCAGTAGATTCAATGGTGTTTGAAGTGCCAATGGCAGGTAGGAGCAAGGCCATCTTAGGTCAGTTATGTTGCTATAATAGAATACCTCAAATTGGGTAATTTCTAATAAATAAAAATTTATCATCTCATGATTTTGGATATTGAGAAGTCCAAGATCGAGAGGCTGACATCTGGCAAGGACCTTTTCCTTGTATCCTCACATGATGGAAGGGCCAAGAGAGGCTGAGAAAAAGCAAAAGGAGAACAAATTCTTTTATAATGGCATCAGTCCCATCCATGAGAGTGGAACTGTCATGATTTTGTTGTTGTTGTTGTTTTTAATTTTCCAGAAGGTACATGCACTCACCAGAGAGAGACACAGTCGACATGTCATAGCATACAAGTATCAAATTGTGTGGAGACATAAATTTAGCATAAAACAAACAAACAAAAAAGCATATAAGAACTAGAAAAAGAAACAAAAAAACTGAGTAAAATCTACATCTCTGTGCACAAAAAGTCTAACTCAAACTGTAGTTTCAATAATAAGAAGGACTGGGACCCACAGGTAGCATAACGGCCATGTTGCTGGACTCCCACGTAGTCAACCGTGGTTCGCATCCCGGAGCCAGTGGCTTAAAATTCATGCCGGGCCCGTGTGCGTGCATACCCAAGATCCCGAGAGGAGAATGGAGGAGAAGGGATTGCGGCATGACCATCCCCCCTGGGGGGTGATTTCTCGCTTTCTATCTCTCTGTCTCTCTCTGTCTGTCTGGCGAGCGCACACGCCCGATAGCAAAAACCTCTTAAAAAAAAAAGAAGAAGAAGAAGAAGAAGAAGAAGGACTGATAAATACGGCTATCTAACAATAAATTTATTTAAGGCTAAAATCTTAATAAGCAAACCTTAAACTTGTCACAGTCAAATGATACTTTAGAAGCAAATATAGAGAATATTTATCCCAGATTTACTCTTATACAAGTGGGAAAACACCAAAATGAAATATGAAATAAAGATATAGTTATATGACTCAAAATATGTGGGAAATAATAACTAGTAAACAATAAAAATTTTCAAATAGATTCATAAGAAGAGAAATGTATGTGAAAGCCACCCTGAGCTATCATTTTCTACCTCTCAAATTGCCAAAATGCAAACTACTGGTAGCATGTTTTATTGGTAAGGCTGTGGAGAAAGAGGTGCCATTATACACACCCACACACACACCCATACATGTATGTATGTTGGAAAACCAAATTGTACAAGCACTGTAATTAGATAAATCCTACTAACACCATACTTTCACCTGAAATTTCACTTCTAGGAATTTACTGTTAAGTTGTCTTCGAGTATAAGAACATACGTATGTACAACTTCATTCACGGAATCATTAGTGGCAATTTAAAAAATGGAAGCCATCCATATGGCCAAGTATGGAGAGTTAGGGCATGGTGGTTCTGACCCTATGGCAAAAACCAATGGAAGCTGGAAGATTGAGGCATTGAGTCCAAATATGGAGAATTATTTGCTTGAACTATGGTAATTACATCCAATGGAGAACTGTGCAATCTGACACAGAGCATAAGGAAGATCTCTATTATACAAATATGGAGTTATTTCCGAGAAATACCATAATATATAATAGACCATATTTTATATATGTATATATATATATGTATATACACCATAATATATAATATACTATAATATATAAATTATAGTATCTTTTTAAAACAAGTGGCTGTTAAAAGGTTATATCTATTGAGACCAGCAGTTAACGTAATGGCTATGTTGCTGGACTCTCATGTAGTCGACCGCGGTTCATGTCCTGGACCTGGTGGCTTAAAACTCACACCAGGCGCGTGTGCGTGCGTGCCCAAGATCCTGAGAGGAGAATGGAGGAGAAGGGATTGCGGCGTGGCCATTCCCCCTGGGGGGGGTGATTTCTTGCTTTCTGTCTCTCTGTCTCTCTCTGTCTGGCGAGCGCACATGCCCTATAGCAAAAACCTCTCCAAAAAAAAAAAAAAAAAAAAAAATAGGTTATATCTATTTATTTTTGCAAAAATGAAAAAGAAAGAATAAGCCAAAAACTAAAGAAATTAGTTATCTATGAGATATAAGGGGACATTGGGTGCAAGGGTAGAGGAGGGATTGACATTTTATGAATGTACCTTTATGAATAACTTCGAGTTTTGAAGCCATATTAAGATTTATATTTGAACAAAAGGATGAGTGAAAATGCTCAAATTGGGGGAAAAAATAGACAAATGACCCTACCTGTCTTTGTTCACAAATGATGATTGTCTATTTTGAAAATCCAAAGAAATGATTAAAAAAAAAAAAACTTTTGGACTTAATAAATGATTATAGCAATGTTGTAAGATAGTAAGTTATTATAAAAAAATCAATAGTTTAATACCAGCAATGTACAGCTAAGATTTAAAATTAAAACAAAATATCATTTACATTAGTACTAAAAGAAATGAAATACCTAAGTATAAATTCAATAAAATATGTATAGGAGCTATATGTGGAAAACTTTAAAACTCATGAAAGAAGTTACACATCTAAATAAATGGAGAGAAAGTCCATGTTTAGAGATACAAAGATGCAACATTTTTAAGATATCAAGTGTCTTCAATATGATCCTAATATAATACCAATCAAAATCCCAGCAAGTTCTTTTGTGGATATCAACGAATTGATTCTAAAGTTTATATGGAAAGACAAAAATCCCAGAATAAACTATACAGTAATGAAAAAGAAGAGCAATGTCAGAGTGTTAACACTATCTAACTTGAAGATTCATTATAAAGCTAAGGAATCAAGACAATGTGGTTGGCATTGGCGAAATAATACACAGATCAATGGAATAGTAAAAACAATTCAATAGAGCTAAGTATGAAATAGAGAACTATAACATATTTTTAAAAAGTTATAGGAGAAATTTGGGGTGATTTTGTGTTTGGTGATGAATTTTTAGATACAGCACCAGGGCCAGTTCGAAGGTGCAGCAGTGAAGCGAGCTCTGCTTGAGAGAAGTCAGGTCTCACATGGGTAACTAACTATGCTTCGAACCTCCAGCCTGTTCAGTGTAAGACACAGGAGAGCCATGAGCAAGTGCCCAAGATCTGACTGGCTGGAGAAGGGGACTGCAGTGTGACCAACTCTCTCCCCTTACTCTCACTTTCCTCTAAGTGTGCATGCACTCTATCATAAATAAAGGAAAAACTGTTTGGATACAGCACCAAAGGTACCATCCATGAAAGAGAAAAATATGTTGTACTTCATTCAAGGTAAAAAATTTCACTTCGTGAAAGACATTGAAAGGAGAATGAAAAGCAAAGTGAGATTTAAAAAAAATTTGCAGAACATTTATCTGATTTTCAAAACATCCAAATGAAAACGGGCAAAATATTTGAATAGATGCCTTACCAAAAAGAGAGACACATGGCAAATAATCATATAAAAAAGATGCTCAGTGTCATATATCATTAGGAAATTGTCAATTAACCCACTATGCAGTACTGCTACATAACTGTTAGCATGGCTAAAATCCAAAAGACTAACAATATCAGATGCTGGTGAGGGTGGAGAGCCATAGGAACTCTCATTAATTGCTAGTGGAAATACATTGCTAGTAGGAATGCCGCACTCATATTGAATGACAGTTTGGCAGTTTGTTACAAAGATAAATATTTTGTCACCCTATGATCCAGCAGTCACACTCCTAGGTATTTACCCAATTGAGTTGAACCCTATGTCCACATAAAAATCTGCATGTAAAAGCTTATAGCTGTTTTAATCATAATTGATCCAAACTTGAAGTAAACAAGATGTCCTTCAATAGGTAAATCAATGAACAACTATAGTACATTCATACAAAGAAATGTTATCCAGTGATAAAAAGAAATGAGCAGGTAAGTCAAGTAGGTCATAAGAAAGATAGGGAAAAATGTTAAATACATACTGAATAGGAATATGAATAGGTAAAGCATAAGGAATTCTTGAGGCAGTGAAAGGATTCTATAGGGCACTGTATTACTTAAATACATGGCATGCATTTATAAAACTAACAGAACGGTACAACAGAAAGTATTAACCTTAATGTTAACTCTAGGCTTTAGTTAATGTTAATGTACCATAATTGGTTCATAAATTATAACAAATGTGCAACACTCATGTGAGATATCATATTAAGAGAAAATGTGGGTATGGCAGTGAAATATACAGGAATTTTACTATTTGATCTTTGTTTTGGTAAATTAATAATTGTTCTAAAAAATAGTCTTTAGGAAATGCAAGCATGTGATTCAAACAAAATATTTTCAAAGCACATACCAAATAAATGCATATATATACTATATATGTATGTATACATATGTATATGCATATATACTGTATAAATACAGTAAAGATGTATAAAGAATATATATAAATATATAGTATATATATAGTAAATATATACACATATATAGTACATATATACGTATATACAAATACGGTAAATATATGTATGTATACACATATATAGTGTGTGTGTGTGTGTGTGTGTGTGTGTGTGTATATTTATATAAAAGCAAAAAACCTCAACAGAAGACAAAGGAGCCAAATAAACTGACAATGGGACAAAGGCATATATATATATTTTACTCAAGGCATATAACACATTGAACTGTGTATATCACTAGTCATTAGGGAAATGCAAATTATAAGCATATTGAGCATTGAGATATCACTGCACACTTACCAGAGTGATAAAAATGAAAATAGAGTGATTAAAATGAAAGTAGTGGCAATACCAAATGTAGATGAAAATGGGGAAATGTAAATCACGAATACATTGCTTGTAGCAATGTCAAACGGTATAACCACTCTCAAAAAATTCTGGCAGTTTCAAAGCAAACTAACCACGTGCCTACCATATAACCTAGGAATTCCACATCAGGGTGTCTATCCAGAAAAAATGGTTGAATGGTCTAAAAAAATCCTGTACACACACGTGGGACCAGCAGTTGGTGTAATGGCTATGTCGCTGGACTTCCATGTAGTCTACTGCAGTTCAGGTCCCAGACCCGGTGGCTTAAACTCACACAGGGCGCGTGTGCGTGAGTGCCCAAGATCCCAAGAGGAGAATGGAGGAGCAGGGATTGTAGTGTGGACATCCCCCCTGGGGGGTAATTTCTCGCTTTCTGTCTCTCTGTCTCTCTCTGTCTTCCTGGCAAGCACACGCATCCTAGAAAAACCTCTCAAAAAAAAAAAAAAAAAGAATAAAATCCTCTACACAAATGTACATTATATGGGTCAAACCCATACTATAGTGGTTAGGTGCTGTGTAGAGGAAGCTAGATCTCACGTGGCCAAACAGGGTTTGAGTCACACCTTCAACAGCTTTATGCCAGACTCACGCACATGTACCCAGTGTGCTGATGAGATGGAGAATAGGAGGAAAAAGGGCTGTGGCACTATCAGAAACTGTCAGAAGATGTTTTCCCTTTGTCTCTTTCTCATGTGCATGCATGTAGCCTCTAGCATAAAGAAAAGAAAAAACGTAAGAGCTTTCTTCATAATAGAAAATTTGTAAATAATCCGAATGCCATTCAATAAATCAGTTTAGTACACCTCTACTGTGGAATACTTCTCAGCAATAAAGAGGAAAGATCAAGACACTCAACAACTTGTATTAGTTTAAAAGTAGCTCTACTGGGGACCAGCAGGTGGCATGATGGTTAAGGTGCTGGACACTCCCACATGGCCGACTGCGGTTTGAATACTGGACCTGGTGACTTGCTTTCTCACTTTCCCTCTCTCTCTCTCTTTGTATCTCTCTCTGGTCTAATTAAAAAATGAATGAATAAATAAAATTAAAATAAATAATTATTTTTTAAAAAGTAGCTCTACTGAATTAAAAAAAGCAATCTAGAATGATTATATATTGCATTATCCCATTTATAAAATATTACGCAAGGGGACTTTAAAAAGTTCATAGAAAAATACAATTATGCACAAATTTATTTTAGTGCCAAAAATTTTTGAAATTTATGCAAAGCTTTTATATAATACACATTTTCCCTGAACTTTTGGAAGATTTTTAAAAATAAGATCATACTCTTCATATTGTCACTGTAACTTACTTCAAAATGTATGAGTATAGTGGTATTGGTGGTTATCCTTAGCAACATAATACAGTCGAGAATATGAATGCATGATTAAATAGGTATTTCCAGAAGTTGGCATGTGTCTAGCATGCCTTCTGAAACGGCAATAGATATTTTTCATTTCCTCTCTACTTGCAAATAATGAGAAAACAGTTTAGATCGAGTGAGTTACAAAGGACAACTATGCAAAATTTAAGAATTTATAGTGCATTGAGTAAATATCATTTGCTGTTCTTAGATCAGATATCTAATTTACGATTGGTGATCATAAAATAGAGCTTGATAAATATGCACCCTTTGTCATGAATACCTATAATTGTTTGGACATGTTTTTAACTTTTTAGGATAACCTCTGTAATGAGGCTGTGATACTGGAAATTTAATGCTCATATATTATTAATTATGGTTTTCTACTATATTGACCTTTTTAGTATTCTGCATTGTGGTCATTTATTCATCCCCAGATAATTGCTTCACCTGTAGGTGAAAGGTGATATTCAAAGCCAATAGCAAAATATTATTATATAAAAGTTCAACACTTTATTCAGAGTATAATATTCATTATTAAAACATGTATACTGTAGTTATACATGTAGTTACAATTTAAATACACAGTTGTCATACTCCATTTATGTTTCCTGTTTAGGTCCTATAGTTTCTATATTTATTCAAAATTCTCTGATAAAAAACATATAGGATTTTTTTCACACATGCCAAAAAATATTAACTCTCTCTTTAGGTAAAAATTCTGTTTATGTAGAATTTTTTGCTACTGGTTCATCTACAAGTTTGCATATATTTTTCCTATTCCAAAATTGTACTAGCAAAGATTGGTATATCATGAAAAAGAAAAAGAATATTCCCTTAATCCCAGCCCTTCAATCAGGTAATTATTGCATCAAAATATAGTAGACTTGATGGTAATCAACTGACTGGGATTTTAGTCCAAGTTTTCCACCAACATGTTCTTAATTATTGTGGAAATCCATGTCCATTTCAGGGCCTTGTTTTTTGTTTCCTGATATATACAGATTATCTTGAAAAACTTATCCAGAAAAAGAGTCCCTGGGATGATATGAAGACAGATCAATGGAGATAGAAATATTCTTTTGTTACACATTTTAATAAAATGGTGACATGCTATAGTTTATAAACATCATTCTCCAGCCCAGCTATGGTAGGGCACGCAGTACAGTGCCATTATGCAAAGCTAGGGCCACATGGGAAGTGTGAATTTAGAACCTCAACCAACTTGAGCAGGATGGCCATGGTAGCACGTGTCTATAATCTTAGCTAATCAGGAGACTTGGGTAGGGGGTTGCAATGTTGAGACCCAGTCAAAAAAAAAAAAAAAAAAAAATACTACCTCTCTCTCTTTCCCACCTTTTCCCTCTCTCTCTCTTTCATAAATTTATTCTCTAAGATAAAGAAATTCTACTTTAACTAAGGCAAATTAAAAATTAATGTATTTATTTTCTAAATATATAGACTTTCTCCTTGGTAATGAAATAGTATCTGATACCAGACCAATACTCTTGTAAATAACTATAAACTGTGGACAAAAATGCTAAATATATTTCTGAAAATCTGATGATACACGGGACCAGCAGATGGTGTAATGGTTATGTTGCTGGACACCCATGTAGTCAACCCTGGTTTGAGTCCTGAACCCAGTGGCTTAAAATTCATGCTGGGTGCATGTATATGCATGCCCAAAATCCCCAAGAGGAAAATGGAGGAGAAAGGACTGCAGCATAGCCATGGCCCTGGGGTGGGGGTGGAGGTGTGTGTGTGTGGGGGTGATTTCCCACTTCTTGTCTCTATTCTGTCTCTCTGGCAAGTGCACATATACTATAGTAAAAGTATCTCTCTAAAAAAATCTGATAATACAAACTTTGAAAAGTTCATGGGAAAATAGAATTAAAATATGAGTCTATTTTGGTACAAAGAAAATGGAAAACGTTGCATAGTTTTTTCATAATATACATTTTCTATGAATTTTTTTGATGATCTTGTCCCCATATTAGAGAGAAACCAAAAATGTACTAAAACTGCAGAAGAGTTGACAATTTGATAAGGGAATAACACTGGGTAAGTTTCTCATTTTGAAATGCTTATTTAGAAAAAGAAAATAGACCAGACCATATAGGCTTCAATTTACATGTAATTGCACAGTCCTGTTCACATGATTATCCAGAGAACATGGTTGAGGATACCGAAGCACCCGTGAAGTGAGGAAGACATGTTGAACAGGGTAATTACAGGCAAGGGGCTCCCCAAAAGTCTACGTATGAATTTTGGACCAATTTCTAGCTGACCCAAGAACAGGACAGACTCTATCCAGATCAGGTAAAGGAAAAAAATATCTAAAAGAAACTTCAAGACTGCCGAGACCGCGTCCACACAGCGAGCACAGGCCTCTCGCCCTCTCCGTTCCTCCGCCGCCAGGCCACACGCGACACTCAGCTCGCCGTGGATGACGACATGGCTGCGCTCGTTGTTGACAACGGCTCCGGCACGTGCAAGCGGGAGATTTTTAACGGACGTCATGAAAAAATAAAAACCGTTTACCAAGAAGTTGATTCTATATCCAGAAAAATATTCCTCAATAACTAAAGTGAAGGGACCAGCAGTTAACATAATGGCTATGTCGCTGGACTCCTATGTAGTCAGCATGGTTCAAGTCCCGGATCTGGTGGCTTAAACTCACGCCTGGCGCGTGTGCAT
Organism: Tupaia tana; assembly: GCA_026018925.1. Lineage (NCBI taxonomy): Eukaryota > Metazoa > Chordata > Mammalia > Scandentia > Tupaiidae > Tupaia > Tupaia tana. Next base: position 64,738,117 of record JAKSZU010000009.1, on the reverse strand, counting down.
GCGTGACCAAGAGACTGAGAGGAGAATGGAGGAGAAGGGATTGCGGCTTGGCCATCCCCCCTGGGGGTGATTTCTCGCTTTCTGTCTCTATGTCTCTGTTTTTCTGGCGAGCATGCGCCCTATAGCAAAAAAAATCTCTCCAGAAAAAATAACTAACTTAAGTGAAGATATAATCAGAAAATGTAAACGAAATACTAAGAAAATCTGTCACCCAGAGAACTGCACAGCAAGAAGAACTGTTACAGGAAGTTCTTCTGAATGAACAGTAATTAGTCCAGAAAATAATTTGGAAATAATTTAAGGCTTACAAAGGGTTACAAACTTGTACATAGAATCCCTATGTACTCTTAATCTAGATTTCACCAATGATAACATCTTTAAAACCTAGTATATGATCAAAACCAGGGCATTGACATCTGTACACCACCAATAACTAACCAGTAGATCTTACTTGAATTTCACCGTTTTTGTTTTTTTTGTTTGTTTGTTTGTTTTTTTTTTTTTTTTTTTTTTTTTTTTTTGTGACAATTGATGCATCACGGGGATAAATGGCATCACAAAATTAGTCCCAGGGATTTAAAGAAGCAGATAACGATCACAAAATTTGGTTGGCTATCAGGGAGAGGTGAGTTCCTAGGGCTCCCTCTGTACTGTGATGACTGAAATAGAGGCCTAGTGAAGGAGTGGGATTTACTCACTAACTCTTGAAAATGTTGAGAAATGATCAATTTTACTCCACATGTGTATTTCTTTGTTTATGCACGTGAGGATTTCTGGGCAGCCAACTGCTACTAAGTTCCCAAGCCTCTCTTCACCTTTCATGAAAAGAACAAAATGTTTCAAATAGTTATTAGTTTCCTTGTACCAATCTCTTCCTGTTACCAAGTAAATAGTTTAGAAACTCATTGTTTTAGACTCTAACGCTTTACTCCTGATACCTATTTGGTAAAGTAACAACTAAGTGTGTTGATTTTTTTTTTTAATCCCTATTAGTACGCTTGAAGAGTTCTCAAAGTAATATATTAATATAAAGTATTTGGCCCTCTCATTACTATAATGAGGGTTAAATGCCTGATCTTTTTTCTATACTGCCATAAACACATGGCATATGTACGTCTGTGCATAGGTATTTCCCTTCGTTTCTCTTTCTTTCTTCAACAAAGGAGTAATAATTTTCATACTGTTTTCTCATTTTTTTCACATCAACTCATTTCATGTTAATATAGGTCTATGCTATTGAACGTAATTGCCAGATAATGTTTGTAAAGAAAGTATCCTTTTATTTAAGCAATTGCACTATGTGAGAAATTGGTTTCTAACTTTGAGAATTAATTACAATTAGAATTAATTCTGTGAAAACTAATAAGTATAATTTATCTTTATACTCTTATCAAATACTTTTCTCTGACCGATTCAGATGTATAGTAATAGATAAATGTTAACATACAGAGTCTCATGAATACCACTCTTTAGAATTTACTTGGTCTGCTTATTTGCTAAGATAAATCATACTGTGGGTTACTCTGAGGTCTAATTAAATTCTTATAATTCTATCAGTCATTTATATTTCTTCTTTATCCGTACTTTTTGCTCACTTTTCTATAAGGTTGATCTCCTTTACTGATTGTAGGGGATATAGAAATAATAAATATTAACATAGTCTGCCATATATATTGTCATTTTAAAAATTATCTGTCATATTTAAATGTGATTATAAAGATTTTTGTCTACAGGATGTGCCTTTTATATACAGAAGTCTATTTACAGTTACATATAATAACACAGTTATGTGCCTGTATGTAATCAATACACACATACGTAAATTAATGTGTAATTCATAATAGTAGTACTTAGGAGATAAAATTCCCAATACCAATGTCATAGTGTTGAAATGAAAAGAAATTGAATTTTTCCAAAATAGCCAATCAATTGTCCTAACTTGTCCTGTCTTCCATAGACAGGCCACTCTCAACTTCATTCCTCTTAATCAACTTATATTAAATGAATTTACCAGAATTCCTCAGGCTTCTACCTCTACCACTCTTTCAGCACAATTAGTTTAAAGATAACTCTCTGTGTGTTCCTTCAATCTGTTTCAAATTGTAAAATATGGGGCAAAAAGTATCCAAAGCTCATGATATGTTTTCACTATATTCTTTATTTTCAGGGTGAATAAGTGTCCTTCATGGTGATATGGAAAACCGTTAACTATCACGGACACATTCCTATTAAGTCCTTGAAGCTGTTGCCATATTCTATTGGTTTCATTAGTCTTTTATGGCTACATGTGTATCACAATGTTTTAATTACTTGTTGCTTAAAAACATAGTTAAAGAGGGCCAGTCAAGTGGTGTGGTGGTAAAGGTGACTGGATTTCACATGGTCAAGTACGTGGTTAGAGTCCTGGCCCTGGTGGCTTGGAAAATACGCCAGGTGTGTGGGCATCTGTGTTCAAAATCCCAAGAGAATGGAGAAGAGATTGCAGCATAGCTATCCCCTTCTGAGAAGGAGGGGGGTGATTTCTCACTTTCCCTCTCTCTCTTCCTCTCTCTCTGTCTCTGGTGAGCACACGTGCCCTATAACAAAAACTAACTAAAAAATGTAGTATATCTAATAGGACAAATGTTTCTATATTGGTTTGCTATTTCAAAAACGCCAGGGTATATCACACATTTATCCCCCTAGATAAATTTTAGAAACATTTTTCAATATATTTTGTAAGGTGGGAGATAAAAGGATATTCAGAGCATAAGTGATATTCATACGTAAAAAACACAGAGGTAAATTTAAAGACAATGAACTTTATTAAAATAATGAGAATAAAATGTATATTCACGTTTTTTAATATCTCACTTGGGACCAGCAGTTGGCGTAATGGCTATGTCACTGGACTCCCATGTAGTCGGCTGCAGTTCAAGAGCCAGACCCAGTGGCTTAAACTCACACCAAGTGCATATGCTTACGTGCCTAAGATCCCGAGAGGAGAATGGAGGAGAAGGGATTGTAGCATGGCCATCTCTCCTGGGGGGTTGATTTCTCACCTTCTATCTCTCTCTCTCTCTCTCTCTGTCTTTCTGGTGAGCGCACACACCCTATAGCAAAAACTTCTAAAAAAAAAAAAGAACTCACTTTATGTTCTTAAATAGGATTTTATATTAGTCTTTTTAAGAGATCATATATAATAATTCCTAATTTTTAGGCCTAGGTCTTTTGTATCTTTATTCTTATTATAATTATGTACTTGATAATTTTCTCAATACCATTTCTAAATGATTTTTGTTATACATTAAATTTTCTTTTATTTATTTCTAACTAGTCACCTCACCTAACTCTTATTATTTCTAATAGTTTCTCAATTGCTAAATATTTCCTTAGTGTTTAATCATGCCATCAACAAATAATGATACTTTGCCTACTTTTCTAATATATACAACATTTACTTTTTTTTTGAGAGAGATTTTTACTATAGGTGTATGCAACTTGCCAGAGAAACAGAGAGAAAGTGAGAAATGACCACCCAGAGGGGATGGCCACACTGAAATCTCTTCCTCCATTTTCCTCTTGGGATTTTGGGCCCACATGCACACACTCCTAGTGTGAGTTTCAAGCCATCAGGTCTGGGACTCAAACCATGGTCAGCCATATGGGATTCAGGGTCTTAGCCACTATGCCACTTGCTGCAATCCAAGATTTACTTTTATTTGATCTTTTCTTTTGACTCAAACTTTTCAGTGATGTTATAACACTGAAATACACACACACACACACCAGACATGACTTTCAAGCCACCAGCTTTGGGACTTAAACCTTGGTTGGCCATGTGGAAGTCCACACCACACCACTTGCTGGCCTCCTTACAATAAATTTAATTTTAAGCCTTGATTGGTAGCACCATTTAGGTTACCATTGACAAAAGGACCAGTAGACAACATTCTGCTAACCATCCAAGTGACACTCAAGAACTCCTTAAGGGCAAAAGGGCAAAAGGATATAATCCCTACCAAAAAGTAACTGTAGAGAATACATGATACTGAAGATGATGGTCACAAAGTTGCCTCTGAAAAAAAATCTCTCAATATAAGAATAAATAACACCATACAGTAATATTGTATCTAGGAGTCAGTTAATGATTGTCTTCTGTGTGGGTCAGCGTGTTCTCAGGAGGGTCAGCTGTGTTTTACAGCTACCAGAAGTAAAAGCTGACGGCTCACAAATGATTTTCATCTGACATGAAGGGTGTGTTTTCTACGTACTTGAAATACCGACAAAGATGTAAATAAACTAGGTCCATGATTACGATTATTTCTTGAATTCTATCTTGTTCCACATTTCTAGCAGACCCTTGAACTCCTGATGAAAGCTTCTGAGAATGATCACAACTGGATATCAGAACTCAAAGACACAAAGATGAGCCCGCCAGTGGAGTCCCAACCCAGTAGCTTTAAGAAATAAATCCCCTGGGTGCATGTGCCCACGTGCCCAACATCCGACTGGAGGGAGACAAGGAAGAGGAGGGATTGCAGCATGACCATCCCCCAGTGGGGGGATGCTTTCTCGCTGCACACCCCCCTCCCCCAGGGAGCACATATACCCTCTGGCGAATTAATAATAATAATGATAACAATAAAAGACACAAAAGACCACAGTGAGTCTGACAAGCCACAGTGAAGTCATACCAAAGCCAAAGATTCTAAGGCACAGACCAGAAAATACCAAGGCAACAGGGAGTCAAAATGCTTAGTGAACTTCTTTATTATTATTATTATTACTTTTGGAGAGGTTTTTCGCTATAGGGCGCCTGCCCTCGCCAGACAGACAGAGAGAGACATAGAGACAGAAAGCGAGAAATCACCCCCCAGAGGGGATGGTCAACGCCGCAATCCCTTCTCCTCCATTCTCCTCTCGGGATCTTGGGCACGCACGCACACGTGCCCGGCGTGAGTTCTAAGCCACCGGGTCGGGGAAGCGAACTGCGGTCGACTACGTGGCAGTCCAGTGACATAACCATTATGCTAACTGCTGGTTCCCTATTATTATTATTTTTTAAATCGCCTTGCCATGTGGAAGGGAGAAATCAGGGAACACCCCTTGTACTCTTTCATTGAGGTTGAAACCTAAAAAAGAAGTCGTTTATGATACATGTTGATGACGCACTGAGGTGACTGTTTAGGAGGGAAGAAAAATACCAGAGTCAAATCCAAAAGGCAGGAAATGAGGGACCTATTTCCATCAGTTGGAACAGAGTTGATAGACGAGCGGAAAGCAGTGACCTGCAAAAGAGAAAGAAAGCTCTGGAGAAGCTACAAACTGATGGGGGGAAGACCACACTGCAAACTGGGGGGCAAGCGGGAAGAGCAGCTGGGCAGGTGCGTTGCGCGAGCCAGGCGGGCGCGACGTCACAGAGCCACCGGCTGAGCGCTAGGCAACGCTGTCTGCGACCTGCCAGACGCCAGGTGAAAGCCGCTGGGAGGCCGGCCGGCGTCTTGCTGGCTCTCCCATTAGTCCTACCTCGGTCGTCTTGCCTTCCCGTAGCGTGAAGAGCAGTCGCGTGAGAAATGGAGGCGGCGAAGGAGAAGCCTACGGGGAGTAAAACCCAGGCGAAGACTCAAACCCCGGAGATGCGAAGCCGGGAGGAGACTCCAAATCCGGAGAAGATCCCAGATCCGGAGGAGACTCAAGGCGTGGAGGAGGCCCAAAGCGTGGAGGAGGCCCAAAGCGAGGAGGACGCCCAAAGCTCGTCTCCAGATCCCTCCATCAGTTTGGGAACTAGCACCGGCACGGACAAAGCTCTTGCCCCCGTGGAGGGCAAGAGGAAGAGGAAGGGGTACTTACCGACCAAGTCCGTGAAGATCCTGCGCGACTGGCTCTATGAGCACCGCTTCAAGGCCTACCCTTCCGAGGCAGAGAAGCGCATGCTGGCCGAGCAGACCAATCTGTCTTTCCTGCAGATCTCCAACTGGTTCATTAACGCCCGCAGGCGCCTTCTGCCAGAGATGATGCAGCTGGATGATAACGACCCGACAGATCCCAGCCAGCACCGTCAAGGTGAAGACGTGGATGCAGCCACCCTGCCGAGCAGCGATCCATCCGTGCGGGCCAAGTCTCCACCCAGGGATGCAGACAGCATGCCGGGCCTGCCTGGGAGCCCTCTGCCCATGGGCCAGGCATCCGGAGAGAAACTACTGGATTCGGGGCCGGCCTCAAGCCAGACCCTTCCTCTGAAGGCGAAGAAAAAGGTCAGGTTCGCCCTCAACGAGCCCTTGTCAGCTCCCGAACCGATGCCATCAGAGGAGTACCAGGATTTTAGTAACTTCCAAATGCTGGTTGACGCTGCAGTGCAAAAGGCCGCCGAACTGGAGCTACAGAAGAAGCAAGAGCCGAAATAACCCGTTCCCGGGCACACACTAGACTCATTTATGCTACTCCCCACCCTCCCAACCCCTGTATTTACCTTCTACTGAGATCACTTTCCTTCTGGGGTTTATTTGAGAACCCCTGTGAACTACTGAGATTCAGTTCTGCCAGATATTTCAACATTTCCAGATGAAAGACACTAACTGGTCGTGATTAACAACTGAAACGAAGATCTCTCTATTGGTCCTTCTTCCTCCTGGATTTCAACTTTTCCTACGGACTAGCACATCTGAGACTAGAGACTGATTTGAAACGTCAGAGAAGATTTTCGGCTTCCCTAGCCAAGTTTCTTGATCCCAAGGCTGTTGCAGATACCAAAGGACTCCCCTTTCTCCCTCTCCCCACTCCCTTGTTTATTAGCATGAATGATGGGAAAAAAAAAAAAAAAAAAGGCTCTATAAAAAATGGCTAAAACACTTGTCTCGTTTGAATGTTGGCGTTTTTGGTCAATCTTTCAAATCTATATTTCCCTTTGTACAGTTTATTTACTATTTTAAGGAGTAGTTCATCTTTCCAAGGGTATAAGAATAAGGTTGAACATTCAGTGAGTTTAGGGACCAGCAGTTAGCGTAATGGCTTTCTCACTGGACTCCCGTGTAGTCCATGACAGTTCGAGTTCCGGACCTGGCGGCTTAAAACTCACGCCTGGCGCGTGTGCGTGCGTGCCCAAGAACCCGAGAGGAGAATGGAGGAGAAGGGATTGCAGGGTGGCCATTCCCCCTGGGGGGTGATTTCTCGCTTTCTGTCTCTCTGTCTCTGTCTGGCGAGCGCACGCGCCCTATACCACAAAAACCTCTCCAAAAAAAAAAAAAAAAATACAATGAGTTTATAAGACTTCCGGGTAAGGGGTGAACTGTAGGAATCAGTGAAAAGTCTGCAGTAGGGACCAGCAGTTGACTATGTTGCTGGACTCCCATGTAGCCGACCATGGTTCGAGTCCTGGACTCAGTGGCTTAAACTCACGCTGCGTGCATGTGCGTGCATGCCCAAGATCTCCAGAGGAGAATGGAGGACAAGGGATTGTGGTGTGGCCATCCCTCCTGGGGGGGTGGGGGTGATTTCTCACATTTTGTCTCTCTCTGTCTTTCTGGTGCGTGCACTCGCCCTATAGCAAAAATCTCTTAAAAAAAAAAAAAAAAGTCTGCAGTAAAGGGAAAAAAATTCCAAGTGGTAATTTTCTGTTGCTGGTTGTGGGTTAGTCGACTTTAGAGAACACATATAATTTGTTCTAATTCTCTGCATCAAAGTGGAAAGTTAACAGTTACAAAAAAAATAAAAAACAGAAAAACTGATAAAAAATGTCCTGGAAGAAACCAGAAGAAGACGGTTTTAAAAGGAAGAAAAGCAAAAAGGAAATAATGTATAACAATCCTAGCAGAAAAAGAAAGTAGACTGAAGTATTCTACTGTTTTATTTTTACCTTTTTAGTACATTTATTTATTTTTCCTTTTAAAATGCTTGAATGGGGGGAGGCGGAGTCAAAAGCTTCAGGCAGTGTTACCTGGAAATAATCCTGTTGTCTTGTCAAGGTAGCTTTTTCTACTCCCTCAAGTACAAGCAGATTTCAATAGTAACAGAATACTATTCCTCCAGAAAGCTATAATTTAGCTTCTCTCCTTTTAGGGTGCTAAAACCTGGGGAATCTGGGGCTTAGAAATTAGATTTAAGTATCAGTTTCTACTCCTAGTCTGAAGTACAATAAATCATGGTTAGTCTCTAGTTTCAGCCTCAGTTTTAAAATACACACACTGCTATCAATATTGGCAATTTTTAAGAGAAGATACTCTATCTTCTTTGAGCATCGTAAGAAGAAATGGTCACAGATTATTACTCAGAATATTGTAAGTTCCATGTTACCAGAATGAGAACAGGCCCACATTACCAAACCACTGTTCATAAAAAATAGACTGAAGTCGGAAGGAGTTCGGATTTCTAAGGTACTTGTGCACTAAGGCTGATTTATAAGGAACAAGAGTTATAATATTTGTTGTAATCTGCCTGAAGAGTGCCCTTTAAACACTCAAAGAAGCTCTTTATGATTTCCTTAATAGTTCTTGGCCATTTTCTACATATGGAGGTTTAGGAGGCTCCTTTTCTAGGAACGGAAGCTCGTTTATCTGAGCAGGAAGATTTCTAGGTTTAACCTTTGCAATCCATTCCTGGATCCTTATGGCTTTGTGTTGTAACTTTTATACCTGACAGGTGTGAGGACTCTCATTTTTCTCTGACTCAGTTGAAAACAAACTGTTACTGCAATTTTAGTGTGGGAACCTGAAAGAAAGAAGTTTCTTTTTGTCCAGCCTCTTCTAGCTTGCCTCCAGAGGCTGAATCCAGTTGTATCATTCCAGAATGACTATTGTCGAACCTGTTTTAAAGGGAATATGTTGGCATGAGAGTAGTATTCTTCTATTTCCTCTGTGTATTTTATGATGGTAGATGGTAGGATATCATTACATTCTAGCTTTAACTGCATTACGTAGGAGCAAAGGGGAGGAACTATTCTTTGCCTCTGTTGTACTACAGACATGAAGAAGAAGCAGTTTTTAGTTAAATTAAGAACTATATAGGAAAACATTTATCATTGAAGTTTTTATTAAATAAACATTTGTCTTTATTTTTCATATAATAGGAGGACTCCTTGAGTTTGTCATTTCTCTTTTAATCACTCTGAAATTGCAGCTTCTCTATACCTATTCTTCTCTGGGTGTGACGTTTAGAAAATTTTAAGCTACTTCATTATGTGGAGAGAAATGGGAATAATTTTCTAAAGAAACTATACTTTAAAAACCTAATCGCCGGCGGGGGAGGGGGGTGGGAGTGATTAAGGGTTCTGGACTCCTACATGGTCAACCATGGTTCAAATCCCAGACCTAGCGGCTTGCTTTCTCACTTTCTTTCTCACTCTGTCCCTCTGTGGTCAAAATAAAATAAGTAAATAAAGTTAAATAAAATAATTCTTAAAAAAACCCTAATAACCAAATTCATATCATTTGAGTTTAAGAACTATCTAAAACATGATATAGAAAAGAATCTGTTTCTAACACCTTTGTCTTTTAGAACTGAAACAGTGACGATAGCATTGAGAAAACAGATTGGAGGCTGGCCCTGTAGTGCAGTGGTTAAGTGCTGCACATTGGTAGCTAGATCCCACGTGGCCAACTGTGGTTTGAATTTATCCCTGGCAGCTTGAAAAACATGCCAGACACATGTGCATGTGTACTTAAAATCTTGATGGGATGGAGAAATGGAGGAAAAGGGATATTGGTGTGAACACACCCCATTAGACGGTGCTTTCCTTCCTCTCTCTGTCTCTATCTCTTTAATGAGTGAATGTGCCCTTTGGCATTTAAAAAAGAAGATAAACAAAAAAAAGTTTTATTGAGAATTTTTGTTTGCTTTTCTGAGAAAGATACATACCTATTGGTATCTTTGAAGTGAGAAAGTATAATAGAGTGGAGAGAATTAGGATGATTGAGAAGTCTATAGGTGACTCTAACAAGGACTGAGGCATAAATAGTTATGAATGAAGTTGTCCGGCTCAGTGATCCTTCTCTTTCTCTCTTTCTCTGTGTCACAGTTTTGGTCTCTCTCTCCATCTCTCATGGATGGTGTGGAAATGAAATTCATCAAGAATATCATATTATTCTTAGTAAATGATGTCCCCACAGTGTTTCTAAATCCTCTGGTATAGAAGCACATTTACAAACAGACAATTTAGTCATAAGGGATATATTCACTCCTGTGGTTTTTCATATATCTGAGTAGTGTAACTTGCAATACTGGGGATTTTCCTTTAGCTTACTTATGAAGTCTAAAATGTCTTGCACATTTTTTATAATGTGTCTACTATGTAGACTGCATCTCAGTGAATTGAAAACATGCAAGAGTAGAACTCTCCTTGATATTTTATTTAATGCAGACTAAGGCAAAAAATTAATTCAGTAAATCTGCTCATTTCTTCAGCCAACTAGGACATACTTTGTGTATTATGATTAAGTCATTCCAGTAAGTTTCCTTTTGGTCACTTAAAACATCTGTGTTAAATACTTCCCAATTTTTATACTTGACTAATTTTCATATTTTTATATATTTCATCTCTTATATTTCAAAGACCTAGACACTTGTGTTATCTTTCTTTCTGAAAAAATATTTGTGTGTTTATTGTAAAAAAATATATACATACCCTAGACTTTTTGACTTTTAAAAAAATCCCCTAGGGTAAAATAAAGACAGTAAAAGAAAGGTAACACAGATTTAGCCAGTAATTTTGAGATCATTAGGAAGAGGTAAAAAGCAAATTTAGGCAGATCAAATAATTTTTTCACATAAGAAAATGTATTGGTGAGGGCTCTCCATAGGAAAGGAATCATATATATATATATATATATACACACACACACACACACACACACATATACATACATGTATGTATACATACACACACACACACACACACACACACACACACATGAATTTTATTGTAAAAATCATCTGAGACAATCACAGGCAGAAAAGTTTCACAATACGCTCTCTCCAAGCTGGAGAAAGAGCTGGAAGACTCAGAAGATGGGAAGTTGTTACAACTCCAAGTCTGAGGCCAAAGGCCCAAGTGTCCTCAGAGAGCAGAGGCCCAAGTACCCTTGCACAGTCACTGGTATGAATCCAGAATCCAAAAGTTGAAGAATTTATGGTCTGTCCAGTTGGACAGGCATGGTGGCCAAACACTGACAAGAACTGAATGCAAGCAAGGCCTGAATCACAGAGCAGGTATGGAGCAGGCAAGAGTGCAGGCAGTAGGAGTGGGACACAAAAAATGCTCTAGAAAGAAGTTCCAGAAATAGGAAGCAGAATCTCCCATTTCCTCTATTGCTTCCTACCATGCCACCAGGTGATTGGATGGTGTCCACTCACATTGATGGCAGGGTCTTCCTTTCTCACTTCACCGACTCAAACAACAACCTTATCTGGGGACACTCTTGTAGATTCATTCAAGAACAATGCTTCATCAACCATTCAGGTGTACATCAATTTAGTCAAATTTACACCCAGAATGAACCATCACAAGTCCACCCACTGTGGAACTGGAACTTATATGCGTTTTTTTAAACCATACTTAATATCCAGATGAAATAACAAGATCATAATTCCACCTAACATAATACAATTATACAATGCACAACTGAAAACATACTAATCCCATAACTTAGATACTATAATGTAAAATTAATCTTATTGATATAAAGCCAGTCCATCTTATTTTACATAATAAAGCAATAACAGAAGAATAACAGAAGAAAGAAAAGTATATTTGGCTAAGACATGTGTATTTATGAACAAACACATTCTTTTTTTTGGGGGGGGAGGTTTTTCGCTATAGGGCGCGTGCGCTCGCCAGACAGACAGAGACAGAGAGACAGAAAGCGAGAAATCACCCCCCAGGGGGGATGGTCACGCCGCAATCCCTTCCTCCATTATCCTCTCAGGATCTTGGGCACGCACGCACACGCGTCCAGCGTGAGTTGTAAGCCACCGGATCCGAGACGCGAACCGCAGTCGACTACGTGGGAGTCCAGCGACATAGTCATTACGCTAACTGCTGGTTCCCCAAACACATTCTTTTTTAAAAAAAGTTTTTACTGCAGGGTGCATGTGCTCACTAGAGAGAGACAGAGACATTAAGAGAAATAAAGAGAGAGAGGGAGGAAAAGTGAGAAATCACCCCTGGAGTGGGTGGCCACACCACAATATCGTTCTCCTCCATTCTCCTTTTGGGATTTTGGGAATGCACACACACACACACACACACACACACACACACACGGTGTGATTTTCAAGCTGCTAGGTCTGGGACTGGAATTATGGTCAGCCATGCAGGAGTTCAACACCTTAACCACTATACCACCTGGTGGCCACTATATTCTACTTTTTATTGCCACAGGATATGCACTCTCATGAGGGGGAGAGAGAGAGAGAGAGAAAGAAAGAGAGAGAGAGAGAGAACCCCTCAGTGGGCTGTGGTCATCCCAAAATCTCTTTTCCTCCTTTCTTTCAGCCTGTCAGAATTTTGGGCACCCATGCACATGTACCTTACATGGTTTTCAAGCCTCTTTGCTGGTATTCAAACTGAAGTCTACCATGTAGTATCTGGATTCCTTAATCACTGTGCTGCAGGGCTGACTCAACAAGTACTTTTTAAAAATATAGAGGAAATCCTCAATGACATTCCTCATTTCTAAAGCTCGTCACATGATCACAGCTGGTATTCAAAACTACCTTCTTCAACTACGCGTTCCATATTTCCATTGCCTTAGCAATCACCTCGGCTGGTGATGGTTCTTGATTTGTCAGAGGAACTTAAACCTTTATTAAGGGTATGGGCTATTCATAGTCTTGTGTGGATTAGGTTGTTGTAGTTTGCCATTGACCTTAGTCATGGGATATAGTAATGCTAACAGATGGCCTAAGAGATTTCCTGTATTCTAAACATAATTTTTTTTTTTTTTTTTGGAGAGGTTTTTCGCTATAGGGCGCGTGCGCTCGCCGGACAGACAGAGAGAGACAGAGAGACAGAAAGCGAGAAATCACCCCCCAGGGGGGATGGTCACGCCGCAATCCCTTCTCCTCCATTCTCCTCTCGGGATCTTGGGCACGCACGCACACGCGCCCGGCGTGAGTTGTAAGCCACCGGGTCCGAGACGCGAACCGCGGTCGACTACGTGGGAGTCCAGCGACATAGCCATTACGCTAATTGCCGGTTCCCAACATAATATTCTTTATCTCCTTTGTGGAGTACTAGTTCAATTTCCCATTGGCTGTCTGGATATATCATCTCTGCCAACCTGAATCTCTCCTCTTGGCCTGTTGATTCAGAAGCATGAGGAGCCCAAAGTGGTTGGTTTCCAGTGTTCCAGATCAATGTAATCACTGTTTTTTTTTTTGTTGTTGTTGTTGTTTTTTTTCTCCTGTTGGAAGTATTCTTCCCTCTGGAACTAAGATCTATAGGCCATAATCACATAGTATGGCAGGATCAGGAAGTAAAAATATTGTTAATGGGTCAATAAGCGTAATGGGGAATAGTGCCACATTCTTTTCCTTGTTTCATGAACCTGTGAATCCTGGATATAATAGAAATAGTATTTTGGGCACTAATTTGTAATATACACTCTGAGGAAACTTGCCCAGCTCTGCAAAGGTATTGTTACCTAGCTGGCCATGTATGTGAGACTTCCAAAGGACATTCTACCATTTTATCAGCTGCTTCAGGGTGATGGGAAACATGGTAAAATCAATATATTCCATTAGAATGCATCCATTGCTATGCTTCTTTGGCTGTGAAGTGAGTTCCTTGGTCAGAAGCACTGCTATGTGAAATATCATGAAGATGGATAAGACATTCCTTAAGTCCATAAGTGGTAGTTATTGAAGAATCATTTCATGCAAAGCAGGCAAATACATATCTAGTGTCTACTACAGTAAAATGAAATGCTGCCCCTTCTATGATGGGACTATTCCAATGTAATCAACATGCCATCAGGTAGTTGGCTGATCACCCTAAGGAATGATGCCCTATCAGGAGCTCAGTTTTGGTCTCTGATGCTGGAAGATTGGGTTTTCTGCAGTGACCATAGCTAGGTCAGATTTGGTGAGTATGAATCCATGTTTCTGAACCTATGCATCACCTCCATCCATACTGCAGTGCTCACTCCATACATGAGGTCATTGGGCAATGACACCGATGGTTGGAGAAAGAGGCTGACTGGTGTTCACGGAACAGGTAATTCTATCAACTCCCTCTCTTACCAAATACTTTGGTAAGTATTTATGGTATACAAGTATCTTCACATCTTGTGCCCACTGAGAGTTCCATCCAGAGAAGGGTAGAAGGAAGGGCACCAAGATAGGAACCATGGACATTAGGGCCACTTTATGTCACTTGCTTGTGACTTTAATACCTTTTCAGGCCCAATCACAGATCTATCACTTCTGTTTCATGATGGAATATGCATGCAGGCCCAACTTTATGGCTCATTGGGTCAGATAACACCCAGTTCATAATAGGCATCTTGGGTCACACAGTAACTTTGTGGCCCATGGACAAATGTTCAGTCTTTACTGAGTCCTACTAACAGGCTGAGAGCTGTCTCACAAAGGGTGAGTAGTTATCTGCACATCATGGCAGGGTCTTGCTTTAAAAATCCTAAAAGTTTCTACCATGATTTATCTACAGGGGCCTTCCAAAGGAACCAAACTGCATCCCTATCTGCCATCCACACCTCAAGTTCCATTAGTTCTGCTGGATCATATGACCCAAGTGGCGGGAATCTTGCACAGTAGCCTGGATCTATTGCAGAATCTTCTCCTATTCTAAATCCCACTCAAAACTAGCTAGCAGCTTTTTGGGGTCACTCAGTAACCCAACTGGAGTACACACTCAAATGAAGAATATGTTGCTTCCAAAATCCAAGTCAGCCTCCTAGGCTTTGTGCCTCTTTCTTGATTGTAGAAGGGGTCAGATGTAACAACTTATGTTTAACTTCAAAAGAAATATCTTGGCATACCCCAAACCACTGGACTTATAAATTTCACTGAGTTAGGAGACCCCTGAATTTTGGTCATATTTGTTTCCCACCTCTGACATGAAAATGTCCTATCAATATGAAGAGAAGTGTTGCTACTTCTAACTCACTAGGTCTAATAAGCATATCGTCATCAATGTAACCCATCAGTGTGATATCTTGTGAAAGGGAAAGGTAATCAAGGTTCCTGAAAAGTCTGAATATATCACTTTCACTTTCCTAATGCATAGTCACTAGTAAAATGGCCAGAGATCCCCCTGGGGAAGGGTCACAGGAAGGTTAACAATATACATTTTCAGTAAAATACCAGGATCTTTCCTCAAGCAGGACCAGCCTACTTTCCATTCAAGAGATTCTGAGTCTGTAAATGGGCTCAAGTTTCATAATTTATTGAGGGATCATGATTATTTGATTTTATGATTCAAGTTAGACTTTTGTTCAGCTGACCTGAAAGTAGTCTGATTATACAGATCAAGTAAGAATTTAGTAGACTTTCCATGTGTTTCACTTTTAGGAACATCATGACTAAACAGGCAATGTCATAGATCTACTCACTGACTATTCTTTTTGTTGCTTTGTTTCTGCTGTCCATTACAGTAACTACACCCACTTTTCCTTTAGTGATCAGATGCTGCCACCTGAACCCTGCCACCCCAGGGTCCATTTATTCCCATTGTATTTAAGTTTTCCAATTGAGCAACGATTCCCACTCCGAGGTCTGGCATACAGAGAAGAGCAATCACTGAGTTCTTTAAGGATGCTAGTGTTCCTCTCACAAATCTATTTCTCAAAGTATTGGTAAAAGGTATGTCCTCTGGACCCTCCCAGTGTAGATAAGTAGGTTTTAGGTGGCAAATCCACACTAACATCCCAAATTCCCTAAGCTTTTGAATCCCTCCCTCCTTACATTAAGTCAAGGGGAATCAGTCATCTCCAACTCACTCATGGCAGACCATCTTTGGATCCACGATCCACTCAACCAACCAAACTATTAGCACCGTTTTTAACTTCTCAAGCTGCAACATTAAATGGAGAATCTCCGCTTAGTTCATCCTAATCCAACTTCACACTCTTTCCACCATTACCCCACATCCTTAATAGCCATCCCCACACATATTCTCTAGACTTGTCCCTATATATGGTAAAAAGCTCGGGACCAGCAGATGGTGTAATGGTTATGTCACTGTACTCCCATGTAGTAGACCCCAGTTTGAGTCCCAGATTTGGTGACTTCTAACTCACGCTCGGCATGCGTGCGTGCCCAAAATCCTGAGAGGAGAATGGAGGACAAGGGATTGCAGCATGGACATTGCTCCTGAAGGGAGATTTCTGGCTTTCTGTCTCTCTGGCAAGCACACATGCCCTATAGCAAAAATTTCTCTCTAAAAAAAATAAATAAAATAACAAACTCTATAAAAATTCAGGCAGTTCTGTTGGAGTGTAGTGCATCTTCTATACGTCATTCTTTACCTCACCTTTCCTTTAAGGGTCTCCTGGAACTTGAGTTTAATTACAGCTCTATAGGCAAAGAACGGGGGTAGGGGGGACTAAGAAGAATTATCATTTTCTTATATGGCAGCTGCCTCTGGAGAGACCATTACAGTTTCTTCAGGCAATGAAAATTTAAACCCCTTAGACAGAGATGGTTCCATTGTGAGTGGCAGTGGAGGTGCTATTGTCACTGGAGGTAAAGAGGCCACTGACACTGGGGATGAGAAGGGCACTACTACTTGGGGTGGCCACTTCCTCTGGCAAAAAGTATTCATTGAAATTTAAGAGGTCAATGTTCCCTGCTTCGTCAGGTTCCTTCCACATGTTCTATACCAGTTTATAGGATCACATTCTTTCCCTTAGCCTAACAGTAGGCACTATGTGAGAATGAGGGTTTATTTTTTTATTGTAAGTCAGCCAAAGGCACAATAAGAGCTTGTGTTTGATTTTCAGTAACTTAAATCCTACAGCTACAGGAAGGGTTTTCCTTCAGGACACATTTAGAAGCTTTTGGTTATTTATACACATTTGGATCCTGGGATCAAATCCCTGATATCATTTTCTTTCATCACTTTGTCCAATGGTGTTAGGAACAACTAAGTAACGTCATTATATTCCCTTTATTTTCCCAAAAATCTTTAAAAATATCATGTAAATACTCAATAATTTCCTTACTTTTTATAAGCAGTGAGTTGGAAGTATCAAATGCACTTATTTTGTGTATCTTATAAAATAGTTCACATAATGGACTATCAGTGTTTTCTATACAATTTGAAGTAGTGTTCTTAATATTTGGGGGTCTTATCAAATTAAGGAGCTAATTAAAGAGATTTAAAGTTCTGTTCCTCTAGAACCACTCCAATTACCAAAATCTATATTAGGGAACCAGCAGATGTTATAATGGTTATATCACTCCCATATGGTCGACCACGGTTCAAATCCCAGCCCCAATGGCTTGAAAGACACTGGACATATGTGCATGTGTACCCACAACCCCAAGAGGAGAATGGAGGAGAAGGAATTTTGGCACAGCCATCCCCTAGGAGGATATTTCTCGCTTTCTTCAAAGAAACAAAACCAACAGGATTAATTATATGTAATATATAATTCATATTCATACATGATGAGATTACTTACTGGAATTATTTCACATGATCACAAGGCAAAAGTCCCCTAATTTTCTGCATGTTGGATAAATAACTGGAAAATTCAGAAGCAAGGAAAATGGTGCATTCCCATGTCTAAGTCTACAGGCCGAAGTATCTTTGGGCAGCCAGTGGTATAAGGCCAAAGTCCAAAAATTAAAGAACTCAAAGTCTGTCTGGCCAGAGGGACACAGGGGTCAAGTACTGGCAGGAACAGAGTGTGGTAAAAACTGTGGCACCATGCAAGAATGGAGTAAATGTGCGTGCAAGACTGGAACACACAACAGGCTCTGAAAGGAACGGTCCAGAGGAAAAAAAAATGGAATTCCATTTTAACTCTGTCCCTCCTGTATCCCCAGCTGATTGAATGATGCCCATCCACATTGAAGGTAGGTCTTTCTCCCTCTGTCCACTGTGTCCACTGACTTACATACCAATCTTGTCTAACCACACTTTCACAGACATACTCAGGCCCAATGTATCACCAGTCATCCAGCATCCTTCAGTCGAGTAATGACACCCAAAATTAACCATCACAGAAAGCATACAACTACATTCAATTATTTAAGTAGTTATAGAGAATTATTTTGTGTTTTTAGAACCTCATGATATGGAACACAGTGAAACACAATCAAAAGAGCTTCAAAAAAAAAAAAAAAAAAGAACTAAGCCAAGATCACTTTTAAAGGAAAGGTAATACTCACTGGCAGAAACCATTAATGATAAAGTCAAACATGGCCTTTCACAATAGATTTTTGTTTGGTTTGCTTTTTTGGTTGGTTGGTTGGTTGGTTTTTGGTTTTTGCCATAGGGTATGAACACTCGCAGAAGAGAGATAGTGAAAGGGAAAGTAAGAAATCACCCTCCAGGGGAATGGTCACACCACAGTCCCTTCTCCTCCATTGTCCTCCTGGGATTCCGGGAACACATGCACAAATGCCCAGTATGATTTTCAAGCCACCAGGTTTGAGACTCGAACCATGGTCAACCATGTGGCAGTCCAGTGCCTTAACTTCCTAGCAATAGTTTTTGGCAACTTGTATAGGTAGAATGTCAGGCTGAATACCAAGATGTCTAATCAAGTGTCTTATATGCTTTCTATAAAATGCAAACTGGAAATGTGATAAATGGGTTTTAGAACATCTCCCTTATTAAAATCGATTTTAAGCTCATTTCACTTTCAATACTGTTTTGTTATAGCTATTCTTATTAGCTCAATGATACTGATTATGTTTGGGTTTTTAATTTTTCATTTCTTTGTATAAAAGAAAGAATAACAGTGGTTGACTAGTGTTTTTCCACTAGATATTCTATCTGTTCCAACCTGAATTTTTTGGTTATATCCATGTATAACAAATTGTTGTTCTTTATAGGAAAATTATTTGTGTTATGTAACCAAGAGGTCTCAGATATTAAAATCCTGACCAGAGATTAGTGACTGTCTTGGCTCCCTATATAATATAATGAATAATTCTATTATTTATTATTATTACTACCCTTTTGAAAAAGCTAAAGTTCTTTCTTTATTATATTAAAAATAGTCTAAAGAATCCTGAAGTTCTTTCCTTAGCATTTGTGGATATAAGGTATAAAAAGTTAAATAAAGTACTGAAATCGGGCCAGCAGATTGGGTGGTGGTTAAGGTACTGGATCCTAATGGATGACTAGGCAGTCTGAGTCCCAGACCTGGTGGCATGAAAAACATGCCGGGTATGTATGCGTGGATGCCCAAACTCCTGAGAGGGGAATGGAAGAGAAGGGATTAGGGCAGGGCCATCCCCCCAGGGAGAAGATTTCTCACTTTCCCTGTTTCTGTGTCTCTCTCTGTCTCTCTTCAGTGTCTGAATGCATCCTATGGCAAAAATCTTTAAAAAAAAAAAAAAGTAAGAAGTACTGAGATTAATAATAAGTTCTATAAAGTATATCAAAGAATAAAAAGTCCTTGGTGCATGCTACTTTAAATGTAATATAAAACACTTATATGAACATTAGTTCTTAAGATGTTTTATATTTATTTATTTATTATTAATTTACCAGAAAGAAGCAGAGAGGGAAAGTAAGAAAGCAAGTCACCCGGTCCAGGACTTGGACTGTGGTCGGCCATGTGGGAGTCCTATGCCTTAACCACCGCACTAACATTAGTTCTAAACTCTAAGTCATGATATAAATTTTCATGGCGTTACCCTAAAATAAAGATATCCTCAATTTTCTGCATTTTCACCTGTTGATTATTGTGTTTTGTACAGTCTACTTATGACAAAATACAATAATAATAATCTAAAATTGATAGTTCATAAACAAAATGCTTTATTACACAGGAGGGGCATGTACAACTATGAAGTAAGTAAACTGTTGTTACAGATACCTTAAAGGAATGTTAGAAATTCTTCTACCTCCTCCTTTTTGCCAAGCGCATATTAAGTAGAGTTTATTCAACAAGCAGTAATATTGGTTTTGATTGATGACAATTATGTGTGTGTATGTACGTGTGTGTATGTACGTGTGTGCACGTGTTTGTGTGTGTGTGTGTGTGTGTTAGAGAAAATTTAAGAATCTAATAAATGGATAACCTTTACTTCCAAATCAATGAAGTTTGTTAGCAAAGTCTTTACTGTGAAAGTAAAAACTTAGTTGATAGGGTATCCATGAAATTTTTACACATCATGAGTATTTCAGAAAACGTCATAGAAAGAATTTTACCTTTAATAAGAAAATGATCACAATGATTCGGGCCAAATATATCTGAATTCTGAAGTATAAGAAACCCTAAAAAGCAGCTGTTATGAGTAAAAATGAATCTCAGAAGATAAGATAAAAGTTATTTTTCTTGAATAAATACTATATGATTTTTGTGCCAACAGGTGACTCAGTGATTGAGGCACTGGACTGCCACATGGCTGACAATGGTTCGAGTCCCAGACCTGATGACTTATGATTTGCTTTCTCACTTTCTCTGTGTGTGTGTGTGTGTGTGTGTGTGTGTGTGTCTGACAAGTGCACATGCCCTGTGGCAAATTAAAAAATAATGGTAATAATGTTAATTTAAAAATTAAATAATCTTTTAAAAACATATATATATGTGTGTGTGTGTGTGTGTGTGTGTGTATATATATATATATATATATATGTATATATATATATATATATATTATGTGACTTTGAAAATACCTGAAAAAGATCAGGATTTTATTTTGTCAAATGACTAATTGACTGGATATAAGAAACTAAGGAGTTTAACTTAATAGTATTAGGTATAACATAGACAAATTATAAACTCATTAACTCAACCATTGTATATGATAATTTAGGGACATTATACAGCTTACCAGGGAATTTTCTATCAAATTTAATTACCTCTTTTAAAATATATGCATTTGATAAGTCTTACCTACACATCAGACTTAGCCATTCCTAGTGTCAGACATTTTCATTCTTCTCTGATGTTGCAACATTAAGAGAACATAAGTAGGATTTATAATTATATAGGTAATGAAATAGGTGATATATAAATATTGGCTGCTTTTAGGTAACAAAGCTAAGTCTTTCCCCCTCTACTCTCCATCAGACATAATAGTATTCAATACTATTTTAGTTATTTGGGATGGTAGTCCAAAATGATATTTTGCCATAACAGGAAAACCTCATGATTCATCAGATACAGTAACAACAACAGAGTCTTGTTAGAGTCAGCTCTTGTGAGCATCCAGTCAGCGTGTTTGAATGCGGAACATGTGCAGCATTGAATGTATTACCTGTCACCACAGTTCTTCAGACTGGATAAATTATATCCCTCAGTTGGATAGTACAAAGGTAATTCTGTTGCCATATGTTGTACCAAAGAGCTACTGCTGTGACAGGGTACATTATCGATGATGTGTGTCTATGCGATGCCCATTTTCCTCTTCCTGTAAAGAAATCCCGTCCCTACAAAGTTTGTGATGTTGTAAGACAAAGCTTTGCTAGAGTTAGAAATTCCAATGTACATAAAATTGCCATTTCAACTTAGAGCAGAGTCTTGTTGCAATTATTAGAAAAACTCATATTTTACAAGTATACCCTAATCACTGTAGCCAGCCCACGCAGACCTGCAAACCTTTGAAGTAAAAACATTTTTTTTTAAACTGCAAGTCTCAAAAAGAAAAGTTTTTAAAGTATATTAGGTAATAGTTGTACTGAAAATTCACTTTTTTTCCTCTTTGTATTCTAAAACTATCCCATTTATTTTTTAAATTACATTTATTCTGTTATGAACTTATTCCTAGAGAAAGAAGAAAAAGTAAAAACCAAATAGCTATTGACACCATGCCATAGCTTAGGCCACACAAATATGGAAATGTGTGTATAAATAACAAGGCCATTGAAGCATATCACACAAGTCTTTCTCATGCCTTTTTACCTCAGTAGGTTGAAAAAATAAGTGTAATAATTGAACCCTCTATATATTATGGATGAAGCCAAAATAGCAAACATTTATCATAAGAAGAATTAGTAAGTAATGACATTTCTAAATGCATCCTGATGAATAAAAAGCCTTTTTAAAACAGTACTCTCATTTCACAGAATTTAGTCTTTGAACCTTCTTAAAGGACGGTATTCTAGACATAACTATTGCCTTGTCGATTGTAGCAACCCAATGTTTCACAATATCTTCAGAGAAAGGCTTGACTTGAATTATGAAAAGTATGAGAAATGAAGAGGATGTCAATTAATAACATTTGGGATATTTTGGGGCCAGGATGTGGCATGGTGGTTAAGGGCGCTGGACTCCCACATGGTCAATCACGGTTGAGTACCAGACCTAGTGGCTCGCTTTCTCACTTTCTCTCTCTCTCTCTCTCTCTCTCTCTGTCCCTCTCTGGTCAACTTAAAAAAAAATCAATCAATCAATAAAATTTAAATAAAAATAATTCTCTAAAATAAAAAAACATTTGGGATATTTTGTAATTAATTTGTTTTTTCATAATATCTAACCATATAAAAACAGCACTATAAAGCTGATGTATGTAAGTTGGCGGTAGCTTTACCAACCCTGGCACTATTTAAACTGATTAATATTCCTGCTCAATGAAACAATTATTTCTACTTACATAATTTTAAAAATCAAAAAAGTCTTTGTACATACTACTCTTCATTAAGCCACTGATCCAAAAATGGAATTAAATAAAATAAAGAGAGAACATAGAGAATCTTGGTACTGTTATTCTTGCACTTTAATACATAACTTCTTCATGGATATATATCCAAAATGAGATATTACAATAAAACTGTGTTTCTAAAATGGATCATTGAAAAATCTTCATATACCTAGACTTCTATGATCAACAAGTACTTTTTGAGGCCAACTCCATGGGACAGCATTAATGTTGTGTTCAAGAGAAGCCAGATATCTCATGGTGTGACAATGGTTCAAATCCCTGGCCCTGTCTGCCTGAAATATAGAGGGAATGTGTGTGAGTTTCCAAGATCCAATAGGCTAGAGGACTGGAGGAAGGGGATCATGGCATGGCCAGACTCCGTGGAAGGTGCTCCACTCTCTCTCTTTCTCTCACATGTGCACACACACCTTCTACATGAATTTTAAAAAGAGAGGGGAAATAAAGCGCTTTTAATGCATATCCAATTGAATAATACAGTAGTAAAATATTTCTATCCTCTGTTCATTATGCCTACTCAAAAGTTCAAAAGGAAATGTAAGTCTTTTAGAATGAAAACCTTGTTTTTTTTCCTTTAGCTATGAATTGTTAAATTTGTTTATTGTGTAGATTTCTTCTACTTTTAGCCAGTGCATGAGTAATATATTGAGTTATAGTACTGGAGACATATAGGAAGGCCTGAGGTTCAGATCCTAGGTTGAACTGAACACACTGGCATGCCCATGGGCATGTGCATGATCCTGGCTGCGTAGAACACTAAAGGGAGAATCCCAGTATTGAAGGATCCTGTCAGGGATTTCTCCCTCTCTCTCTCTCCTCTCTCTCATAAAAGAATTAAATAGCTTTTTATTTTATAATGTAGTTTATCCTTTTTTTGTTTATTTATTTTATGAGAGAGAGAGAGAGGTAGAGACAGGCACCCCCAAAAATAGGGCCTTCCTGCCACCATCCTCTCCCAGTGTCAGTTGACATACCCAGGGAGGTCCCAGGACATGAACTCAGGACCTTCCTCATACGGGCCCAGTTGCAGTACCACTGTGCCACCACCTGGACCCAAAGAAATAACTTTTTAAAAGTACTAGTACTTAAGGATTATAGGAAATAGTCAATAAATGATAGCTATAATTATAATCACATATTGTTTTATTTAATCACTATTACAGAAGGGGAGTGCTGACCAGTAGGCGTAAATAAACAATTCATTTGATATCTATATTTTATGCTGCATTTTTTAAATTGTCATTTTGAGTTTTTACCTCAGATTCATCTAATTTAATGGGTCACTTTTAAGTAAATCAACAGAATCTAATCTCTGAGTTTACCATAGGGTTCACATCCTTGGGTGTGTTGACTACATCAAGGCACTAAAATACTGTAGCTATGTCTCTGGGAGGCTGGACTGCTTTGTCCAGGGAGAAAATAAATGTCTTATAATTAAATTTCTTCACAATGCCATCACTGAGAGATTAAAGGCATTTAACTACTTTGGTGCATATGTAAATTTTGAGCGATGTTTCTTACGTTTTTATTATAACTCTAAATATATTTTATTTGTATTTTATTAGTGAATATCCTGGATAAAGAAAAAGACAATAAAAGCATGTTGCTATAAGTATATAAAAATGTAGTTCACAATATAAGAGTTTACACTGCATTATCAGAAAAGGGTTTACCATGTTTTACAAAGCAGGAGACCTAGGAAGTGCTTTTCTCCACAGATTCTGATTATATCCAGTTGTTGGCTCTTCACAAGTTCGAAGAACAGGAATATAGTATTTGATTTATTTTTCAGGAGTGAAGAAGGGGCATAAACTAAGGTAGGCTTTACTCTTGGGAGTGGAAAAGTGGCACAGAATATGTCTACTTGTCTGGCTGCTTCTGTACTAACCCACTCAGGCTGCCATAACAAATGCCACAGACAGAGTGTCTTAAAAAATGGAAATTTATTTTCTCACTGTTCTGGAGGCTGGAAGTCCAAGATCAAGGTGTTGACAAGGTTAGTTTACCTGAGGCCTCTCACTGGCTTGCAAACAAGCTTGGCTTCTTGTGTGCTCACATGGCCTTCTCTCAATGTTTGCTTATCCTTGCCATGTTTTCTTCTTCTAATAAAAGAATCCATCATGTTGGATTTGGCCCTACCCTTATGAATTCTTTTAACCTTTACTATGTCTCTTTTTTTTTTTTTTTTTTGGAAAGGTTTTTTTCGCTATACGGTGCGTGCGCTCGCCAGACAGAGAGAGACAGAAAGACAGAAAGCGAGAAATCACACCCCAGGGGGGATGGTCACGCCACAATCCCTTCTCCTCCATTCTCCTTTCGGGATCTTGGGCACGCACGCACATGTGCCCGGCGTGAGTTTTAAGCCACCGGGTCCGGGAAGCGAACCGCGGTCGACTACGTGGGAATCCAGCGACATTGCCATTACACCAACTGCTGGTTCCCAACCTTTACTATCTCTTCAAAGGACAGGTTAGAATTTCAGCATATGAATTGGGGTGGAGGGCAATAATTCAGTACATGATATATGGTTATATTTCATTTGAAACATTCCGATCATAATCATTAAAACTTTTTATGTAGATAAATAAATAGTATGGCTGGTAAATAGAATCACAGCTACTGTACTACTATACTACATCAAAAGGTTATTTTACTTCTAGCTAGAAATGAACCAGGGAAATGGAAAGTGTAAGAACTTGGTAGTAACTCCTAGATTGATGAACTGCTTAAATTCTGCTCCTATAAGAAAATCCCTTGCCCTATAAATGTTAAAGTTGAATTTATCTGTCTCGCTTCCATCTAAAGGCTTTTTAGATAACTGAAAGAAATGAAATGTAGCAATCACACTTACTATACAGAATCTATCTAATAAGCACTTGATTCTATTGCATTAGTTTGGTTAAGGCAGAATATTTTTATGTCATCCTTTTCTGGAAATGTATAATAAAGTGATCTGGACACTAAAACTCAGTGCAATTGGATATAATTGATATAGCAGCTATAGGACCCACTGGTTCCATGAATTTTTTATTCTATGACCACTCTAAATTATTCAAGATTCTCCAGAGAAACAGATTCAGTAGAATAGGATAGAGAGGAAAGAGTAACCCTTGTGAAAAATGCTCAGAATCATCTCCATATCAGAGGGTTACTCTCCAAAGAGGAAATATAATACTTCAACTCAGGCCAATACTAAAACCTTATTCCACCTAGAGTTAGGGATTTCTACTCCACTCCCAGGCCCTCGGCCTTCCTATCTAACCTACAAAAGATATCAACAGAGATAGGGTTCAATAAAATGGATTGTGGGACAAGGTGGTTAAGGCAGCTGCACTGGATTCCACATGGCTGACTGCATGGTTCAAGTCCCAGTCCTAGCAGCTAAGAAGCATGCCCAAAAACACAAAACGTGGAAGAGATGAAGGAGAAGGGATTGCAACATGAACATTTCCATGAGGGGATACTTTCTCACTTTCTCTTTTCCTCTCAGTTGCTGTCTCTTTCTGGTGAGTGTATGTGCCTTCTAGCAAAAAGTTTTAAAAAAATAGTGGATTGTGGGATCAGCAGTTGGCGTAATGGCTCTGTCGCTGGACTCCCATGTAGTCAACCACAGTTCGAGTTCCATACCTGGTGGCTTAAACTCACACCGGGCATGTGTGCATGTGTGCCCAGGATCCCAAGAGGAGAGTGGAGGAGAAGGGATTGTGGTGTGGCCATCCCTCCGTGGGATGATTTCTCATTTTCTGTCTCTCTGTCTCTCTCTGTCTTTCTGACAAGTGCACGTGCCCTATAGCAAAAGCCTCTCAAAAAGAAAGAAAGGAAAAAATAAATGGATTGTGAATATTGCAGCCATGGAAGGATATTTGGGGAAAAGGAGAGACAGAAACACTTTTGCAGGCTACATCACCAAGACACAGCTCCGCTGAATATCTGAGACCTAATCAGAGAATCATCAGTTTCTCTACACCTTATCCTACAACCACACCAATACACTACCAGTAAATGACAGTGAATTTCAGCTAACAGACACATTCTATGAGGAGTAATATAAAGGGAATCTCCGATGTCAACAGAGGTGGCAAAAGTGAGGAAGAAACCCAGCTCCTAGCCAGATTAACATAAATTTTCACACTAACAGTTTATCTTACTCAGTATATGTTCTAGATAAAGCATATCAAGAGTTTAGGAAAAAAATGAAAGACAAAAAGACAAGAAAGAGGACAGCCTAGAGACAAAGCAGTCATCAGAACTAGTGTCAAGCTATGGCATTAACAGACAAGTAATTTAAGATAGCTGTGATCAACATGTTAAGGGTACTAATGAAACAAATTGAAAAATAAAAAACAAAACAGACACTATGCAAAACCAAATGGGCACTGTCCACAGAGAAATGGGAATGTTAAGAAAGCATCAAGCATCAAAAGGAAATGTTAGAAATAAAAACTACAGAAATGTAAAATGTTTCTGAAAGGCTCATCAGTAGGCCCAACTACCAATAGAGTCAGTAAGCTTAATGATGGCTCAAAACAATGTTCCTGAATTAAAACAAAAAGAATTTTTAAAATGAAACAAACAAAAAAAAACCACAAAAATTACCACCTCTAAAAATTGGTGGGGGTAAAAACCAAGGGGAAAACGATATGCATAGTTAGAATACCAGATAGAAAAGAAGAGAATGGGGCAGAAGAAATGTTTATAGCCATAATGGCCAAGAACTTTCCAAAATTCATGACAGATACTAAGTAAAACTCAGAGCACCAAGCATGATAAATACCCAACAAATTACACCTACGCATATTGGATTGCAGAAAACAAACTCAGCCCAGAGGATTCTTTTTTTAAGCTAATTATTTATTTTAGTTTTATTTATTCATTCATTTATTTTAATTTGATAAGAAAGAGACACACAGAGACAGAGAAAAGGAAAGTGAGAAAGCAAGACACCAAATCTGGGACTTGAACCATGGTCAGTCATATGGAAATGTCCAGCGCCCTAGACACCACACCACCTACTAACCCCCAAAGGATAAATATTAAAACAAGAACAAAACATCCTACTTATGGAGTAGCAAAGATAAAAATTATGTTACATCTCATCAAAAACTGAGAATACTATGGAGTAAAATCTATAAATTGCTGAGATAAAAATACTGCCAACCTAGAATGGTATGTCCAGGAATATTAACTTTCAAAGATGAAACAAACAGAAAAGACTTTATCACACAAACAAAAATTAAAGGAATTCATTTCCTGGGGAAAAATTCTATAGGTCTTTCAGATTTAATGACCGATTAGTGTAATAACTCTATTACTATTTGTACTATTTTCAAAAGTTAATAGAAAAATAGAATCAAGTACAAGTTTATTCGGGTGCAAAAATTTTTTGAAATCCATGCAGTATTTTTATGTGATGCATGTTTCATGACCTTCATTTAGTATTTTTTTCTTCCATTTAATCATTTTGTTTTTACAGCATATGAGATGGGTTCTCAAAGCTCATTGCATATCAAGGAAGTCCAAGATATTGCCGTACACAGTAAATTTCCATTCTTGTGTCTGTTAAATGTTTGTTGTTTTTTTCCCTGAGTCTCTCCCTTCCACCCCCAACCATCCCCACACTCCTCCACAGTCTCTGGGATGTAAATTTAATATCTCTGCTATTATATCTTCCAATCTTTCAGTTTCTGCCACACAGTGCAGCATTCAGTATATATTGAGCAGGGACATACAGTCTGTCTCTCATAGACCGGCTTCCTATCACTTAGTATTATATCTTCTATAGTCATCCACTTTGTATCAAATGACAGGAACCTCTTTGTTTTTTATGGCTGAGTAGTATTCCATGAAGTTTTAGAGAGGTTTTTTTTTTTTTTTTTTTTTTTTTTTTTTTTTTTTTTTTTTTTTTGCTATAGGGCGCGTGCACTCGCCAGACAGAGAGAGACAGAGAGACAGAAAGCGAGAAATCATCCCCCAGGGGGGATGGTCACGCCGCAATCCCTTCTCCTCCATTCTCCTCTCGGGATCTTGGGCACGCACACACATGTGCCCAGCGTGAGTTTTAAGCCACCGGGTCTGGGACACGAACCGCGGTCGACTACGTGGGAGTCCAGCGACATAGCCATTACACTAACTGCTGGTTCCCAGTCCATGAAGTTTTAAAAGAGCTCTTGCATGCCTCTAACACTGTTAGAGAAGACCATGGTAGGAGCTAGAAATACAAGGTCAATAGCTAACAAATCCTTTCTGGGCTATTTTAATATAACTACTAATACTTCATTACATTTTTCTTTCCTTGTTTTTTCAGTTTTTGTTATAGAGTGCATGCATTCACTGGAGAAAGAAAGAGAAAGTGAGAAATCACTCCCTGGGGGGATGGCCACACTGCAATCCCTTCTCCCCCATCTCCTCTCAGTATTTTAGACATACATGCACAAGTGCCCAGTGTGTTTTTCAAGCCATAGGGTCCAGGACTTGAACTGCACAGTGTGCCATGTGGGATCGAGCTGCCTTGATCTCCACATCACCTCTGACCCTATTTTTTAAGTACAGAACAAAAGGAAAACTAAACAGAACACTGACAGAAAAGGCATAAATTAGAAATATCACATACAAACATGAATATATGATCTTCATAATTCAAAACCACTATGCTATGTGAATTTTGAAGTGAAAGTATTAATATTTAACTCTCTGGAGACAAGGAATACTTGCTGTTATGTTATTTGAGCTAGAAAAGGGAAGGAGTGAGAATGATGGGAGATCTTGATTGAATATAAATAAGTAGATATAGAGTGTTAGAGCACAGAAGAATAAAGAACACTGGTGACAATTCAATATATATTTAAAAACAACCAGAAGAGCAGATTTCAAATGTGTACAATACAAAGTAATGATAAATATTAGAGATGGTGGATATGTTTATTTTCCTGATTTGATTATTAAATATTGTATACATGCTTTGAAAAACTGTACTGTGCCTCACGGAGATGTATGATAATTTTATGTAAATTAGAAATTAAATAAAAACTATTATTTATAATAATTATTTGGGTACCAGCAGATGGTATAATGGTTTCATCGCTGGACTCCCATGTAGTCGAACACAGTTTGAATCCCAGATCAATGGCTTAAAACTCATGTCGGATGCATGCGTGCCCAAAATCCTGGGAGGAGAATGGAGCAGAAGGTATTCTGGCATGGCCATTCCCCCCTGGGGGGTGATTTCTTGCTTTCTGTCTCTTTGTCTCTCTCCATCTCTCCAGCGAGCACATGTGCCCTATAGCAAAAATCTCACCAAAAAAATCATTTGAATAGCCATAATATGTCTGGAAATTGATATTGACTTCTAAGTGGAGTTTAAACATCCTTTATGGAGGTCTCATCACTTCTTACCTAAAAATAAGGCAAGCCAGTCCATCTCTTAGTGGCAAAGGAACTACTTGGGTTTAACAGTTTTTGGCTAGGATGCTAGTTCTGTGCCAGGTAACAATTTGACAGATAGATGGTGAAGCTCTTTGGACTCTTTTTTTCCGCACCTGGTAGGAATTGGAATGGTCTGGGTCACATGGGTTAATTGTAGGATAACCTGGGCATTCTGAATCTTCTTACTTAAGATACCAATCTTTGTTACTTATGAAGTTTTCTCCCTAAAGACTAGGCCCCTAACAGTAGCCTGAAAATAGCTGACTCTTGCTCTCAAATATTGAACTTCTTCAACGCAATCTTTTCCTTCAGTTCTCCTTGTTAATGTATCTCTTCTGCCCTTTTCTTACTGGAAATAGTAAATTGCATGTTTGAGCTCTGGTGGGGAAGTAAGCTAAACTAGCTTTTGAGGTCACTTGGCTTTGACATTCTCCAAAGGTCCAAACTAGTTCTCTGGAGAGCTCTTGCAGAAATTGGGGCAAAAATCCCATTTAGTCATTAAATATGACTTTGCCTTTCTTTTTTTCCTTAGAGATCTCATGAAGACATGACAGATGACTAGTCAGAAGCAGAACTGAAATAGTCCCATGTCTCTTGGTCAAATATTATTGTGATATCCACATTCTCAATAATTTATAGAGAAAACATAATCCTGACATTCAAAAAACAAATACTTTTTACTTACTATCCCTGGTCTATAAGACAGAGTCCAAGCTTCTTTAATAGAAGTTTCAAGTCTCTCATAATCTAGGCCTCTCTGTCCAATATAAGACTCATTAACCTCATGGGGCCATGGAGCACTCAAAATGTATCTAGTCTGAATTAAAATGTATTTGAAAATGTAAAATACACATTGAATTTCAAAGATTTAGTATGAAAAAAGCTACAGCATCACATTAATATTTTTCACAGTGTTTATATATTGAAATTATAGTATTTTGGTATAGTGGGCTAAATAAAAATTATTATTAAAAGAACAAATATCAATTGACCAACTGTGTATAGCTTTATTTCTGAACTGTCTTCTTTGTTCTATATTTTTAAATAATTATTTTACTTAACTTTATTTATTTGTTTATTTATTTTAATTTGGCCAGAGAGGGAGAGAGAGAGAGAAAGAAAGTGAGAAAGCAAGCCACTAGGTCCAGGACTCAAACCACGGTCGGCCATGTGGGAGTCCAGAGCCCTTAACCACCACACCACCTGCTGGTCCCTCTGTTCTATTTTTCTATACTTCTTTTTTCACTCCAATACTGAATTCTCTTGATTATTTTAATGGTGTAGTCAGTCTTGAAATTAGGCAGGGTAAGTCCAACAAGTGTAATTGTATTTCTAAAAATTATTTTGTTTCTTTTTCTTTTTCTTTTTTTTTTTAGAAGTTTTTGTCTTAGAGCATGTGCTCTCACCAGAGAGAGAGAGTCAGTGACAGAGACAGTGAGAGGGAATGTGAGAAATCACCCCCAAGTGGGAATAGCCACACTTCAATCCATTCTCCTCCTGGGATTTTGGGCATGTAGGCACATTTACCCAGCATGAGTTTCAAGGCACGGGATTTGAGACTCAAACCACAGTCGGCCATGTGGGAGTCTAGCAGCGTAACTGCTATGCCATTTGCTGGCTCCCTAAAAATTACTTTGATTATCCTATGTCCTATGTATTTTTATAGAAATTTTCAAGTAAGACTGCTAATTTAAATTTTTTTAAATGCCTGTTGAAATTTTGATTTGTGATCATTTTGGGTCTGTGGATCAATTTGAGGACAAGTGCCATCTTAATAATGGTGAGTCTTGGACCAGCAGGTGGTGTGGTGGTTAAGGTGCTGGACACTCCTACAGGAGTGACCATGGTTTGAATCTTGGACCTTGTGGCTTGCTTTCTCACTTTTCTTCTCTCTGTGTGTCTGTCTTTTTCTGGTCAAATGAAAACAAATGAATGAATAAATAAAATTAAATAAATAATTCCTTCAAAAATTAATAATGGTGAGTCTTATAATCAAAGAATGTAACATTTCAGTCTTATTTAATTTCCTAAGCAATGTTTGTGGTTTTCAGGATAGAAGTATTTTACAACTTTTGTTGTATTTATTCTCAAGTATTTTTATGCTACAGGACATGAACTTATTTAATTTTTAATTTCACTTGTATTTGTTTGCTGATAGGATATATGTGAAAAGTACTTATGTTGGTATATCCCAAATATTTGCTAAGTTAATTTCTTTATTCTAAGAGTTGTTTTGTTCATTCTCTGGAATTTGTTACATAAACAGTGATATCGTTTAGAAACAAAAACAGATATTTCTCCTCCAAGATTTATGCCTTTTATTTTGTTTATTACCTTAATGCAATGTCTAGGACCTCCAGAACAATGTTGCACAAAAGAAGTATAAGTTGGAATCTTTGCCTTCGATCCAATTTCAGAAAGAAATGAATCATTGTTCCATCATTAAGTATGAAGGTTGCTGTGTTTTTTTTATAAATGCTTTTCATTGGATTGAAGAAATTTCCTATTTTTTTCTTTTTCCTACTTTGTGCAGGTTTTTTACCCTTATGTCAAAATAGATTTGACTATTTTAAATTTTTTTTCTCTATCAGTAAATATGCACATATGTTGTTGGGTTTTTTTCCTCTACTTTATTTTTTTAGGTTTTTTAATGAATTATTTATTTAACTGTATTCATTAATATTATTATTCAATTTGACCAGATATAGAGAGAGGATAATGAGTAAGCAAGCTAGTAGGTGTGGGACTTGAATGATGGTCGGCCACGTGGGAGTCCAGCGCCTTACCCATCACACCATCTATCAGCCCATTTTTTTTTTAAAGTTTTTAAAAAATATGGTGATTTCGGTTGAGAAATGTTTAAAGTTAAAAAAATTCACATCTTTGGCACAAATCCTACTTATAGTGTATTCTCTTAGTTTAATATATTGTTGAATTCATTTTGCAAATGCTCTTAGTTTAACATTGCAAAATTTTTGTGAATGCTTTGTCTAGGATTTTTGCAATTATGTTAATAAGGGATATTAGTGTGTAATTTTCTTGTTTTATAATGTCTTTATTATTGGTTTTTGGAATTAAGGTTACATTGCCTTAATAGGTTTTTTGAAAGGCCTGTAATTTATTTCTCTTTCTTTAAAAAATCCTTGGGCTTTTTAAGTTTGTCTGTCATCTTTTTGTTATATCATTTATTTCTGTGCTTATGTTTATTATTTTCTCTTTCCACTTATTTTGGAATGAGTTTGGTCTTCTTTTTAAAATTTTCCAATATATAACTTAAACTAATGCTATAACCATTTAAAACTGTAACTTTCCCTAGAAGTACACAGTAGGGTTTCCCACAAAATTTTAATGTGCTCTAGCTTCATCAATATTCAATATAAATATCTTTTTACTTCCATTGTGATTTCTCTTAACCTTCTAATTATCCCAAAATGTGTCATTTAAATTCTAGATGTGTAAGTAACTTATGACTATTTTTTAGAGAGAGATTTTTACTATAGGGTGTGTGTGCTCTCTGGAAAGACAGAGAGAGACAGAAAGTGAGAAATCACCCCTCAAGGGGTGTGACCATGCCAAATATTTTCTCCTCTATTCTCTTCTCAGGATTTTGGGCACGTACGCACATGTGCCTGACATGAGTTTTAAGCCACCAAGTCCAGGACTCAAACTGTGGTAGAGTACGTGGAAGTCCAGCAGCAAAACTATATTATACCATCTGCTGGTCCCATGACTATCGACTTTTTAAGTTGAATTTCATAGTGTTCAGTGAGCACACTTAGTATTCTTTTTTTTTTTTTTTTTTGGAGAGGTTTTCACTATAGGGTGCGTGCACTCGCCAGACAGACAGAGAGAGACGGAGAGACAGAAAGCGAGAAATCACCCCCCAGGGAGGATGGTCACGCCGCAATCCCTTCTCCTCCATTCTCCTCTCGGGATCTTGGGCACGCATGCACACGCGCCCAGCGTGAGTTTTAAGCCACCGGGTCCGGGACGTGAACCGCGGTCGACTACGTGGTAGTCTAGCGACATAACCATTACGCTAACTGCTGGTTCCCCACACTTAGTATTCTTTATGACTTATCAAAACCTGCTTTGTGGCCTAACATATGTTTCATCTTGGTAAATGTAAAATGTACACTGAAAAGAATTTGTATTCTGCAAATGTTAGATATAATGTTCTATACATATATTAATTTGATCATTTTTATTGATATTGCTATTGAATAGTCTGATATCTTTATTTATTGTGTGTAATTCTATCAATTGATGAGAGAGTGATTTTAGAATCTGTAACTGTGAAATTTTCTATTTCTCACTGTAGGTTTTCAATTTTTGCTTCAAGTGTATTTTCCAGTTAATTTATGTACTGATTTTATGAGTAAGGGACACAGAGAGAGAGAGAGAGAGAGAAAGAAAACAATCTCAATATGATCTAGATTTCATGATCCGCCCCTAGCTTCAGTCAGCCCCAGATCATGGGCACATGCATGCCCAAACTACTCAGTGTGACCTCTGGATGCAAACCTGGAACCTTTCCATGTGGAGAAGTCATGCAAAGCATTACATGCTATTGCTATACCACTGTCCAGGTCCCTGCTACACGTGATTTAAAGTTCTGCTGTTAGACACACACAAAGAGAGACACAGAGAGAGAGAGAGTTAAGTCTTCTGGTTGAATTATCTCTGACCAATATGAAATACCACTTTATTTGTTATGTTAGATCTGAAGTCTGCTTACCTCAAAACATGCATTTAGTGGCTTAAAACAATACCTATTTATGGGACTGGCAGGTGGCATGGCTGCTAAAGGTGTTGAACTGCACATAGCTGACCATGGTTTGAGTCCTGGACCTGGCAGCTTACTTTTTCACTTTCTCTCTCTCTCTCTCTCTCTCTCTCTCTCTCTCTCTCTCTCTCTCTCATTCTCTCTCCCCCTCTCTGGTCAAATACTTATTTATTATTTCACAGTTCAGAGTGTCAAAAGTCTGGGCATAGGGAGGCTCAGCAGGTTCTCTGCTCAAGCTTTCATAGGACCAGTCAAGAACTTTGCTAAGCTGCCCTCCATCTAGTCCCCTCTTCTTCTGTTTTTAATTGCTCAGAGGTTTACATATAACTCACTTGGTAAATAAATGATAACCTCTCTATTTCTAAGCCAGTTGATTCATAACTTCATTCCACCTGCAAACTCCTTTTATAAGAAACCTAGATTTGGAGAGGAGAGGCTGCCTCAGCCTTCAAAACTGGAGAGAGAAGGGCACAGGAAATACTTATGGAAATACTACAACTGGAAAACTAAAGGGAGATAAATAGAAGTAATAAAACACAAAACAATTGGGAACAAAAGAGTAAATGATAGGTTAAGTTTAACATATCAATAATAACCTTGAATGTTAATAGATTAAAGTCTCCAACTAAAAGCATACGCTGGCTCAAGGGATGAAAAAATTGGTCCCGGACCCAGTGGCTTAAACTCACGCCGGGCGTGTGTGCGTGCGCGCCCAAGATCCTGAGAGGAGAATGGAGGAGAAGGGATTGTGGTGTGGCCATCCCCCCCTGAAGGGTGATTTCTCACTTTCTGTCTCTATGTCTCTCTCTGTCTGTCTGGTGAGCGCATGCACCCTATAGCCAAAAACCTCTCTCTAAAAAAATGGAACCCTCCAGATGTTGCTTATAAGAAACACAACTCATAGACAAAGATATACACAAACTGAAAGTGAAGGAATGGAAAAAGTTGCTTTATGCAAGCAAAAATGAAAAAAAGGTGGGAGTTGCAATAGTGCTATCAGATAAAATAGATTTTAGGATAAAATTATATAAGAATAGACAAAGAAGGGTACTACATAGTTCTAAAAGGATTAGTTCATCAAGAAAACATACAGT
Source organism: Tupaia tana (assembly GCA_026018925.1). Taxonomy (NCBI): domain Eukaryota; kingdom Metazoa; phylum Chordata; class Mammalia; order Scandentia; family Tupaiidae; genus Tupaia; species Tupaia tana. The sequence goes on along the minus strand of JAKSZU010000009.1, from coordinate 64,702,036 downwards.
TGTAAATATTTATGCACCCAATACCAGAGCACCCAAATATGTCAAAGAACAACTGCTAGATCTAAAGGGACATATAAATTGCAACACACTAATTGTTGGAGATTTCAACACCCCATTGTTATTGCTGGACAGGTCCTCTAGACAAAAAATAAAAGGACAAAGGAACTAACTGATATCATAAACCAAATGGGCCTGACAGACTATAAATAGAGTATTCCATCCAGAAACTACAGAATGTACATTTTTCTCATCTCCTCATGGAAAATTTTCAAAGATTGACCACATAATGGGCCAAAAAACAAGCCTATACAAATTTAAAAGTATAGAAATTATAACCAGTATTTTCTCTGACCACAGTGAAATCAACCACAGAAAGAGCCCTTCAAAAGACACAGAAACATGAAAACTAACCAACCTATACCTGAGTGATTTTCAAACTATTGAAGAAATTAAGACTGAAATCAAAAGATTCATTGGCACTAATGATAATAAACACACTATTCTCCCATAACCTTTGAGACACAGCAAAAGCAGTCATAAGAGACAAGTTTATAGCCATTAGTGCTCACAAGATAAAAACAGAAAGATGGCAAGTAAGTAACTTAACATTGTATCCTAAGGAACTGGAAAAGCAACATCAACAACAAAAAATAAAAACAAAAGAAGAGAAGAAATAGTAAATATTATGACTGAAATAAATGAAATAGGGAATAAAGAACTATAGGAAAAAATCAACAAAACAAAACATCTTTTTTTCAAGAGATAAATGAAATTGACAAACTATTAGCTAAACTAACCAAGAAAAACAGAGAAAGGAACAAGATAGATAAAATCAATAATGAAGCTCGTAATATTATAACTGATATAATAGAAATACAAAAAAACTTTTGAGAGAATACCATGAGTGACTATATGCCAACAAACTAGAAAACCTAGATGAGATGGACACATTTCTGGACAAGTACAAATTACTTAGGTTAACTCAGGATGAAATAGAATAGATCAGTAACAAGTAATGAGATTGAATCAATGACAGTCTCCCGACAAAGAAAAGCTCAGACCCAGATTCCACAAAACTTTCCTTTTTTTGGGGGGGAGAGTCATTTTATTTTATTATTTTTTTAAACTTATTATAGGGCACATATGCTCACCAGAGATAGACAGAGAAAAAAAAAAGAGAGAGAGAGAAAGTAAGCCACCAGGTCCAGGACTTGAACCATGGCCGGCCATGTGGGAGTCCTACACCTTGAACACCATGCTATCTGCTGGCCCCTAGAAACTTTTGAAGAAGAGCTTACTCCAAATTTTTTCAAACTATTTCTAAATATTCAAAAGGAAGGAACTCTCTAAACTCATTTTATTGAATCTTCATTACTTTGATCCCCAAACCAGACAAGGACATAATGGGAGAGGAAAAAAAAAAAAAAAAAAAGAAAAACACTACAGGCAATATCCATAATGATTACTGATGCAAACGTTTTCAACAAGATATTAGCTAACTGAATCCAACAGCATATTCAGAGATTATACACTATGATTATATAGACTTTATCCCAGTGATGCAAAGATGCTTCAACATACACAAAACAATAAATGTAATACACTACATTAATAGAAAGAAATATGAAAATCATATGATCATATCTATACATGCAGAAAAACCATTTGATAAAATATGACATTCATTCATGATCAAGACTCTCAGTAAAGTATGGGTAGAGAGGATATTCCTCAACATATTAAAAGCCATATATGGCAGACCCATTGCAAACATCACAGGAGAATGGGGAAAAGCTGGAGACCAGCAGTTAGCGTAATGGCTGTGTCGCTGGACTCCCATGTAGTCGACCGTGATTCGAGTCCCGGACCCAGTGGCTTAAACTCACTGGGGCGTGTGTGCATGTGTGCCCAAGATACCAAGAGGAGAATGGAGGAGAAGGGATTGCAGCATGGCCGTCTTCCCTGGGGGGTAAATTCTCGCTTTCTGTCTCTCTTTCTCTCTCTCTCTTTCTGGCAAGCGAACGCGCCCCATAGCAACAACCTCTCCAAAAAATAGTAATAATAATAATAATAATAATAATAATAATAGGGAAAAGCTAAAAACCTTTCCACTACTGAAAACTGGAACAAGACAAACTGCCCAGTTTTTCTACTCCTTTTCAATTGCTGAATTTCCTAGCTAATGGAATCAGACAAGAGAGCTAAATAAAAGACATTCAGATAAGAAAAAGAAGAAGTTAAACTGTCCTCATTTGCAGATGATGATTAAATACATAGGAGATCCCCAAAAAACCCTAGAAATCATAAATGATTTCAGTAAAGTAGCAAAATACGAAAATCTATAGCATTTTTATATATAAATGAACAGAGATAAAACTGAACAGACAGAACTGAAGAAAGCAATCCCATTTATAATAGCCATAGACAAATGAGATACATGGGAATAAATCTAACCAAAGAGGTGAAAGACGTCTACAAGGAACACTATGAAAAACTGAAAAAAGAAACTGACTATGGTACAAAAGAAAACAAAATGGAAGGACAACGTTAGATTGGAAGAATCAATATAATCAAACATCAATTCTACCCAAATTAATTTACCTATTCAATATGATTTCAATCTAATTACTTAAGACATTTTTCAAAGAAAGAGAAAAAATAATTATAAAATTTGTCTGGAGTAATAAAACACTCTGTACCACCAACTCAATACTGTGCCAAAAAAAAAAAAAAAAACAGAATGAGTGGCATCTCACTACCTAATTTTAAAACATATTAAAAAGTGATGATAATCCAACAATATGGTACTGACACAAAAACAGACACACAGATCAATGAAACAGAATAGAGAATAAAGAAATAAACCCCAAATCATACAGCAATTATTCTTTTATAAAAAGTATAAGACAATGCAGTGGAGAAAAGAAAGTCTTTTCAGGAAATTGTGCTGAAAGAACTAGATATACACCTGCAGAAACAATAAAACAACCACTATCTCTCACCTTTAATAAGAGTCAACTCAAAATTGATCAAAGTCTCACACTATAAAACTACTGGTAGAAAATGTATAGGAAACTTACGAAGATATTGGAGTAGGCATATATTTCTTTTTTCTTTTCTTCTTTCTTTAATAGCGGTTTTTGAAGTAAGGTGCGCGTACTCACTGGAGAGAGAGAGAGAGACAAAGTGAGAAGGAAAGTGAGAAATCAACCTTCAGGGTCATGCCCATGCCACAATCCCCTCTCCTCCATTCTCCTTTTAGGATCTTGGACACACATATATACATACACCTGGTGTGAGTTTCAAGTCATTGGGTCCAGGACTTGAACCAGCATCAGCCATGTAGGAGTCCAGTGACACAATCACTATACCATTTGCTGGCTTTTTTTTTTTCTTTTTGCTATGGGGCATGTGCACTTGCCAGAGAGAGAGACAAGAGAGGAAATGAGAATTTGAGAAATCATCTCTCCCAATGCAGATGACCACACCATTATCCGTTCTTCTCCATTCTCATCCCAGGATTTTGAGCATATATGCACACACACCTGACATGATTTTCAAGCTACCAGGTCCAGGACTTGAACTATGGCCATCCTTGTGGGACTATAGCACCTCGACCACCAGGTCATCTGCTGGCCCCCAAAGATTTCTTAAATAAGACCCTAAATCACAGGCAATCATCCCTAAACAGACAAGTGGTATTACATTAGGCTAAAAGTTTCCTCACAGCAAAGAAAGCAATAATAAGATTGAAAAGACAACCTTCAGAATGAGGGAAAATATTTGCAAATTATTCCTCAGAAAAGAGATTGATATCTAAAATATATAGGAAACTCAAGCAACTAACTTATTTAGAAAATGAATTATCCAATTAAAAAATTGACAAATGGATTGAGTAGACAACTCTCCAAAGAAGTCCAAGGAAGATTTATGAATGGCATATGAAAAAAATGTTCCAAGTCTCTTGTCATAAGGGAAATGCAAATTAAAATCACAACGAGACACTTTTTAACCCAAGTTAGAAAGGGTAGGATGAAAACAATAAAGAAAAACATCCTGGGAAGGCTGTTGTGAATCCTTTTACAATGTTGGGGGACTGTAAAATTAGTTCAGCCTCTGTGGAAAACAATATTGAGGTTTCTCAAAAACCCACAAATGTAACGTTTATATGACTCAGTAATCCCTTTCCTTGGTATTAATCCTTGGGATAGGAAAACACTCAATCAGAGAGACACTTGTACAGCCATGAATATTGCAGCATTATTCATGATTGCTAAAACATGGAACCAACCTAAATATCTAAAAAATGATGACTACATTGAAAAAGTGTGGTGCATATTTACAGCTATAAGAAATAATGAGATCCTATCATTTGACTCAAAATGGATGAATATATTAATAGAAGACTTAATGTTAAGAAAAGAGAGCCAGGCTTTGAAATATACACAATGTATATCGCACTGAATGTCTGCACTTTATGGCAGAGGTTGAGCATCTGAAAGTATGATGACGGAGAGGATGGATGTTGATGCTAGAGACTGTAAGGGATTAAAGTGGTTGGTAGAAGATCTTCTTAGGCTGATTCTATTTTGAGTTCTTTGTGTTTCTTGGGACTGGATTTTTGAATGCTTCTCTATGTTTTGAAAGTTTTCTTCCAGAATTTCATGGAATTGACTATCAATGCTCTTATGAGTCTCTGTGCCTTCTGGGATACAAGTTATCCAGATGTTTGGACATTTGATGGTATCTAGCATTTCTCATTTACTATTCTCACTTTTTTGGACAATTTTCTCAGTTTTCATGGTGGGTTTTTCTAGGCCAGTGATTCTATCTTCTACATCTGAGATTTGATTTTCTGTATTATCTAGTCTGCTTTTTATAATTTCAAGGGAGATTTTTACTTCCTGTATTACAGCCTTCATCTTTAACAGGTCCATTTGATTCTTTTTTATATTGCATATTTCTGTGTTTAGATCTTGCACAAAATTCCTCACCTCCTGGAACTCATCAGCTCCTTTCTCCTGTCTCTTTTGCAGTTCATTGTCTCTCCTCTCTTTCATCTCTATTAGCTTTGTCACTATGAATATACTAAATTCTTTTTCTGACACTTCCATGAGTTTCATTGCACTGTCTGAGGATGAAGAGTTATTATTTTCCCTTGGAGGAGAGGTATTTTCTTTCATTCCCACATTTCTTGTGACCCTGCAGTGATTTCTAGTCATCTGATGGATGGTGCATTTCTTCCTAATTCTTGAAGTTCAATCTAAGTGTTTAGAGCCTTGCAGGAGGACGTGATCTGCAATCTCTCTTCCATTCGTTTTCACTATTTGTGTTTCAGATTCAGTGGGAATAGAGGAATATTCTGACCCCAATTGTGTTCAGATGTTTGGATACTGTTCACTTGGAACTGTTTAGACACTTGGTGCATAGAGGCCACTAGAAATGAACCAGGAGGGAGAACTCTCAGCAGAAAAATCTTAATTTTTAGTCAAGGAAAGCAGTATTTCACAGCCCAAGTTTGGCATCCATCTCAGGCCAGATTGACCGAAACCACAAAGACAAGATACTAAGATTGACAAGAGAGAAACATCAAGTTACCTACAAAAGATATCCCATCAGGCTAACAGTGGACCTCTCATTGGAAAAATGCAAGCAAGGAAAGAATGGGAAAATATATTCTAAGTTTTAAGGGAAAAGCAATTTCAATCAAGTATACTGTACCTAGCAAGATTATCCTTCATATGGGAAGAAAAGGCAAGAACATTTTCAGATAAACAAAACCTGAAAGAATTTACCAACATCAGACCAGATCTCCAAGAAGTTCTCAAGGGAATTCTGTACCAGGAAAAATAAATACAAACATACAAACACATAGAAATAAGAGTTCAAAAACTAAGAAAATGTACAACTTAATGGTAGAGACAAGTCTGGAGTTGAATACTATATACCAGAATTTAATCAGGAAGATCGAACCAGAACAGAAGATAGATTAAGTACATGAGACTGTACAGGTGAAATCGCATTTTATGACTTTTGACTAAAGCATTGCTGATTTTCTTCTATGCTTTATTTTCTGGTTTTAAGAATTTTTGTTTTGTCTTGTGCTGCAGATGGGTTCATGTACCTACTATGTGAACAGAATCCTCACCTGTTCCCTGGTTTTAAGTTTTAAGCAAAGTTCCTTAGCATTTCTTTGATTTATTAAAGTTAAAACTGGTTTTCTTGAAATTAAAAAATATATTTAAAAATACCCATTTAATGACCATAGTAAGCTATGGTCATCAGCTAGGTGCTACTTTATAGTATATTCATTCTACTCAGAGTTTCATGCCTAAAGTCAGACATGTATTCACAGATAAGTATATACCAGCTGAACTTGCTATTGAAAGTAGTTAGATTATTTAAGAAATTTTATGGATCAATAAAATATGGGGGGATAAAAGAAATGGAAAGCATCTGTAGACACTGAGATAGTGTGGGAGGAGGGTGGTAAATGACAGAGGGTGAGAAATACACACACACACACATATATATATATATATATATATATATATATATATACGTATGAAATTAGAATTGGAAAATTATTGACGGTAACATGTGTGATTAAGCCACTATGCAGTATATTCTGGATGGAAAATCACATTTTGTATACTGTGTCAATGCTCAGAGAATGAATATAAATTAATTAATTAATTAAAAATAAAAATAGAGACCAGCAGTTGGCGTAATGGCTATGTTGCTGGACTCCCATATAGTTGACCACGGTTCAAGTCCCAGACCTGGTGGCTTAAACTCACACCGGGTGTATGTACATGTGTGCCCAAGATCCTGAGAGGAGAATAGAGGGATTGCAGTGTGGCCATCCTCCCTGGGGGGTGATTTTTCGCTTTCTGTCTCTCTGTCTTTCTCTGTCTTTCTGGCGAGCACACACGCCCTATAGAAAAAAAAAAAAAAAAAGAAAAAAAGAAAACTCTCTGAAAAAAAAAAAATTAAAAAAGTGGTTGGTAGAAAGTGGGCTGTGGATGGGGGGGTATGATAAAAATAATTTAATTTTTTTTTTTGGCTATTTGCCTTAAGGCCCACGCACTCACTGGAGAGAGACGGAGAGAGATAGAGAGAGACAGTGAGAGGTAAAGTGAGAAATTATCCTCCCTAGTATGATGGCCATACCACAGTCTCTTCTCCATTCTCCTCTTGGTATTCTAGGCATGCACACACATCCACCTGGCATGATTTTCAAGCCACCAGGACAGGGAAGCAAACCACAGTCAGCCATGTGGGAGTCTAGTGAGTTAGCCACTATGACCCTGCTAGTCTCCATAAAAAAAAAAAAAAAAAAAAGAAAAAGAAAAAAAGTTTAGGATAGTTATGGCTGTTTAAAAGTGTTATTTGTCTGTTAAATTAGTCTGCTGATCATTTCAAGAATACTTTATCAAATTGTAAAAGTTTAAGTGCAATAATGTTTGAAGATTATAAATGACAAACTTTTGTTTACAAGAGAAAAACAAATGAAAACATCATTTTGTATTGTCTAGAAATAGTTCACTCTAGTGTTAATCTGTTAATTCATTTGTAATCAAAACAGCACCTTACCTAAAAGACAGGACTCACAAGTGTTCAGAAAGCTCACGATCTTCTGTGAAATTATAGTTTTTCATTAATTTGTATCTGCAAGTTACTATTATAAATATTACTTGTATTTTTTGGTTTTATACAACTTTATAAAAAAAAAAGTAATACGTGCATAGAAATAAAGAGTACCTAGATTTGTGTTTGAAAGAAGAAGCACAATATATAAACCTTGGGGAGACATTTATAATTCTGCCTGGATAGCCTCCTCCCCCTTTTCTTTATCTGATACCCCATTCCTGCTATTGTGGGATTATTTGACAGTTTTTACTATTCCATTTTATCTGTTGGGATGTTTAAGGTATTTTCTGTATTATTAGTGCTTGCTCTAGAGATTATAATATACACTACCTAACTTTGCACAGACAACTAAGAGTTACTATTCTACCAATTCAAATATAATTTAGAAGCTTTGCAACTATATAGTTGACTTTATTACTATTCCATTGGCATTTATGCTGAGAATTGTAAACGTTATATATCTATATACGTTAAACACCCTATGAGACATATGATAATCTTTTTGTTTAACCCTCACAGGTGTTTTAAATAACTTAGGTAGAAAGCAATCCTTGATGTATATTTGGCTATTTTACATTTCTGTGGCTCCCCCTTGACTCTTGAACATCCAAATTTTCATCTGATACAGCCGTTCTACCTGAGAAATGTCCCTTATAATTTCTTATAGAGAAGGTATGTTAGTGATAAATTCTCTTCATCTTTATTTATTTATTTTTTAATCTAAGATTGTCTTTATTTTGCTTTTATTCCTAGGAGATTTTTCACTACGTAGAATTCTGCATTAACCACTATTTTCGACCAGCACTTTAAAGCTGTTCTATTGTGCTCTATTTTTCGTGTTTTTGATAAGAAATCTATATGTATTCAAATTGTTATTCTTCTATGTGAAATGTACATTTCATTCTTGCTATTTTTAAGGCTTTTCTTTTTGGTTCTCAGCAGTTTTATTGTTATCTTTTTTTCAGGTTTGCTATGATTCTTCATCTGCAAATTTATAACTTTGAGATATGAGTTACAGCCCATTTTTAGGGAGATAGGGCAAAGGCCCCTAAATGGAGTCAATATGAATTTCAAAATGGAGTCCCAGTAATTTGCTTTCCCTATGGCTTGATAAACGTACATGTGACACACACCTGCTTTGGTTCATATTTATGATTCCCTGCCACTGGGCTAAATTTTGGAAAACAAACAAACCAACAAAAAAGAACCAGTTAAAATAAAGAGCCACTTTCCCCAACACTCCATTAGGAAGTAAGAGATTAGCTCAAGACCCCCTGGTTTCAAGGAACAAATTCTAAGGCTAACACTGATAAATCTTTCCAAAGAAATGCTGATAAGCCTCTCCAAAGAAATGCTGATGAACAATCATTTTTCTTTGTCAAAGTCCTTTATAACAAGGACATTTGGCCTCCCTAGGGCAACAAACCTAGGGACCTCTCTCTGCAGCCTGTTCCAGAGTTCTGTTTTTTGTTTTTTGTTTCTTTTTTCTTTCCTATAATAAACTCTGCTTTTACTGCTTCTTACTTTGCACACAACTCTAATTCTTCATGAGTGTGAGACAAGAACCTGGTTACCTCTTGACCCAAAATCTATGACACAGGCCCTGAACCTGATCACCCCAGAAATCCTGCATCAACTTTAAAACCAAATTTGAAAATTTTGGGGGTCATTAGTGTCAGGTCTGGGGGAAGGGAAAAAAAAAAAAACGGTGAAAACATTCCTGCCAGCAGGAACTTTCCTGTTGTCACACCTGGCCGGCCATCACCAAGGGACTTTCAGCCCTTCAGCATTTGGCATGCCTGCCAAAGTTGAACAGAAACAGCCAACTTCATTTGCCAGACAAGGACCCGTAGTGACCACCTATTGGACAACGGCCCTTTAAGAACGAGCACCCACCCTTGGCAGGACTCCCTCAGCCTCTGACCAGGCCAAGACCCAGGCCAAGGGACCTCACTGGAGAGCACAGAATAAATTATGCTGGTTTTATTAATCCCCAAAGCGACCTCTGACTTCACCACTGCTCCCAAATCAAACCTAACAATTAGCTGTTATTGTTGATGTTGTTTTTGTTCCTTCTTCTTTCTTCTCCTCCTTTTACAGTCTGTTTCTCTTCTGGTACTCCACAGACACATGCATTAGTTCTGTTTATATTGCCCCACAGGTGTCCCATTCTCTATTTGCCTTCAGTCCCTTTATTATCTGTGTTTTAGACTGGACCATGTATTTTTCTGTCATAAGTCTTATTAATTCTTTTCTCCTTCATTTAGATAGTATGCTCACCCAGTGATATTTTATAATTTCTAGTTGTCTTTTTCAGTTCTAAAATTTTCAATTGGTTCATCTTTATAGTTTCTTATTTTCTGTGGAAAACACCTATGTTTGTATCTTTTTTTTGGGAGGGAGTGGTTTTCACTATAGGGCACGTGTGCTCGCCAGACAGACAGAGAGACAGAAAGCAAGAAATCACCCCCCAGGGGGGATGGCCACGCCACAATCCCTTCTCCTCCATTCTCCTCTCGGGATCTTGGGCACGCACGCACACGCGCCTGGCGTGAGTTTTAAGCCACCGGGTCCGGGATGCGAACCGCGGTCGACTACGTAGGAGTCCAGCGACATAGCCATTACGCTAACTGCTGGTTCCCTATGTTTGTATCTTTCAACTCACTTTAAATTTGTTATGTTTTCCTCATAAAACATACTTATAAATAGATTACTTTCCTAATGATTTCAAAATCTGTATCATTTCAGAATTGGCATCTGTTGGCTCCTTTTCCTTGAAAATTGGTTCTACTTACCTTGTTCATTTTTCTTAGTTCCTTGTTCATCAGGCAATTTTGGATTATTCCCTGGACTTTATAAATCTTAATTTGTGTAAATTCTGGATCCTATAATAGTTATCCTCAGAGTAATGTTTGTTAAAACAGGTAATAAATTAAAAAAGTTAATTTACAGATTACATGTTCTGTTCTTCATTCTGTGGGTACTTCTTGAATCTCATTTTAATTCTAAAAACCTTTCCTATGTGTCAGCTTTTGTGGGACAGTGCTAACACAACCCCAACAATGTTGATGCCACATGGAAAGATCCCATGTTCATATGCTGAGGTTTCCTGGTATATGTGCCCGTGACCCTGGCTAGCTGAAACTAGAGACGGATCTTGGTTATGAAGACTCTGCAAAAAATGCATGCCTCTCTTTCTCTCAGAAGAAATTGTTTCAGAAAAACTAGAAGGTGGAAGTGAAACAGCGCTTGGAGAAATAGGAGAACTTCATAACCTTTGTTACTCTGGCCAGCCTGGAGGAGCTAGCACTCTAATCTCTGGCCCTGTCCACTGGGTTTACATTCTTCTTATAGGGACAGTTGACAAGGGGGGCGGGGGTGGGCTCAACTGAACAAGCACTGGGCAAGAGCTGGCTGCTATGCAGAAGCAAAGCATGGGGGCTGCTTGGTTAGATAAGGGGAAGGGTTTCTAGTGGCTCTGGGGAAAGGGCCTCCTGCCCAGGTCTGAGAAGTGCCTCCTCCTGCAGGGGACTGATAGCTGCAAGGCTGGTGGCCTCCTAGAAAGTGGTTTTTACTTCATTTTCTACCTCAAAATAAGTGGATAAACAAACAAACAAAAGCCTTTGCTACGCATTTTTGTATCTGTTCCATGTATGCATAACTCAGTGGGGAGTTCAAAACCTGTTCTTGTTTATAGACAGAATTGATAGACAGAATTGTGCGATACTTTTCTCTAGCTCACTTTTCTCCAGTGTTTCCCCATATTCTCTATTCACTAGAGGCCCCTTCTCCAAGTTATTCTGGCAAAAAAAAAAAAAAAAAAAAGAGTTTTGTTTTATTTTTTTAATTGAAGTTTCAGCTATCTGCATCATTGCTTCAATGCACAGCTCCAAGACTGGGGAATTCTCTCAGAGCAGAATCATGAGAAAAGAGATCAAATAAACAAACTAAAGAAAACAAGTAATTCACTCTTGTGTGAGTTGCTTATTTGGGTTTTGACTGCCATACACAATCTTGTTGCTTGCTTTCATCTTCCATGTTTTTCAAAATCTTTGTTATTTGCTTTTTGTAATTTGTCCTGGTTTTATTACTGTGAACAGCAAGAAAGATAGGCTATAGTGAGTTTATTCTTCCATAGAAAAATCGAAGCTTATTTTTTTAAATAAAATTTACTTACCTCCTTTATACAGTTGCTTTATGTAAAGCCCAAAGAAGACAAAGATTTTTCTATTAAAATATGTACCCTTGAATTAGTTGACATTTCTATTTTTCTGTCATTTACTTTCTGAATGTTTAGGAAAAATTAACATTAGCATTTAATAGAATTAGTTATCTATTCAATCAACATATAATTTTTATGAAGTGCAAAGTAGCTAAATCTGAGGTAACCAACCAGAGGTTTATTTTTTTAAGTAGAACTTTATTTATTTTATTTATTTATTTTAATTTGACCGGGGGGGGGGGGGGAGAGAAAGTGAGAAACCAAGCCACCAGGTCCGGGACTCAAAATGCATTCGGCCATGTGGGAGTCCAGCGCCCTTAACCACTACGCCAACTACCAGCTCCTCAACCAGAGTTCTTGCCTCGAAGTTTTCATTCAAATTGTTTCTTTCAAGAGAATAAACTCCATGGGAATATATAGTGTTTCGTTTTTAAAAATGCACAGAGAGAGGTCAGCAGGTGCCATGGTGGTGGTGCTGGACTCCCATAGGGTTGACCATGGTTTGGACCCAGTAGCTTGAAAATCACACCAGGTGCATTTGTGTACATGCCAAAAATCCCTGGAGGAGCATCAAAGAGATTGGATGGCAGCATGACCATCCCTCTCACAGGGTGATTTTTCAGTTTTGCTCCCTCTGTCTCTCTTCGTTCTCCAGTGAGTGCATGTACCCCATGCCAAAAGCCTAAAATAAACTAAAATTTTAAAATGCACAGAGAATGAAGTCGATCAGGATTACACTGAAGAACTAAATATCTACTAATTCTCGGGACCAGCAGTTAGCGTAATGGCTATGTCGCTGGACTCCCACGTGGTCGACCGCGGTTCGCGTCCCGGACCTGGTGGCTTAAACTCACGCTGGGCGCGTGTGCGTGCGTGCCCAAGATCCCGAGAGGAGAATGGAGGAGAAGGGATTGTGGTATGGCCATCCCCCCTGGGGGGTGATTTCTCGCTTTCTGTCTCTCTGTCTCTCTCTTTCTGTCTGGCAAACGCACGTGCCCTATAGCAAAAGCCTCTAAAAAAAATTAAAAAAAAAGAAAAATATCTACTAATTCTCTTCACTAAACATTCAATGGCAATAAGGAATTTCAGTAATTCTACCTATCTTCCTATGAGGAGCCCTTTTCCCAAATGGTTTTCCCTAAGGAACCAAGAAATAGCAGCAATATTTCAGCATATTCCTGGGAGTTGTCAGATAACCCATTGGACCAGAGGGTTAAAAGGAACTAAAGTAAATTGAAGCAGTTATGCTTATGTAGTTATCTTATGTGAAAACCGAGCCAAATTTTTCAGTTTTGTAGAACCTTGGTTTGTTGAACTGGCATCCTCTGTACTTTTGAAAAACTGCTACCAATAGATGCAAATGGGTTATTCCTAAAGTTTACACAGTCGTATTTGTATTCCAAGTACATTATGAAGTGTACAAAAATAAAAATTAATTTTGGTGAGATAAATGGAAAGCACAAATTGTTTTAATATTTTCCCACACACCAATTAATCTTTTTGCATTATCCCATGGTATATACACATCCTAATTTTAAAATAACTATTGCAAACGTAGAAAATACTGTATCAACAAAAATATTGGGGAAAACATGTATGTGTGTGTTTCTAGTTCTATTAAAACTTCATATGTAATTTTAATTCAAAATTAAATTCTTACCCTTTTCTTGATATAAAATATATATACCATTAAACTCTAGAAAATTAGTTATTTCCATTTCTCTCTCTTACGATGTTCTTATACATATCTTCTCAGATTATTCCCTAAAAGATGAAGTCTCTCAATTGAATCTTTTTCAAAAATAATTATTGAAACTGAGCAAGAACCTCCTAGTGTATTTTCTAGGGTTCTTGAAATATAAAGTCCATTTTCATTGTAATGGCCCAGAGTAAGGAGTAAGTCTTCAGACTTTGGTTATGATAATGACCAACATGGACCATGAGTGAGGGCCATTTGACCTCTAAAACTCTCACTTAAAGGAAAGAAGGTTTTCATTTCAAAATGTAAGATGCTTTATAGGCTAGAAACTGCTGGTTGTGAGCTCAGAAACTCCAGGCTGAATGACTCCAGACACCTGAAGAGAAATTTGATTATCTAAGGCCTCACCAATCAAGAATGCCCACGAGCTGATCACGCCCTCTGGAACCAATCACTGAACTGCTCATGTGCCTACGACCTCTGCCCCTAATTTTGCCCTTAAAAACACATGCAGGGAACATCTTGGGGAGACGGGTCTTTTCAGCATGAGCTGCCCGCTCTCCTTGCTTTGTGCTTTGCAATAAAGCTGGACTTTCCTTCATCACACCATGTGCCTATGGCTTGGTTTTTAAAGCACTTGGGCGAGAGAACCTGACTTGAGTTCAGTAACATTATTCAATTTTATTTATTATTATTATTATTATTATTATTATTATTATTAAATTTGACCAGAGAGGGAAAGAGAAGAAAAGAAAGGGAAAGTGAGAAAGTGAGCCCTCAGGTCTGGAATTCAACCATGGTCAGCCATGTTGGAGTTCAGTATCAAAGCCACCACATCATCTTCCAGCCCCTCAATTGAATCTTTTTTTTAAGCACATAAACCTTCTTTTTCTTTTTTTTGGGGGGGGAGGGGAGAGACTTTTTTTTTTTTTTTTTTTTTTTTTTTTTTTGCTATAGGGCACGTGCGCTCACCAGACAGAGACAGAGAGACAGAAAGCGAGAAATCACCCCCCAGGGGGTATGGTCACGCCGCAATCCCTTCTCCTCCATTCTCCTCTCGGGATCTTGGGCATGCACACACAAGCTCCCGGCATGTGTTTTAAGCCACCGGGTCTGGGACGTGAACCACGGTCTACTACATGGGAGTCCAGCGACATAGCCATTACGCTAACTGCTGGTCCCCTACCACATAAACCTTCTTGAGCTGAAAGTCTTATATAACCTTTTAAACAAACCAAAATATCTTACTCAACATTAGAAAAATATCTCTGTTCTAACTGATTATTGTCAAGGGAAATAACCAACTCCGTAGAAATAATAATTAATGCAATTTATCACTAAGTATGAATAGAAGCTACTGACCCAGATAAAGGAAAGTGTGTCTTTTCTAGGGTGCTCAGATTCAGGGGTTCCTCTCTGGTTTTGAAAGCAAAGGGCAAAGACTTGGAAAGAGTCTTTTTTAATTAACAAGGCAGGATATCTGGAAGCATGTTTGGGGATGGGGGATTGTAGGTTATAGGTGAGTTTTACAATTTTTAGGTTGGTGATTGGAAGAGAAAGTCTGTGTCTTGGGAAGAGATCAGCAAAAGAATGCAGTGTCACAGGTTAAATATACATCTCAGAGATAACTATGGGAGGGCCAGGGTGGAGGAAGAATCCTGCTTGTCAGTAGGCTAAAGTGGTCTGTTAACCTTTGTGGGCATGACTCCCCCAGGCCCTTTGGAAAGGGATTTTTTTGGAAAATAGTCAGACTTTTATTTTCACTGTTCTTGATTTTAGACAGTTTATTTTATTTTATTTTATTTATTTTTGGAGAGATTTTCACTATAGGGCGCGTGCGTTCACCAGCCAGACAGAGAGAAACAGAGAGACAGAAAGCGAGAAATCACCCCTCAGGGGGGATGGCCACACTGCAATCCCTTCTCCTCCATTCTCCTCTCGGGATCTTGGGTACGCACGCACAGGCGCCCGGCATGAGTTTTAAGCCACCGGGTCCGGGACGTGAACCGTGGTTGACTATGTGGGAGTCCAGCGACATAGCCATTACGCTAACTGCTGGTTCCCAGTTTTTTTTTTTTTTTTTTTTTTTTTTTTTTTTTTTTTTTTTTTTTTTTTGACAATGACATCTATTTCGAAGTGAGAGTATAAAAGTCCTATTAGGGGCTGGCAGGTGACATGGTGGTTAAGGGTGCTAGGCTCCCGCATGGCTGACTGCGGTTTGAGTCCCAGATCTAGTGGCTTGCTTTCTAACTTTCTCTTTCTCTGTCTCTTTCACTCTGTACCTCTCTGGTCAAATTAAAATAAATGAATAAAAATAAATAAAATAAATAAAGTCAAATAAAATAATTCTTACAAAAAGTACTATTAGAACATATTTAAGAAGGCATCTGGGCTTGATTATTGCTGAAACATGCAGAGTAAATTTTGATCAACATGTAAGGTAAATTACCTTATAAAATTTCATTCTGATAATATTTTAATGTTAAAATACATGGAAGGAAACAAATGTTTGCTTAAATAGAATTCAAACATTTTTAGAAACTACTCCATTAAGTATCTCCCTGAGTTCTTCCATTAAAACAATAAAAAAACTTAATAATTTTCCATTATTTACATATCAGGATATTTATAAAACATTTTTGTAATAGGGAGAGTGCACTTGCCAGAGACAGAGAAAGGGAAAGTAGAAACCACCTACCGGGGGGATGGGATGACCTTGCTGCAATTCCTTCTCCATTCTCCTCTCGGGATTTTGAGCATGCATGCACATGTGCCTGGTGTTATTTTCCAGCTACTGGATCTGGGATTCTAACTGCAGTTGACCATGTGGGAGTCCAGAGCCTTAACCATTGCATCACCTTATTGCCTGCTGGCCCTGCATATTATGATTTTTTACAACATTATTTTCATGCTGGAGAATACATTCCTTTGTCATGTACTCTTTTTTTTTTTTTTTTTTTTTTTTCTTTTTTTGGAGAGGTTTTTGCTATAGGGCGCGTGCGCTCGCCAGACAGACAGAGAGAGACAGAGAGATAGAAAGCAGGAAATCACCCCCCAGGGGGGATGGCCACGCCGCAATCCCTTCTCCTCCATTCTCCTCTCGGGATCTTGGGCACGCACGCACACGCGCCCGGCGTGAGTTTAAGCCGCCGGGTCCGGGACTCGAACCGCGGTCGACTACGTGGGAGTCCAGCGACATAGCCATTACGCTAACTGCTGGTCCCTGTCATGTACTCTTTTGATACTTAGATTCATTCTTTTATAGGGCTTATGTGAAAATATTAAGAATGAAAACAATTCTGCAAGAAGTATTTGTATGCTATAGGAAACCTCTTGTTCGTTTCAATTTTAATCATTACATTGAACACACACACACACACACACACACACACACACACACACATACACAGCACTTTTACCTCAAACTTTTTTTGGGGGGATTCCCTTTGCTTCTAAAAGGAATGTATTATATTTGAAAATCAAGTACTGAATGCCCTAGCCTCTGCCTCAACCACTTGATTGACTTTAATGGTAAAAAGTCAAAATAGGGACCAGAAGATGGCATAATGGCTACATCACTGGACTTCCATGTAGTTGACTGCGGCTCGAGTCCCAGACCTGGTGGGGTGGCTTACACTCACATCGGGTGTATGTGCATGTGTGCCCAAGATCCCGAGAGGAGAATGGAGGAGAAGCGATTGTGGCATGGCCATACCCCCTGGGGGGTGATTTCTTGCTTTCTGTCTCTCTCTGTTTTTCTCTGTCTTTCTGGATAGCACACGCCCTATAGCAAAAACCTCTCCAAAAATAAAAGTCAAAATATTTAATCACAGATCAGTTATGTCCCTGCTACATCATTGTGCCTTTGTACTATGATGGTCTTGAATTATATAAACTGCTATCGATCAAAAGAGAATATGGGGATAAAGTTTATTTGACTAACATAAAAGCTTGGATAAACTGATTTCCTGTAGTAATATTCTAAAGTATCATAAGAAGACCTGGAATATTGTTTAGGAGTACAAATTTCACAGTTTTGCATTTTTGCTTTCTAAGATTGCCAGAGGCTTAGTTTATTATGAATTATTTGTAGTTAAAATGATTAATTTTATGGACACTTTCCTAGGAAGAAAATCTAATTTCCATCACATGTCACTGAAACAATAATTAGTGGGTCATATATACACAGCACAAGAGCTGGTGGAGAAGAACATTTTTCAGAACAAAATACAGAATAATTCATTTTATGATGCCATGTGAAAACTAAATATTTATTGAGGATCATTTATTTTATAAATAATAGCAGCTCTTTTTAAACTTAATTCTTCTCACAGAGTGTCCATAGAATAACATATAATATATTAGGTCTTCAGGAAATCATTATTTCTCTGTGCTTCTCTATGTAAAAAAAATGCATCATGACTTTCCCAGCAACCCAAGAGTTAATATCTGTTCTTCTTCTTTTTTTTTAAAGAATTATTTTAATTAACTTATTTATTTATTTATTTATTTAATTTAACCAGAGAAAGACAGAGAGAGAGAAGACAAGCTGCTAGGTCAAGGACTCGAACCACGGTCAGCCATGTGGGAGTCCAGCACCCCTAACCACCACGCCACCTGCTGGCCCAGTACCTGTTGACCATCTCTTATACCATCATAAATCTGAGAGTGGGTCCAACTGTAAATCTGAGGAAACACTTCTGAGATACACCCTTGACCTATGATTTCCTACTACTAATATTTAATATAAAAATAAAAGCAACTGTTGTAGATTTAGCAATAAGACAGAAAGTGTCATAAGTAAAATATAATGAATATGAGTATGATCCAAGGATATATTATTGCATTCCTCTTTATCTCATAGCATTATCTCATATTAGTTTACTATTATATTGGTAGAATTTTCTATTGTCTTCTCTAATTTTCTCTGTTTCTTCAAACTGTACCTATCATACATTTACCATAGGGAATATGAATGAAAAATTTAATGTGAGGTTAATATTTTATTACTTGGATAACTATCAAACTTCCTGCTTCTTAGAATTTACATTAATGAAGTTGATTTGGTCCAACTCTTGTTTTCTTTTCTTTTTTTTTTTTTAAGAGATTTTTGCTATATGGTGTGTACACTCACTGCAGAGACAGAGAGACAGAGAGACAGAAAGCAAGAAGTCACCTCCCGGGGGGGGGGGGGGATGGCCACGCCACAATCTCTTCTCCTCCATTTTCTTTTTGGGGTTTTGGGCACACACGCACATGCCCCTGGTTAAGTATTAAGTCACTGGGTCCGGGACTCAAACTGCAGTAGAATATGTGGGAGTCTAGCAACATAACCATTACACCATCTCCTGGTCTGGTCCTCCAACTCTTGCTTTCAACATTAAAAACGTTTATCCTAATTTCATTTCCAAAGCACAAAAAGCAAATCCTTCTTTATGAGTAAAATTCCAAGACTTAAATATGTAGAGACGGGTTTGTCAAATTAAGATAAAGTTAAATTCTTTTAAAATGAAATACACAATGGAATGCAAACAAGAATAGCCCAATTACATGAATAGCACATACTCTTCTGTAGAAATACCCACATGAAGCACCAACATGTAATTAAAATGGCTTTGTTGGAACTTTGCCTTTGGACAAGACAAGCTAGATGGAGCTATGTCCTGGAAGTGGCATGTCTACATAGCAACCTTTGTCCACACCCTTCATCTACCTTGATGGACTTAGCACTTTGGTACATCCCAAAAGAGGTCTAACTTCTTATTGCACGAACAAGACAAAAATATTTAAAGAACATTTTGTGAAGAGAACATTCTAAAAAAATAAAGAAAGAAAAAAAGAAAAAAAATTCATTTCCTAAACCAAATAGAAGAGATTTATAAACTCTTTTTTTTTTTTTTTTTTTTTTTTTTTGGAGAGGTTTTTCACTATAGGGCGCGTGCGCTCGCCAGACACACAGAGAGAGACAGAGAGACAGAAAGCGAGAAATCACCCCCCAGGGGGGATGGTCACGCCGCAATCCCTTCTCCTCCATTCTCCTCTCGGGATCTTGGGCACGCATGCACGCACACGCGCCCGGCGTGAGTTTCAAACCACCGGGTCCGGGACGCGAACCGTGGTCGACTACGTGGGAGTCCAGTGACATAGCCATTACGCTAACTGCTGGTTCCCTATAAACTGTTTTAAAAATCTCTATTTTCCCCCCTTGAGATGCATAATTTTTTCCATTCTTTTTGTCTTCTTCACATAGCCTCTAAAATACTAGTTCATTCCACAATAATTTTGCTCCTATCTTCAGCTAGCATACTCAGCAAAACTAAAAAACAGTAATTTGCTCTATAGGCAGACCTAATACTTCCTAAATCTGCCTTTTGGGATTTCTCAGTTCATTCAGCCACAAAAGATACAAATATATAGTGTTATTGGGCTAAAATTACATGATTTATGTATCTTATACAACTCTCCTTGCAATAGGTCAAAAAAATTATACTCAGGATCTATTAATGGCCTTTCTACTTTAGAATGTTTTAATGGCTGCTTCTGGCATTCATCTCTTTATCTTTTTTTCCCCTTTGTTCCTACTAATATATTAGCTAAAATACACCTTCTGTAGATGTGTTAATATAGCTAGAAAAATAATAGCGAATATTTATTATTAGCCACTTGTATATGGTTTATAGACATTATCCTTAAATACATTATTTCATTTTCCCAACGAGCCATGAGCACTATTAATTCTTATTCTCATATACTCATGTAAGAGTAATATGAGGCAGCACCAAAAAAATACTGACTTGGCCAAGGTCACACAGCTATTAAATAATGGTTTTGAAATTTGTAGGCTGGACAGTCTAATTTCAGAGCTCAAATACTTAAATTGCAGTTAAATCTTCCCATCTAATTCTGTGGGTAAATGTTATTAAAAAATCAAACTAATTATTCAGATAAACAAGGCTCGTGTGCCCTTAATTCTGTGTTAATGAACATAAGCTATCACTTTATGTGATATTACATATGCTAATTGTACACATAACATTGGGTACTTAATATTACAAATTATAATTCCCTCAGAATTTTAAAAACCACCCTTAGAGCTTATCTACTATCACTTTTGTTTTGTTTTGTTTCAAGACTGATTTTTTGCTAAGGGGCACGTGTGCTCACCAAAGAGGCAGAGAAGGACAGAGAGACAGAAAGAGAGAAATCACCCCTCAAGGGATGGCCATGCTGGTATCCCTTCTTCTCCACTCTCTTGTCTGGATTTTGGGCATCAGATCCAGGACTCGAACCACTGTCGACTATGTGGGAGTCCAGTGAGGTAAACATTACGCCATCTGCTGATCCCTCTACTCTCACTTTTGTAATTGCTAGTCTGAAATGAAAAAGACAGATTTAAGTGTGATTTTAAGCACTAATTGGGAAGGGATACCTTCCCTCTTCATCTTTCTAAAGAACATGTCTGCTTCCATGTTTTGTGCCTAGCAATAACTCCTTCTATTCTAGTTGGAAGGACTATAGTTTAAAATGAGCTATGTTTTTTAAGTGATAAAGAGAGAGAATAGAATTCGCCAAATTTGTTATCTTTAAATGTACCTTCAGGGGCCGACAGGTGGTGTGGTGGTTGGTGTGCTGGACTCACATGGCCGACTGCAATTCCAGTCCTGGACCTGGTGGCTTTCCCTTTCTCTCTTGCTCTGTCTCACTTTCCTTTATCTCTTGCTCTGTCTCTGTCTGGTCAAATTAAAAAATAAATAAATAATAGCAAATGAAAAAAATAAATGTACTTTCTGTTCTGGTGTTATTTTCCTACCGTACATTTCCAACATATATATTTTACTCAAAGCCCATTTTTAAATAATGATGTCTGGGCCAGCAGGTGGTTGAGACACTGACACTGGATTCCTACATGGCCAACCACAGTTTGGGTCCCAGACTTGGAAGCTTGCTTGCTTTCTTTTTTCTTTTTCTTTTTCTTTTTTTTTTTTTTTTTTTTTTTTTGAGAGGTTTTTGCTATAAGGCACATGCACTCACCAGAAAGACAGAGAGAGACAAAGAGACAGAAAGCGAGAAATCACCCCCCCATGAGAGATGGACACACCACAATTCCTTCTCCTCCATTCTCCTCTCGGGGATGCACACACGCCCAGCGTGAGTTTAAGCCACCGGGTCCGGGACTCAAACCACAGTTGACTACATGGGAGTCCAGTGATATAGCCATTATGCTAACTGCTGGTCCTGGAAGCTTGCTTTCGTACTCCCCCCCCACATACCCCATCTCTGGTGAGTGCATTTTATTTTAAAATAAAAATTAAAATAATAAATAAAATTAACAAATAACTCTTCAAAAAATTGTATCAGCCACATAACATTTTTACCAAACATGTGGCACACAAGTTTAGGAGCATGTCCAGTTCAACTTTGCCCATTCAGACCTAGGCTCTGAGGATAAAGGGCACATAATTCCTCTTTGCTATAAACAATAACGCAATGAGAAAACAGTTCTTTCCAATTGATTTGATAATGATACCATTTAAATATAACTGTCCAGGGCTGATCGTGTAGCCTAGTGAATATGGCAGCTGGATCCCACATGTCCCACTACAGATTTAGTCTCAGACCCAGGGACTCGAAACATGTGTGTTCATGCATGACCCCTGACAAGATGAAGAAATAGACGAGAAGGAATTGTGGCATGACCATGCCCCACTAGGAGTTTGTTCTCCCTGTCCTTCTCTCTTTATCTTTCTCTCTCTCTCTATCAAAGATACATACCTTCTAGAAATTTAAATAAGTAAGTAAAAACTGTCTTGAAAAAATATGAGAACTATATATTTTAAAATAATTTTAAAAATACCATTTTTCTTGGGGCCGACAGTTGGTGTGGTGGTTAAGGCATTGAACTCTCACATGGGTGACTGAGGTTCAAGCCCTGGACCTGGTGGCTTGAAAATCATGCTGATTGCATATGCATGCATGCATGCTTAACATCCCAAGAGGAGAATGGCGGAGAAGGAATTGCAATGTGGCCATCCCCCCAGGGGGTGATTTCTTACAATTCATCTCTCTGCTTCTCTCTGTCTCTCTCTGGATAGCACACATGCCCTATGGCAAAAAATCTTTCAAAAAAACAGCATTTTTCTTAAAAACACTAGTAATTTATTTTTTCTATTTCAAGTAGTGATTTTAATTAAAAGAAAAAAAGTGATATACGAATAATCAGTTTATTTGTTCCATGATAATATAACCCAATGTGCAACTGAGAGAACAAAAATTTTAAAATTTCATTTTTAAAAATTTCATCTTGGGGACCAGCAGTTAGCGTAATGGCTATGTTGCTGGACTCCCACGTAGTCGACCGCGGTTCGCGTCCTGGACCCGGTGGCTTAAAACTCACGCCGGGCACATGTGTGTGCGTGCCCAGGATCCCAAGAGGAGAATGGAGGAGAAGGGATTGCGGCATGGCCATCTCCCCTGGGGGGTGATTTCTCGCTTTCTGTCTCTCTGTCTCTCTCTGTCTGTCTGGCGAGCGCACGCGCCTTATAGCAAAAAACCTCTCCAAAAAAAACAAAACAAAACAAAATATATATATACATATATATATATATATATATATATATATGTATATATATATATCATCTTGAGGGACCAGCAGTTGGCGTAATGGCTATATCATTGGACTCCCATGTAATCTACCAGAATTTGAGCCTTGAACCCGGTAGCTTACACTCACACCAGGCGTGTGTGCAATGCGTGCCCAAGATCCCAAGAGGAGAATGGAGGAGAAGGGATTGCGGCGTGGCCATTCCCCTTGGGGGGTGATTGCTCGCTTTCTGTTTCTCTTTCTCTCTCTTTCTGGGGAGCGCACGTGCCCTATAGCAAAAACATCTCAGAAAAAAACACAATTATCTTGATTTTATTTAATTGTAAGTATGGGATTTTAAACTATAAATATTTTCAATTTACTTAAAATAATTATTTCACTCAAGAATAAATACATATTTATGACTAATTTATTTGTTTATACATCTGTGCTAATATGAACAGGTACACGGAAGTTAGCCACTAAATAATTAATTTATGATTAGCATTGAGCATTAAACAGGAGAAATAAGAAATCTGATTCTATTACGAAAACCCATAACAGGGCTGGCCCCATAGCACCATAGTTATACATAATGCATTGGGAGCCAGATCTCATGACCATGGTTTAAATTAGCAGACTGAAAAACACACTGAGCACTTGTGTGGTGAGTGCTCAGAATCTTGACAAGATGGAGAAATGGAGGAAAAAGAATTAGGACACGACAATGCCCCATTGGTCAGTGTTTTCTTTCTCCCTCACTCTTCCTCTCTTTGGTGAGTATACATGGCTTCTGGCAATAAGAAAGAAGAAAGAAAGAAAGAAAAAGAAGAAAGAAAGAAAGAAAGAAAGAAAGAAAGAAAGAAAGAAAGAAAGAAAAGAAAGAAAGAAAGAAGAAAGAAAGATAAAGAAAGAAAGGAGGGAGGGAGGGAGGAAGGAAGGAAGGAAAGAAAGAAAGAAGAGAGAAAAAGAAAAGAAAGAAAAGAAAAGGCCTACAATAATAATAATAATAATAATAATAATAATAATAATATCATCTGTCAGAAATCTGACTGGTGGAATTGCTGGGCTTGTGATCTCGTCAGGTGTCTAGCAGCACAGTTTTACACGTGTGAAAGCTTTATTTTAAAGCTGCAAGTTGAATGTGATTATTTTGAGGACAAGAGACTTGAGAAGAATGAAGGGCACTTAGGAATGCTTTCAGCTTGAGGAATCTGTAGGCCTGCTATTCATTAGTATGTATCACCCAACTCCTATCTCCCAGGCATGACGTATATGGTGTAAATGGCAGAGCATTAACAGAATACGAGAACAAGTATGCGTAACTATAAGCTTGTTCAAGCAATTCACTTTATTGAGGGTGTAATAAACCAAGAGTGATCGTGGATTTCACACACTTACAGAACTGTGATTAGAATATAAGAAATTATTAGAGTAAAATATGATACTTTTGAAATAACAGTAAGTATAGGCTCCAAGCCATAGCCTTTATTAAGGCCAGGGTTTTGTAAAAGCTAGTGAGGATTATTCATTATTCTTGCCTGTTATGTTGGTCAACATATAGACCAGAAATTACTTAGACAACAAATTAGGACTCACAAAAGTATTCCAAAAGTATTAAACATTTCTTAAAGTTATATACAATTTTTTGTAATACTTCAAAATACATAAGGTTACTGTTATTTGTCAATTAGAAAAGATATCCAAAGAATAGTCTGCATACTTCATTCCACATCAGTATTTTCTCAGAATACAAGTACTACAACCATCCAATTTAAAATCATCTCAGGGGCTGTGCAGAAGGTGGATCCTACACGGCCAACTAGGGTTTGAATCTTGGGCCCAGCATCTTGAAAAACTCAACAGGGGTCAGCCTAGCCTGTGGCATGGTGGTTAAGGTGGCTAGCTCCTACAAGGCTGACAGCACAGATGGAGTCCCAGACTCAGTGGCTTGAGAAACACTCCAGGCACGCATGCATGTGTGCCTGGTTGAAATCCCAAAAGGAGTAAAAAATGGAGAAGAAAGGATTGTGACATGATCATTAGCCATGGGGAGTGCTTTCTCAAGTTCTCTCTCTCTCTCTCCAGAGAGCACATGTGCCCTCTGGAAAAGTAAATAAATTAATCAATCAAGAAAGCACAATGGATGCATGCCTACCCAGGATCCTGATGAGATGGAGAATTGGAGGACAAAAAGGTTGCAGTATGACGGAGTCCTTTTGGAGTGTGCTTTTTCTCTCTTGTGTGTCTCTCGTTCACATGTGCCCTCCAGCATTAAAAAAAAAAAAAATGCATTAAAGGAGATGCACTCTCTGCCAGTAAAAGTTTACTGAATATTACAGTGGGTATATTAATATATTAAAACTTAAATGGCATCCTTTGGATTAGAAAAATAGCAACTTAATATGGCTCAACATAACACGTGAGCCAATTTTTATAAAATAGTTCTAATATTGAAGCAAATAACCATTTCCATTATCTCCCACTCAATGGATGTAGACCCTACTAAGATAAAACTTGGATAAACTTTGCCCTGTAGTAATTGCTAGAGTCTGTATGTGTGTCCACGTGTATCTGGGGATAGGGCGTATCTTTATTTATTTTAATTTAATCAGAATGGGACAGAGTGAAAGAGAGAGAGATGGAAAGTAAGAAGGCAAGCTGCCAGATCCGAGACTCGAGCCGTGGTTGGCCACGTGGGAGTCCAGCACCCTTAAGCACCATGCCACCTGTCAACCACCATGCCACCTGCCAGCTCCCACTGTTTTCTTTAATAAATGCAACAAAATGTATTTGCAGAAGCCAACATAATGTAGGTAATGATGGAAGCAAAATACCATGAGTGAAACCTCCATTTTCTGCCTTCTAGTAGCCTTATCACCAGAGCAAAGCCTTTCTAAAACAGCTAGAAATTTCAGTGAAAATATCACAAACATAATTAAATGTAAAATAAAGGGGATCATGGAACCAAAGCGATGAAACAGACTCGCCTTCCTGACGTCATGTGATTATCTGAATAAATAATAGCATTGTGTTTTAATGGATGCAAGGTCTAGGAAATAAAGGCTTCAAACTGAGAAGAGTAGAGATTTAAAACTGAACACTTGCATATAGCTAACACCTGTGAAGCCCTGTATCTTTAATGAAATGATGAACTAGAAATAATGCAAAAGGACTTCAAAAAGTTTGTGTGAAATCCATGCATAGCTTTTTAATTTTTTTAATACACATTCCCATGAACTTTTTGTATGTTTACTGTCAAACAAATTCTTCAGAAAAACGTTCCTGTATCTGTCTGAGGTCTAATCTATCTATGTGTAGTAGGCAGAATCCTAATGTGTCTCTCATGACTTCTACCCTGAATTATTCCCATGCCCACGTTATATTATATGGTGAAAGGTATTTGTAAATGAGATTAAAGTTAATAATCAGTTGATGTTAAGATGGGATGATGGGACCAGCAGTTAGCGTAATGGCTATGTTGCTGAACTTCTATGTAGTCGACCACGGTTCGAGTCCTGGACCTGATGGTTTAAACTCACGCCAGGCGCATGTGCATGCATGCCCAAGATCCCGAGAGGAGAATGGAGGAGAAGGGATTGTGGCGTGGCCATCCCCCCTGGAGGGTAATTTCTCGCTTTCTGTCTCTCTTTCTCTCTCTGTCTTTCTGGTGAGCACACGCACCCTATAGCAAAAACCTTTCAAAAAAGAAAAACAAAAGCAAAAACAAAAAAAGATGGGGTGATTATCCATTTTCCCATCTGGTTGCATGTGGAATAGGAAGTCAGAAAAATTTGAAGCACGAGATGGATATGATGGAAGAGGGGAGTTTCCCTCCATTGCTGAGGTAAAGGGAGATATGTGGCACGGACCTGAGAGTGGCTTCAGTTGCTGAGAGAACAAAACAAAACAAAGAAACAAACAAAAACCAGCCAGCATTTAGCTTAACCACCAACACTCAATGGGTGGCCTGTAGAACAGTGGTTAAACGCTGTGCAGAGGAAGCTGGACCTCACGTGGCCAACTGTTGTTCAAATCACAGTCCCCTTGGATTGAAAAACACGCCAGGCATGTGCACATACGTTCAAGATCCTGATGGGATGTAGAAAAGGAGGAAAAGATGATTTCAATGTGACCAGACCTCATTGGGAGGTGCTTTCTCTTTGTCTCTACCTGCCTGGTGTGCAAGGAATACTTCTGGGGGGGGGGGGGGAGAAGAAGGAAGAAGAAAAGAAGAAGAAAAGAAAACAATGGCAATATCCGTTTTACTACTCTAGCAAAATTAATTCTGACAAAAATCTGATGGAGCTTACAAGCAGATCTTCCTTAATTGATCCTCCAGATGAGGACCTAGCCCAGACAACATTTTGACTTCAGCCTTGTAAGCATCTGAGAAGAGAACCTAGTAAAAACATGCAGAATCCTTGAAACATGGAAGCCATGAGAAAACAAATTTTTGTTGTTTTAGGCCTCTAGGTTTTTAGTAATTTTTTTTATGCAGCAGTAGAAAT
This sequence comes from Tupaia tana, assembly GCA_026018925.1. Lineage (NCBI taxonomy): Eukaryota > Metazoa > Chordata > Mammalia > Scandentia > Tupaiidae > Tupaia > Tupaia tana. Next base: position 64,674,371 of record JAKSZU010000009.1, on the reverse strand, counting down.
CTAATATACCTGCCTACCCAAGTCATAAGAAGAGTGATTAATGTCTTTTCTTTAGGGATAAGATAGACACTAATAAATGGTGTTGAAACGACCAGTTGGTTTTATGTTTTCTGTACATTAGGAAGTATTCCACTAGATAAAATTTATAAATGTAACAAAAAGTGAACAGATAAATCTCTATTAAATGAAAATAAGAGAAAACTCTTTATAACCCTGATATGGAAAATATATTTATAATATGATGACTCAATATGAAGAAAATAAAAATGATTCATAAATTCTACTACATGAAAATAATAAAAATTACTCCATGGTAGAAAACTCCAAGACAAAATCGAGAAATAAATATTTTGTGCAATTTGCACCAGAAATGATCTATCTACTATCTATCCATCCATCCATCTATGTATATCAGAAGGATAAACAAGTAGACACGAGCAACCTAATAAAAATACAGGCAGAAAGCGTAAACAGTTTTTAAAAATTGAAATTCTCCTTTAAACATATAGAACAGATGTTAAATTTCACACTGCTCATAATGAAAGGCAATTCAAATCTTCATTGAAATAACATTCTTATCTATGAGATTAAAGAAAACACAAGCCTGGCAATATGCAATGTTGATAAGGCTGTAGGAAAATAGGCTCTCTCATAATTTGCTTATGGGGCATAAAATGCTATGATATCCTAAAAGCAATTTCAAAATAACTGTCAAAAATGCAAATGCATTTACCCTTGGATCCCACAGTCCTAATCCTGGGGATTTATTCCATGTGTGCTTCTACGAAATGAAAACTGTGAACAAGGTTAGTTACTGCAATATTATAATAGAAAAATTTGGGAAAAAAAAGTGGTTAAAATTATAGTACATCCATGCAACAGCATTGTTAAAATAGAGTAAGAAAGTTTACCATGTCCTGACGGGGACTAATGCAGTATGTTGCTCTGCATCAAAATTTATGCAAGAAATGGAGAAAACAGACTATATATATATTTATTTTGCTTGACTTTGTATAAGAAATTTGAAAGAATATGCAAAAACTGTTAAGACTAGTTATCTACGGGACCAGCAGATGGTGTAATGGTTATGTTACTGTACTCCCATGGTTCGAGACCTGGACCCAGTGGCATTAAACTCACTCTGAGTACACGTGCGTGTGTGCCCAAGATCCTAAGAGGAGAATGGAGGAGAAGGGATTGTGGCATGGCCATCCTTCCTAGGAGGTGATTTCTTGCTTTCTGTCTCACTATCTCTGGCTCTCTGGTGAGTGCACACACCCTATAGCAAAAATCTCTCTTAAAAAGAGAAAATAGTTATCCACAGTGAGTAAGAAACAGTTTAGATATGTGAAAGTAGGGAAAGTGGTTGTAGCTGTAGATACTATGCCATATCTTGCTCAATACCTGCTATGCACATTGGATAAGAGTACAGCCTAAAGCTTGTGTCTTTCTGCTGGAAACCTTCTGTGACGCCCTGTAAGATTGTTTAGCTCAGGGTCAGAGTAGTTTATGCTGTCAGGAGCAATTCTCAATCACCTGCAACAATTCTGAGACATATTCCACATTGTGCTTCACAGGATTCCCAGAAGGAATGTGCCCTAGATGCCCACAGCAGTAACCAGCTCAATAATGCACCATTTACTGTTTTATCATCCTTATCCAAAAGATGCTATCACCGCTCCCTCCTTCCCGTTTAATGAAATCAGCCTCCACATAAACTCCCTGTAGTGATTGGCTTGTCTCCAATTCACATTTAAACTAACAAGTTAGACATCAATGTATACGTTTTATATTGTTTTGAATTTTTTTTTTTAACCATTTGTGTTTAATACCTTTCTTCAAAGTCTGAAATACAAATCTCGGCCATCATGTGGAGCTCTGAGAGTTCTTAAGAAATTCTTTAGGGAAAGTAAATCGGTTAAGCAAAATTTGAAAACAATTTGGCAAATTCTAAAGTGTAAGATATACAGATCGACCTAGAAAACCCTCACACACATCCAGAAATATATATTCAAGGATGCTCACACCAGCAGTTTGGCAATTATAAATAACTAAAAATTACCTGCATGTATATTAATAGTCAATGAATTCTAGTGTAGTCATAAGATTGAATACTAACAGTGAAAATGAATTAACTAGTGCTACATTTACACATGTGGATGACTTTCACAAACATGATGCTGAATTTAAAAATGTTACAAAAAATACGCAAACCATTATATTCATAAAAAAGTTGGATCATGCAAAACTTGCTGCTCATTATTTAGGAATACATACAAATGCGGTGAAAAATTCAGAAAGATACGGTAATGATAATGATCAAGTTACAGTGGGAGGAAGGAAAGTAATAAATCAAAGTTAAACTATATTTCCAACAATATTTTATGATTTTATTTCTTAAGCTGTTTGAATATAAAAGTATTACTTACGTTATTATTTATCTCTGTCTTTTTTTAAAAATTTATTTATTTGGGGCTGGCAGGTAGCGTGATGTTTAAGGCACTGGGCTCCCACATGGCTGACTGTGCAGGAGTCCTGGATCTGGCAGCTGCCTTTCTCACATTCCCGTTCTCTCTTTCTCTCTCTGGTCAAATTTAAAAACTAAATAAATAAAATAAATAGCTCAAAATCATCATTTATTTATTTAATTCCATTAGTTACTATTGTCATTGCTGTTCTTGTTGCTGTTGTTGTTGTTTTTTTAAATTACCAGGGAGAGACTGAGAAAGGGAAAGCGAGAAAGCAAGTTGTCAGGTTCGGAACTCGAGCTGCAGTCAGCCATGTGGGAGTCCAGTGCCTTAACCACTGTGGAGGGCATTGCATATGGAAGCCATCTTGAGAGCTGTCCGCCATCTTAGAAACCATTAGGTTTCACTTCCTCATTGAGCAAACCATTTCTCAGAAATCATGTGACCGATTATTCCTAGGCAACGGGAGATCCACCCACATTAATGATTGGCTCATACTGTTGTATCTCGTTTGCATTTCAGGCAACCTATCGGTGCCCACCAGCCTGTATATAAAGCACAGTTTGCTCTGCAATAACAAAGACTTAATCAGCACCTCATCTGGTCTCCACTCTGTGTATGTCTGTGGGAGTTCTGCGAGCCTGCGTATGTGTGGGTCCCCTTTTTCACCATCCTCACCCAGGACCCGTTCGACTGTCCTGCGAGTCAGGGCAAGCGGCGCTCAACGTGGGGCCCTGGAGTAGAGGATCGGAGTGAAGTGCACTGTGAAAAAATCCTGGCCAGGTAAAAGAGGAAGGGTAAGTAGTAATACAGAGATTACTTAGAGTAATACAGAGATTACCAACTAACTTCCTAGTGTGCAGTTATGGGACAGCAAATGAGTAAACATGAATTATTTGTTCAGGGGCTTAATGATGCTCTTAGGACACGTGGAGTTAAAATTAGAATCAATTACTTTCCTTTTTTGATTTTCTAAAAGAGGTGTGTACTGGTTCCCTAAAGAAGGCACTATTGATGAAGCAAGGTGGAAGAGGGTAGGTGATGCTTTAAAAGATTACTATGTCACATTTGGACCAGGAAAGTTCCCAGTAATAACCTTTTCTTATTGGAATCTAATAGATAAAATTATTAAACTCCGGTCAACTGACCCCAAAATTGCAACAGTTGTTGCAGAGGGAGAACAAATTATGCAAAAATATAAAACTCAGACAGATAGTAAAGATGCCATGGAATCTAAAACTAACCTTGGCACCAAAAAAGAAAAAGATTTAAATTCCTTAGATAGTGAGGAAGAAGTAACAAATTTTACTAAACAATCAGATGTCAGGCCAAAACAACTTGAAAAACTGAAAATCAATGAGGAAGTGAAACCTAATGGTTTCTAAGATGGCGGACAGCTCTCAAGATGGCTTCCATATGCAATGCCTTCCACAAACCACCATGTCACCTGCCAGCTCTCTTATTTATATCTTTTTTTATCAGTTTAGACTATTTCATAGTACTTTTCAAAAAGAAAAAGTCATTAAAAATGATATGGTAAATTGTTGAAGAAGGTACGTAGTGAGTGTATTTCTGTCATTTTTGTTGGAGTTTTTCTAAAAGATATTTCTTGTAACTTGTACCTTTTAAACATTTTTATTTTTAAAATTTGCTTAGGGTGCATGCGCTTGCTGGAGAGAGAGAAAGAAAGAAGAGAAAGAGAGAAAGAAAGAAAGAAAAAGAAAGAAAGAAAGAAAGAAAGAAAGAAAGAAAGAAAGAAAGAAAGAAAGAAAGAAAGAAAGGAGGGAGGGAGGGAGGGAGGGAGGGAGGGAGGGAGGGAGGGAGGAAGGAAGGAAGGAAGGAAGGAAGGAAGGAAGGAAGGAAGGAAGGAAGAAGGAAGAAAAAGAAAGAAGAAGAAGAAAGAAAGAAAAAGAAAGAAAGAAAGAAAGAAAGAAAGAAAGAAAGAAAGAAAGAAAGAAAGAAAGAAAGAAGAAGAAAGAAAGAAAGAAAGAAAGAAAGAAAGAAAGAAGAAAGAAAGAAAGAAAGAAAGAAAGAAAGAAAGAAAGAAAAAAAAGAAAGAAAGAAGGAAGGAAGGAAGGAAGGAAGGAAGGAAGGAAGGAAGGAAAGAAAGAAAGAAAGAAAGAAAGAAAGAAAGAAAGAAAGAAAGAAAGAAAGAAAGAAAGAAAGAGAAAGCAAGCAAGCACCCCCCCATGGAGAATGGTCATGATACAATCCCTTACTCCTTGGTTTCTCCTTCCTTTCAGGATTTTGGGCATCCATACACATGCAGCCAGAGTGCTTAAATCCCTAGGTTTGGGAATTGAACCTCATAGTTGGCCATGTAGGAACCAGCCACCTTTACTACCACACCATGGCTTGGCCCAACTTGTACCTTTTTACGAAGAGTTTTCGGGGCAAGAAGGTAGTATAGTGGTTAAGATGATGGACTCCCACATGGTTGAGTGAGGTTCAAGTCCCAGACTTGGTGGCTCGAAACTCATGCCAGGTGTGTGTGTGCGTGTGTGCATGGCCAACGTCCCAAGAGGAGAATGGAGGAGAAGTGATGTGGTGTGGCCATCCCCCTTTGTGAGTGATTTCTCATTTACTCTTTCTCTTATCTCTGTCTCTCTGGCAAGTGCATGTGCCCTATAGCAGAAAATCTCTCTTAAAAAAAGAAAAAAGAGAAGCCATTTGTTGAAATAGTAATTAGTGAATATTTCATTCTCCAGAGCTATATTGACAGACACCACCGAGAATAGAAAGAGTTTGAAGCCATTGTTTGTACTCTGTTATATGCCTATTTTCAAAACCAAGTAATAGTTCCAGGCCATTGTCTAACACATACTACCCACAAAAAAAGTACGTAATCACTATTTGTACAATGACTAAATAATTGCAAATTTCTTAGAGACATTTACCCAAGTCGTTTCCTTTATTACCAATTGACAGAAACAATTTTATAAAGTGTTAACTGTATAATGAATCAAAACTGGGTAAAAAAAAAAAATTAGGGCCAGTAGATGGCATGGAGGTTAAGGCACTGTATCTCACATGGCCTGCTCCCTCACTCAAGTCCTGGATCTGGCACCTTGAAAAATCACACCAGACATGTGTGCATGCATGCTCAAGAGGAGACTAGAGGAAAAGGCATTATGGGGTGGCCATCAACCCTGGTGGGTGATTTCTCACTTTCTCTCTTTCTCTCTGTCTTTCTCTGGTGAGTATACATGCTCTATCACTAACAGTAAATAAATCAAATTAAAAATAAAAGAAAAAAATTTCAGAAATGTTTTTCTTATTTATGTGCAAAACAATTTTGTCATAATAGCATAGCAAACACTAAGTGAAATTAATTTTTAATTTTTTAATAATTTAGCATCTTTTCTTAACCCAACATCATCATTATTATTATTGATTCTTTTTGTACAGGTTTTTGCCTTAGGGTGGTGTGTGTTGGGGTGGGGGGGGAGAGAGAAACAGAGACAGTGAAAAGGAAAGAGAGAAATCACGCCCCAGGGGAAATAGCCACGCCACAATACCTTCTTCTCCATTCTCCTCCCTGGATCTTGGGCACAAACACATGTGTGCCTGGCATGAGTATAAAGCTGCCAGGTCTGGGACTTGAATTGCAGTTGGCCATATGAGAGTCCAGCGATGTAACCTATACGCCATCTGCTGACCCAATCCACCAATATTTTTTAGCAAAATGTTTAATCCCCCTGCCAAAAGAGTAAAACAATATCAGATTGTTGAAAATCCATAGTACCTTGGTACTCTACTAAGATACCAACTACTCTATTAAGATACCAACTACTCAACATTAAGTCCCTTCCCAGGAGACATTATACTGAAATGCCTTCTACACACTGATGATCACCATCCATTTGGAATAAAGGAGAGGAATGGCTGAAAAATGTCTAGAGAAACTTGGTGTATGATCAACATATTCCTTTGTAAAAATGATAAGTTACTTTGCATCATCCATGGAAGAAGGTGACTCATTCCCAAATATACTACAGTTCTATTCTTCTTTTTACCAACTTTTTATTACCAATACATGCAACTCAGGAAAATACTGTGTTATGCCTTTGGAAGACAGAACACTTTAGAAATCTACCTTTTTCAAACATAATATTTTTTCTCTTTTCTATTGCATTTCTTTACTACTCCCCTTCTTAATGTATGTGACTGTGTGAATATGTGCGTTTTTTTTTTTTTTTTAAATCTACTTCAATTGGTCTCCTTCAATTGGCTAGGCTTCTGATATAATCGTTGTCTGTTGCATGTACAATTTATTTGACATACAAAGTTTTCCCAGTACAATAAAGCAAGAGGCACCTTAGGAATTAAAGCAGAATAAGTAATGCAAAGAGTTCTCCTTTGACTTCAGAAAGAATTATGACATTGCAGTTTTTCTTTTTTTTGCCATAGACTATATAATAAGAGAAAGATTAAAATCCCTTTCTAGACTGTTCTGGGTAGTGTTAACACCATGACAGCTATTCCCTCTGTACACGCTTAGCGGAGCAGAAGCAGTTGAGGCATTACTTGTTGTTACCATAGCAGCATGGTTAACATGCTCATAAATTTTATCTTGGCAATAGATTAAAAAGAAATAGGCCAGGAATTCTGTTATAAACGTGATAACTCATTTAATCAGCCTAAATTTGGATAATCTGTCATCAGGAGGTCACGTCTTCAAGTTGAAACACTAGTCAGGGCGTGGACATTTGGTACATTAAACAATCTCAATTTCACTTGTTTCGGCATTTCAAATAAAGAAAAAGAAAAAGAAACAGTTTAGGTCTCCCCTGTTTTCCAGGATAGGATGGATTGGAGCTATACCAGGCAGCACCTAATTTGCATGCAGCACTGCTACTACAGAATAAAAACACAAAAACATGATAAGGAGAAGAGATAAGAGGATGTCAATGACAATAACAAAATAATGTTTTGAAAATATCCAGTTCATGCTGTCCATGTAACGGATCTCTTTCCTATCTTAGACTATGGCAAGTAACCAAAATGCTTTAAGAAGTACTTGATAAACTGCAAGTGGGAAATATGCCATTCATAGAAAGTCGTGAACTCAGTCATTAGAGCCTCCCTCCACCAAAACCATTATCTTTCCCATCTGGTGACACCAAGAAAAGCTTGACTTTGAAATGCACTGTGAAAAAAATTTTAAATTCAATCTGGAGTAAAGGAAAAATTAGTCTTGCAACACGTGCCTTAAACATAGGAATTCTAGCTCTTCAATTATCCTGTTACTCAGAAAAATTGAGGATGATGTATCCTTGACAATAGTTCATACTTTGACTATCTTATTAATCCTGCCCAGTGCCCAGTGCTAATAACTAGAAAATTCAGAGAGAACAAGCTGACAATAGAATTTTCTGGAGGAGCCATCAAAAAGTTTGTGGAAAGTGCATATTATCAAAAAACTACACATGGATTTTATTTATTTTTCTGAATCAAAATAAATTGTATGCCTTAACTCGATTTTCCCACAAACTTCTAAGATCCCTTTTTATATAATTCATTTAGATTATTGAGCATCTGTGAATATCTTTCTTTTTTTATTATTATTTTTTTTTTTGGAGAGATTTTTGCCATAAGGCTCCTGTGCTCGCCAGAAAGACAGAGAGAGACAGGGAGACACAAAGCAAGAAATCACCCCCCAAGGGGGATGGCCAAGCCTCAGTCCCTTCTCCTCCATTCTCCTCTCGAGACCTTGGGCCCATATGTACACACGCTAGGCGTGAGTTTAATCCACTGGGTCTGGGACTCGAACCGTGGTCAACTACACGGGAGTCCAGCAACACAGCCATTAAGCCAACTGCTGGCCCTTGTGAATACCTTTTCTTTTTTTTTTTTTTTTGGAGAGGTTTTTGCTATAGGGTGCGTGCGCTCGCCAGACAGACAGAGAGAGACAGAAAGATAGAAAGCAGGAAATCACCCCCCAGGGGGGATGGCCACGCCGCAATCCCTTCTCCTCCATTCTCCTCTCGGGATCTTGGGCACGCACCCACACGCGCCCGGCGTGAGTTTAAGCCGCCGGGTCCGGGACTCGAGCCGCGGTCGACTACGTGGGAGTCCAGCGACATAGCCATTACGCTAACTGCTGGTCCCTGAATACCTTTTGTATGCTTTGGAAATTCCATAGTTAATGAGACAGAAACCACCTCCCGCCATTATAAAGCCAAACTTACTTTTCGAACCTCCCTTTCAGATGAGTCGCAGAAGACAAAAACTCCACCAGTACAACACGCTTGCACCATATTTTACATAATGAGCTAATGACATGAAAAAGCAGGTAGCAAAGAATTCAGTTAAGGCAGGAATAATGACATCTACAATGAGTTTCCAGCCTCAGAGACTTTAGCTATAATATGCATTGCCTATTATTCTCTGTGGCCACCATGGTAGCAGCAATGTCTCCACCAGACCAGCACGATATCATTTTGGGGATTTTTCTTGGCTACTTAGCCTGCAAACATATTTCTATGGTTCTCTTGATGATTCTATGATGTGATATAATATTCTTTAGTGAATTTGTTTGTTTCATTCATTGACTTTTTTTTTGCCACTAGATATACAACCCCTGGTAATAATTCATTGAACACCTATTACATAATAAGTAGAAGAATTTTTCTCCATCCACATAAAGAAATAATAAGATTTAGTTAGGGGTTGTAGGTAAGCAAATTAACCAATCAAGTACATCTACACTGAGTTATAAGACCAGAGATATTCGTATCTTCCTGAGTTGTACATGTAGGCTATGTTTTAAGATTCAGAGGATGATTTAAAACTGTCATTTAAAAAAAAGCTATTATACTAGTTAACATGAAAGCAGTGCATCATATATTTAATGCAATCTGGTTATGCCTATTTGGTAGTTGGTTGGTAAACCAACAATTACTTAATGTGGCCTTTCTTCTAGCCACTTACACAATACATTACTTATGGGCTATGCTACTATCTTGACTTAATTTTCTGGAGTGATGATGATAAGTGTTCTGTATTACTCATTTAATATTATTCCATACATTTTCCTTTATAAACATCTCCACGTGGTAGATGTCACTTACAAAACAGCCTGGCAATATAATGATAGTTAGAAATAAATCCCTTGGGACCAGGAGTTAGCGTAATGGCTATGTTGCTGGACTCCCACATAGTCGACCGCGGTTCGAGTCCCGGACCCAGTTGCTTAAACTCACGCTGGGCGCGTGTGCGTGTGTGCCCAAGATCCCAAGAGGAGAATGGAGGAGAAGGGATTGCGGCTTGGTCATCTCCCCTGGAGGGTGATTTCTTGCTTTCTGTCTCTCTGTCTCTTTCTGTCTGTCTGGCGAGCGCACGCGCCCTACAGCAAAAACCTCTCCAAAAAAAAAATAAATAAATCCCTTAAAATTTGTCATCAAGCAATCTACAGGTTTCATAGATGACCTTGTCACATATTAACAATGAGGATACCTTGGCAATCCTTTCTTCAAAATATATTTTTCGTCTATATCTATGTCACTGCCCATTTTTTCAACCCAGCCCTCATGTTTTTCAGAGGTACAGATGACATTCTTAAAAAAAAATTTAAATTTATCCTATGGATGCTCAGAACTTGTGTTGCACGGCATGTTTTGCATCATCACCTTTTTTTTTTAATTTCTTGTCTTTAATCATGAATACAACCTTATGAGTTGTACTATACTTTACATATGAAAAAATAGAAACAACGAGTAGTTATTTGTAACACAGTCTGAGAAAGCAAAGACTTGAACTTGGGTCTTTATAACTTTGAAGTCTTGATCATTATTGCTAGAAAAAGTAAAATGATAATTTTTCAAAATGCTTATGGCACCATGAGATAGATAAGAACTGTTTTTTAAAATGTTATATTCAGTAATTTTTATTTATTTATTTATTTTTTGGAGAGGTTTGTGCTATAGGGCACATGCACTCACCAGAAAGACAGAGAGAGACAGAGAGAAAGAAAGCGAGAAATCACCTCCCAGGGGGGATGGCCACACCACAATCCCTTCTCCTCCATTCTCCTCTCGGGATCTTGGGCATGCACACACATGCACCCAGCGTGAGTTGAAGCTACCAGGTCCAGGACTCGAACCACAGTCAACTACATGGGAGTTCAGTGACATAGCCATTACGCCAACTGCTTGTCCCTATTTATTGATTTAAATAAGAGCAGAAAAATTATTTTTAGACATGTAGGAAAATAATAATAGTGTCATGGGACCAGCAGTTAGTGTAATGACCATGTCGCTGGACTCCCATGTAGTTGACCATGGTTCGAGTCCCAGATCCAGTGGTTTAAACTCATGCTGGGTGCATGTGCATGTGTGCCCAAGATCCTGACAGGAGAATGGAGGAGAAGGGACTGTGGTGTGGCCATCTCCCCTGGGGGGTGATTTCTTGCTTTCTGTCTCTCTGTCTCTCTCTGTCTTTCTGGCAAGCACACGCGCCCTATAGCAAAAAACAAAACCCTCTCTAAAAACATAAGAAATGCAAGTTCTCAAGTCCAGTCCCAGACCCTCTAAGCCAGAAACTCTGCAGGTGGAGCCAGGAAGCTATGTTTGGACAAACCTACCCGGAGACTCTTGCACTGAAAAACTGATAAATTGGGGAGTAAGAGATACCCCATATGGCTGGAGAAGGCGTCTACATCACCGTGCATGGCATTTAATAATAATAATAATAATAATAATATAATAATAATAATAATAATAATAATAATAATAGTATCATGACCCTAACATTTAATTTTAGTTTGTTTTGCAGATGTAGTTAGAAAAATATCTTAGAAGAAGAGGTCAGGCCTTCAGAAGAAGATTCCGCATGGCTCCAGCGAACTAGGCAGAAGAGGCCAGGCCTTCAGAAGAAGGTTCCACATGGCTCCAGCGAACTAGTGATCACAACAGAACAGCAAAGAGATTCTAGATCACCTCTGTCTGCTTGCTCCTGAACATTCAGACTGAACTTCAAGAATTTGAAAGAAACACACCATCCATCAGATGACAAGAAATCACCGTCAGATCACAAGAAATATGGGAAAACAAGAAAATACCTCTCCTCCAAGGGAAAAGAGTAACTCTTCTTCATCCACAAGCAGTTCGGTGAAAATCATGGAAATGTCCAATAAGGAATTTAGAGCATTCATAATGTCGAAGCTAACAGAGATGGAAGAGAAGAGAGATAATGAACTGCTAAAGAGAAAGGAGAAAGAAGTTGACAAATTCCAAGAGATGAGGAAATTCTTGCAAGATCTAAAAGAGGAATTACACACTTTACAAAAGACTCAAACGGAACTGTTAGAGATGAAGTCTATAATACAGGAAGTCAAAATCTCCCTCGAAAGTATTAAAAGCAGACTAGATCATTCAGAAAATAGAATCTCAGATGTAGAAGAGAAAATGGCTGACCTACAAAAATCCACCACAAGGACTGAGAAAATGGCCCAAAAATTTGAGAATAATATACGAGAAGTACTAGATACCATCAAATGTCCAAACATCTGGATAATTGGCATTCCAGAAGGTGAAGAGACCCATAAAGGCATTGATAATCTATTCCAGGAAATCCTGCAAGAAAACATTCCAAACCTAGAGAGGCATTCGAACATCCAGTCCCAAGAAATACAAAGGACCCCAAATAGAATCAACCCAAGAAGATCTTCTCCAAGACACATTATAACCAGGTCGACCAAAACCACAGACAAAGACAAGATACTAAGATTGGCAAGAGAAAAACATAAAGTTACCTACAAAGGACATCCCATCAAGCTAACAGCAGATCTCTCATCAGAAACAGTGCGAGCCAGGAGAGAATGGGAAAATATATTCAAAGTGTTAAGAGAGAAGCAATTTCAGCCAAGAATACTGTACCTGGCAAGATTGTCTTTCAGGTGAGAAGAAAAGACAAGAACATTCTCAGATAAACAAAACCTGAAAGAATTTACCAGCACCAGACCAGATCTCCAAGAAGTTCTCAAGGGTGTGCTATATTAGGAAAATTAAATACAGACACATGGAAATAAGAGTTCAAAAACTAAGTAAGTGGCCAACTTAATCATAGGGACAAGTCTGGAGTTGAATATTATATCCCAGAATTTAATCAGGAAAATTGAACTAGAACAGAAGATAAAAGTACAAGAGACTGATAGGTTCATGCACCTACCATTTGAACAGAATCCTAACCTGTTTCCTGACTTTAAGCAAAGTTCCTTGGAATTTCTTTGATTTAAGTTAAAACTGGTTTTCTTAATAGTAACGAGTGAATTCACCATTGAAAGAAGTTAGATTATGTAAGAAATTGTGCGATCAATACAATGTGGGTGGGAAAGGAATGGAAGACAATGGTAGACACCAAAGATAGTGTGGGAAGAGGGTGGGAAAGGACAGAGGGTCAGAAAGAGGGGTAAAAATTCTAGGAACTAGAAATGGAAAATTTTTTATAATATGCATGATTAAGTCACTATGCAGTATATACTGGATGGGAAATCACACTTTGTATGCTGTGATGATGCTTAGGGAAAGAATGTAAATTAAGTTACAAAAAAAAAAGTTTCAGGGAAAAAAAAATATATCTCTTCAATGACTGCAGTAAGATATATAGCCCCAGCTAGGTGCTACTTTATAGGATGCGTAAAGTTAGACTTGTGTTCATGGAAATGTATATATCACCTGTGTTTGCTATGAAAATATTTAGATTAATTAAGGTCTTTAGTAATTCAATAAAATGTGGGGGGGAAAACAATATAGAAAGCAAACATAGATACCAGAGACAGTGTAGGAGGAGAGTGGGAGATGGCAGAGGGTAAGAGGGAATCAAGGATGGGGGAAAAAAAAAAAAAGCAAAACATACAGAAAACAAGAAATGGAAGATTATTTGCTGACAATAACATGTTTGTTGTTCTGCTTGATTGAGACAATATACAGTGTACTCTGGATGGAAAATCTCATTTTGTATGCTGTAATGATGTACCGTGAATGAATGCAAATAAATAAATTGAAATAAAAAAATAAAACTAGGGAACCAGCAGTTAGCGTAATGGCTATGTCGCTGGACTCCCACATAGTCGACCGCGGTTCGCGTCCCGGACCCGGTGGCTTAAAACTCACGCCGGGCGTGTGTGCGTGCGTGCCCAAGATCCCAAGAGGAGAATGGAGGAGAAGGGACTGTGGTGTGACCATCCCCCCTGGGGGGGTGATTTCTCACTTTCTGTCTCTACGTCTCTCTCTGTCTGTCTGGCGAGCGCACGCACCCTATAGCGAAAATCTCTCCAAAAAATAAAAATAAAAAAAATAAAAATAAAAAAAGACATACGTATTATCTCTACGTATAAAAATGCTGATGATAATGTGTATAAAAGTATCTTTAACAAAAGTAAGTAAATAAAATTGATTTAAAAAGAAAAAAGAAAAATTACTTAGAAAGAAAAGAAAGTTCATGTCAAATATGCATGAAAAGTTTTTGATGAGCTAGAAGTAAATCTCGAATTACTCAGTGCTTCATTCCTCTTCAAGAAGCTATCTACTATGTGTCACAGAGAGCCAGATTATTCTTGGTAGTAAAGCACTGCAAACAGAAAAGGTTGGTATACAAAGCAGGAATCGATGTAATCAAAGCCAAGGCCACTGATTCAAAAGTAAACCATGTGTTTAGCAAAAGTATGCATACTTTTCTTAGCATTACAAGTCAAAACACTAAACAACCCAATGTTCTCTATTATAGCGGAAGGAAAGATATTTACTGCTGAAACTATCATTCTATTAAAATAGCCATATTAGTTAGTCATCTTCCCTGATATTTATTTCAGAAGTAACCAATATTTATTATAATATAGGCTTTTTACATGTTGTGGAAATACACACACACACACACACACACACACACATTTTTAGTTTTCTTCTGTTTGTTTTGACCTTAAAATCTCATTAGTTTGTATAAAAAGTTTTTGGAACATGTATTAATTTACTCGGAAGTGATGATTTCATTTTATACAACAGTCTTCATTCAGTGACAAATAGACAAACCAGCAGAGAAACCAAGATTGCAGATATGTGAGTGAGTGAGTGAGTGTGTATATGAAGAACTTTTGAAGCACCTATTGACTTACATTTTTGTATACATAATTGGAAATTATTTATTAATTTAAGCAGATTACTAATAACTCCTTTTGAAAGCCAGTTCAACATCATCAAATATTTATGACCACTCTCTATATGCAAAGCACTATGCTAGCTGGAAGAGATGAAAAGAATTAGAGGACCTGTGCTTAGTAATTTTGTGATTTAGGCCTTATACTAACCTCCTTGTATTTAATCCAAATTAATAGATATTTCCTCATAGAGAGTATAATACTGAAATATATAGAGTTAACTTCAAAGCTATAAAATGTTTTGTAAGTTTAATGTATTTTTATTTTCAGATGTATATTTTTCTGTTGAACCTGGGTTTTACAGATGAAATTGTACATTGACCTGTCATATTGAAAAGAAAAGAGACATTTCATTATATTTTCCAATCTGCCTATTGGTTTCCAAGGGCCATCTGTAAAGATGGAGTATCAATGAAGTGGACGAAATTCCACACCTCTAGCAATAATTTTAGAAATGGCTATTAGCTCTAGCTCCTTGTTTCTATTAATAATTGAAAATGATAAATGAGCTATTTTTCAGAGTTAACATAGGGTGAGATATATTTAAAACCAAAATGTGTGCACTTGCAAAACATGAGAAAAAGTGTTGGTTTCAATCAAGATGACTTTATTGAAAGCCCATTGATAATATATTCTTTTACATATGCCATTCACAACTTAGTAAACTGCTCAGTACTAAAGAAATAACCAGGATAGCTTGATTCTAATGGGCATTTTTAAACAATAATGCAAAAACCACAATAAAAAGGTAGAAAGAAATATAATTGTCATAATCTTTCTACTGTATCTATTAAAATTTATATCTAACTGACTGTGGCTAAAGAATTCATTCTTGAATAAGTAATATGACTTCATATCTTATTTATATACTGTCAATCCTCAGATTCTCAAGAATGGAATTAGGCCCCTCAATGTATTACATCCTAGCAGCACCTCCATTTATTGCAAGCTTTGTTTAAGCTCCATTTTAATGAAGGGATAGTAGCTCTGACATTAATTTGATCTTCCCTTTATTATGTAGCAGAGACCAATTAATTTGAGTCAAACAAATTATATTTTGCTCCAAGGAAGAGAAGGTGCTGAACTTTCCATTTACAACTCAACGAGAGCCACAGGATCATGCAGTTCTTGAGGTACATATTTCTCACTCTATCTTACTTACCATGACCCCCAAGCGTTTAAATTCTAGAAGTGAGATGGCAAGCATGCAGGCGCACATTTTGCAGTGGAAAGTCAATTGGCATGCCATAAAGGGGTCCTGTTTAAAAGTATATCTAGCTTCTCTCATTTGCTTCACATAGAACGAGGATCTTCTGATTTTAAGCTCAAATATATCTATATAAAATATTTTTATCTCTAGGAATTGTTTTATTTACAATGGCTGGAATGCTTCATCACTTTTCTTCTGAAATGTTTCCAAATTTTTGTAATGTAGCTGCAGAAAACTGGAGAATTTAATACTTATATTACTCCTAGGTTACAAATCAGTAGAAAAAATAATATTGAGACACATATATGATAAGACATATCATAATTATGTGTATATGGGTATAATATAATATATAATCAACATGATTATATAGACCAGTATTTCAAAAGAAAGGCTAAAAAGAAATACAGGTAGATATAAACTATATTCAGTCTTATGTCTTCTAGCTATCATGCCATGTTTGCTGACATTGGCCTATCTTTAAGTAAATATTCAACTTCTGAACTGCAAAGAGTAATATTTCTATAACACATGGAGAATTGTCATTTTTTTTTTTTTTTGGAGAGCTTTTTGCTATAGGGCACGTGCGCTCACCAGACAGACAGAGAGAGACAAAGAGACAGAAAGCGAGAAATCACCCCCCCAGGGGGGATGGCCATGCCACAATCCCTTCTCCTCCATTCTCCTCTCGGGATCTTGGGCACGCATGCACATGCGCCCGGCGTGAGTTTAAGCCACCGGGTCCGGGACTCAAACTGCGGTCGACTATGTGGGAGTCCAGCGACATAGCCATTACGCTAACTGCTGGTCCCAGACAATTGTCATGTTTTAACTGCAAAGTTTGCTATTTAGCTTATAATGGAGAACTTCATACTTAGCTACAAATTTTATTTTATAAATAAAAAAGAGTATGGTTTAAAAAGCTACACCATAAATAAATATATTAAAAATAAAAAATACCCTCACCAGTTCTGACCTTCTTTCCATGGATAACTCTTTTCTCATAGAGATTTTTGCTATAGGGCACTTGGGCTCAGTAGAGAGAAAAAGACAGAGAGACGAAAAGTCGGAAATCACCTTCTAGGGGGATGGCCACTCCACAATCCCTTCTACTTCATTCTCCTCTTGTGATTTTGGGCTCACAAGTACATGTGCCTGGTTTGAGGTTCAAACCTTCAGGTCCAAGAGTCAAACCACAGTCAGTCATGAAAAAGTCCAGCAACATAACCATTATGCCATCTGCTGGTCCCAGATAACTCTTTTTATTATTATTATTATTTTTTTAAATTTGTATTTATTATTATCATAACCTTGTTCCAGATAACTCTTCTTAATAGTTTATGTGGGGAACCAGCAGTTAGTGTAATGGCTATGTCGCTGGACTCCCACGTAGTCAACCGCGGTTCGCGTCCCAGACCCGGTGGCTTAAAACTCACGCTGGGCGTGTGTGCGTGCGTGCCCAAGATCCCGAGAGGAGAATGGAGGAGAAGGGATTGCGGCGTGACCATCCCCCCTGGGGGGTGATTTCTCACTTTCTATCTCTCTGTCTCTCTCTGTCTGTTTGGCGAGCGCACACACCCTATAGCGAAAACCTCTCAAAAAAAAATAGTTTATGTGCATCATTTCAGAAGAAACTATTATGTATATTTATATTATATGTATATATTTGTTTTTCAATTGTTTACATGAATATAATTCTATACTATTCTGTACCTATTTAGTCAAGTTAAAATGGATATAGCAAAAAATGGATATAGCACCAAAAAGAAATCCCCAAATTAGTGGAACATCATTAAAGCAATCCATAAGCTATATTAGAGAGTTTTCACTTGGGCCAGCTCTGTGACGTGGTAGTTAAGGCAACTGGATACCACATGGCTGACCATGTGCTTCAAGTCTTAGACACAGAAGCTTGAGGAAGACTCATATGTGAGTTCATGCCAAAAATTCGGAAAGGAAAGAGAAATGGAGGAGAAGAGATTGACATATGACTATTGCTAATGAGAGGTGCTTTTTCCTGTCCCATTTTCTTTGTCTCTGACTCTGTCTCTCTCTGGCTAGCATACATGCCCTCAAGCACAAAACAAACAAACAAACAAACACACAGAGAGAGAGAGAGAGAGAGAGAGAGAGAGAGAAAGTATTCACTCAATACAAAAGAAAGAAAAGAATAAAGGAGGAATAAGAGGACAAAAAAAATACAAGTATGTAAAAAAGTAAAACGGTCAATGTAAATCCAAGTATATGAATAACGTCGAATGTAAGTAGAATAACTCAAAGGATACAGATCGTCAGACTAGATGAAAAATCAAATTTTATACTTGATCTTAGGAGATTCACTTTAGATGAAAAATGCAAAAAGACTGAAAATAAGAAGTTAAAAAATATATATTATGTAAGCAGCAACTACAAGAACGGTTCAGTTGCTATAACATTTAAAGTAACAGACTTTAAAAAAATGTTACTTGACATCAAGATGTATATTTTATAATCATAAAAGAATCAATCCTTTAGGAAGATATAACAATTATAAACATATATAAATTTAACAAGGTTACCAAAATGCCTAAAGCAAAAACTAACAGAAGTGAAGAGAGAATTAGTTAATTCAATAATAATAGCTGGAGATTTTAATACCTTTCTTTCCATATTAAACAGAACAAACAGGTAAATAATAAACAAGGAAACACAACACTTAAACAACATGATAAACTGAAAAAGAACTAACAGACATTTATTGAAAACTCCACTCAGCAACAGCAGAACACACGTTCTTCTCAAGTGCACTTGGGACATGCTCTGGGAGAGGACATAAAATCAGCCATCAATCAAGCTTTAATACATTTACAGTAGTAAAATAATAAGAAGAAAAAGGAAAGAGAAATTGAGGAAAAAGAGAAATGACCAAAATGGAATGAAATCTAGAAATAAGTAAAAGAAAGATTTTTTTTAAAAATGATTTTATTACTAGTAATGGAAAATTTTTTGTAATGTGCATGATTGTATCACTATACAGTGTGTACTGGATGGGAGACTGCATTTTGTATGCTGTGATGAAGCTTAGGGAAGGAATGTAAATTGAATTACAAAAAGAAAAAGTTTCAGAAAAAAAAAAAAATATATATATATATATACCTAATGACTGCAGTAGGATATGTAGCCACAACTAGGTGCTACTTTATAGGATGCGTAAAGTAAGACTTGTGTTCATGGAAATGTGGGTATCACCTGTGTTTGCTATGAGGGTATTTGGATTGATTAGGGTCTTTGGCGATAAAATAAATGTGAGGAGAAAACAGTATAGAATGCAAACAAAGATACCAGAGACTGTGGGAGGAGAGTGGGAGATGGCAGAGGGTAAGAGATAGAGAATCAAGGATGGGGGGAAAAAAGCAAAACATACAGAAGACAAGAAATGTAAGATCATTTACTGACAATAACATGTTTGTTGATGTGCTTGATTGAGACAATATATAGTGTACTTTGGATGGAAAATAAATAAATAAATAAATAAAAATGATTTTATTTAACTTTATTTATTTATTTTAATTTGACCAGAGAGGGACAGAGAGAAAGAGAGAGAGAAAATGAGAAAGCAAGCTGCCAGGTCCAGAACTGGAACCATGGTCAGCCATGTGGGAGTCCAGTGTCTATAAGCACCAAGTCACCTGCTAATCCCTAGGACCTTTTTAAACTCACGAATATGTGGAATTTAAAAAACATACTTCTCAAAAGAAGTAGATAACAAAGAAGGCAAATAGGAAATTAAAATACTTGGATATGAATAAAATCAAAGATACTAAATATTAATTCTCATATAAAGCTAAAGTAGTACTTAGAAGAAAATTTCTAACAATAAATATGTTTAAAAAGAACAAACTCAGGCCCAGCAGGTGGCCTGGTGTTTAAGACATTAGACTCCCACATGGGCGTCTACAGCTTGAGTCACAGACCTGGTGGCTTGAAAAACAACCTGGGCATGTGTGTGTGTGTGTGTGTGTGTGTGTGTGTGTGTGTGTGCCTAAATTCCTGAGAGAAGAATTGAAGAGAAGGGATTGTGGTATGGCCATCCCCCTCTGGGGGTTGATTCTTCCCTTTCCCTTTCTCTGTCTCTCTCTGGCAAGCGTATGTGCCCTATAGCAAAAAACCTTTTAAAAAAGTGTTGAGAAAAATTAGGCAGACCCAAAGGAATGCATTCTGTATTGCCCAATTTTAGAGTAGAAAAAAATTAGAAACTATGCTGTAGTAGTAGTAGTTAACTTTTGGTAAATTTTTTTGTGGTAAAGATAGGGATAGTAAGTAAAAAGAGGTACCAGGATGTTTGTGGAAGGCTGGTGATTATTCTGTTTTTGTTTCTTTTACTTTTTTCTATTTTATTTTATTTTATAAATTTTAAAGAGTTATTTTATTTAACTTTATTTATTATTATTATTTTCCAGTTTGATCAGAGAGAGACAGAGAAAGAGAGAGAAGTAAAGTGAGAAGGCAAGCCACCGGGTCCAGGACTTGAACTGTGGTTGGCCCTGTGGGAATTCAGCTCCTTTAACCACTACGCCACCTGCTGGCTCCATTATTGTATGATTTTTAAAATAATTATTTTATTTCAATTTTATTTATCATTTTTAAAAATTTGATCAGAGAGAGAGAAAGAGAAAGAGAAAGTGAGAAAGGAAGCCAGGTCCTGGACTTGAACTATGATCAGCTATGTGAGAGTCCAGTGCTTTAAATATCAGGCCACCTGCCAGCTCCATATTTTGTAATTTCTTATTTACATTTCATGGTTGTGTGTCTTCAACCTTCTGTTTTTCTTTCCTTCCTTCCTTTCTTTCTCTCTCTCTCTCTCTCTCTCTCTCTCTCTCTCTCTCTCTCTCTCTCTCTCTCTCCCCCTCCCTCCCTCCCTCCTTCCTTCCTTCCTTCCTTCCTTCCTTCCTTCCTTCCTTCCTTCCTTCCTTTCTTTCTTTCTTTCTTTCTTTCTTTCTTTCTTTCTTTCTTTTTTTCCCATAGGGCACATGTGCTCACCAGAGAGAGACAGAGAGAAAGGAAAAGTGAGAAATCAACCCCTGAAGGGATGGCCACACTGTAATCTCATCTTGTCCATTGTCCTCTCAGGATTTTGGGCATGCATGCACACATGTCTTGTATGTTTTTCAGGCCACCAGATCGAAGACTTGAACCAAGAAGTTGGCCATGTGAGATCCAGTGCCTTAAACCATCATGCGACCTGTTGGTCCCCACCCCCTGTTTCTTAATCTGGGTGATCGCTATGTAGCAGTATTTATTGCAAGAGACTGCATCAAGCTATCCACTACAATTTGTTAAGTTTTTCTCTATAGATAATATTTTAACAAACATTTAAAAATTCTTATAAATTGTGATCAGCAGGTGGCATGGTGGTTAAAGGCATTGGACTTGAAGGTGCTTGATTCCCACTTGGTCCACCACAGTTTAAGTTCTTGACCCAGCAGCCGGAAAATCATGCTGGGCATGTGTGCATGTGGGTTAAAAAATTCTGAGAGGAGGAAAAAAAAAATAAAGTATTGTGGCATGACCATCCCTCCCCAGGGATGATCTCTCACTTTCCCTCTTGTTTTCTTTCTCTGTCTTGCTCTCTGTCTCCGGCAAGTGCATGCATCCTATGGCAAAAACCTAAACCAAAGCAAAACAAAAAGTTCTTATAATTCAGTGACAAAGACATTCAATAGAAAAATGTGGGTTAGGACATAAACTTCAATTAAAAATACCTAAAACCATTGAATATGCAAAAAAACTTATTTGAATGCCTTTCATTTTATTCTTTTGTCTGATTGCATTGACTAAGACTTCCAGTACTATGTTGAAAAGGAGTGGAGAGAGTGAGCAGTCCTGCCTTGTACCAGTTTGAAGTGAAAAGCTGAAAGCATTCAGTATGATGTTAGCTATGGATTTTTCATATATGGCTTTTACTATGTTGAGAGACACATCTTTTGTGCTGATTTTATCTTTAGTGCTGATTATGCCTAGGGTCTTACTCATTAAGGAATGTTGTGTTTCATCAAATGCTTTTTCTGCATTGATTGATATGATCCTATGGTTTTTATCTTTCCAAATGTTGATGTGATGTATTGCATTTATTGTTTTGCGTATGTAGAAACACCATTGCATTCCTGGAATAAAGACTACCTGGTCATGGTGTATAATTTTCTTTTAATTATAATTTATTTATTTTACATTTTTATATCATTTTCTTTTATACATTCAGTCACATTATTTATGTGATTGAATGTATAAAATGGATATTTCAATAGGTGAACATTTCTCCCTAGTCCAGTTGAAAAAAAAATATAAAATATCTTCAACAGATAATACCACATTTCTTTGTGCCATTAATGCTTTGCCTCCCTATTTTTCTTCTACATGTCCTTCCTCAGACCCTACTCTTTCACACAGCTATGTATAATGTTTTTAATGTGCTGTTGGATATGATTGGCTAGCACCTTGTTGAGAATTTTTGCATCTGTATTATTTAGGGAGACTGGTCTGTAGTTTTCTTTTTTGTGTGTGTGATGTCCTTGTCACTATTGGCATCAGGGTGATGGAAGCTTCATAAAATGAATTTGGGAGGGTTCCTTCCTTTTGGATTTTTAGAAATAATTTGAGTAAAGTTGGAGTTATCTCTTCTTTAAAAGATTTATAGGGGCCAGCAGGTGGCATGGTGGTTAAGGCACTGGATTCCCACATGGCTGACCATGGCTTGTGTTCCAGACCTGGTGGCTTGCTTTCTCACAGTGGTTTGCATTTACTTGATTACTAATTCTTATTGGTCATCTTTATATCTTTTTTGGAGAAAGCAAGATTTTGTTTCCTTTCCTTGTGATTGTATGCTCTTCTGATCTGGGGCCCTGAGTTCCAAAGGAAGGAATAAGCTTACCAGGATACAGAATAATGATTCCATCGTACTAGAAATTAAGACTGCCACCCAGCCAGTTTGTACCCTTCATACTTCTAAATCAGCAGGAACAGAACAGAGTTATTTTGCTGAATATGGTGATTAATTCTGATTAGCAAGGAGGAAACTAGAATGTTATTACATAATGGAAGGAAGGATGAAGATATCTGGAATATGAAAGATCCCTTAAGGCAGCAATCTCTAACAATTTTGACTTCAAGTTACATGGAAGACATTTTTTTTTTTCCCCACAGACCGGGAGAGGAGGGAGGATGGTTTCAGGATGACTTCAGTGCATTACATTTGTTGTGCACTTTATTTCTATTATAATTACATTATACGATATAATAAAATAATTATACAACTCACCGTAATGCAGTATATGCAGCCACTCCCCAGTGCTAGCATCACTGTCTCAACTCCCCCTCAGATTATCAAGAGTTAGATTCTCATAAAGAGCACTCAATCTAGATCTTTCACATGTGCTGTTCACAATAGGGTTCACACTCCTATGAGAATCTGATGGTGCCACTGATCTAATACTTTGTGGAGTTCAGATGGTAATATGAGTGATGAGGAGCAGCTGTAGATACAGATGAAGTTTCGCTTGTTCACACATTCACCTCCTGTTGTGTGGTCTGATCCTAATGGGCCAAGGACCAGTACCAGAGACCCCTACCTTAAGGCATCTTTTAGCAGTAGCATGCCCTGTGGTTAAAGTCAGTGTAAACCCAGTTTTGTCAGGAATGAACACAAATCCTTCAGGAATACAGGACTGATTCATTGGTTTGATTTCTGGTCCAGTCTAAACGCCAGGCATGGTTATGCCACACTTGGTTGACATGCTTGTCGAGGGCACAGGAAATATAGAATGGGTGGTCAAAGAAGGTAGTTTTAAATAACATCCTTTATGTGACCAGTTATATAAAAAAGAATTATAATTGTTTTAAGTACTTTTCTTTATGATTGCAAAAATGTGTGTGCATATGTATGTTGTGTAGAAAGGCACTTAACAAAATTCACAAAAGAATAGAATTAAAGTATGAGTTTATTTTGGTGAAAAAAATTCTTAAATCCATGCATAATATTTTGTGATACACATTTTCAAAGAATTTTCTGAAGACCCCACATATGTAATGTCTTTATGATTCCCTCTGTTGTTCTGTAATCATATAATTTATGATATATAAAATTTCCATCATACTATTTAAGTATCATCAAATTTAAATTATAATTGCCTTTGTTTAATTTGCTACAGGGCATGTGTGCTCATCAGAGAGAGATAGAGAAAGAAAGAGAGAGGGAATGTGAGAAAGTATTCCCCATGGGAAATGGTCATGCCACAATCCCTTATCCTCCTGTTCTCCCTCCTGTCAGGATTTTGGACATGTATCCACATATACCTGGTATGTTTTTCAGGTTGTGGAGTTAGCCCTCTGGGATTCTGCCACCTTAATCACCATGCCACTGGAGGCCCTAAATGGTAGTATTTACATCACAAGGTCTCAAGAATAGTGAACATAGCCCGTTGACTTGGAAGACTCTTGGAAAAAACAGTAATTATTTGGTTGTACACAGGATATTTGTATCACATTAACTAGAAGTATGCTTTGTTACTGTCTTCATTTAAAAATTAAGTCTGGTTTACATAGTTTTGAATGGGCGTCAAATTGATAATACATGGACTGTGATGGTTAAACTGTGTCAACTCAGCTAGACTGTGATGTCTAGTTGTTTGTCTAGTAGTATAGATTCTTCTTTGAAGATAATTTTTAGATGTGATTAACATTTACAATCAATTGACTTAAAGTATAAGAGATTAGTCTTAATAATGTGGAAGGTGCCTTCCAAACAGATGAAGGTCTTAAGGACAAAAGCTGAGGTTTCTCAAAGTAGAAGGAAATCTACCTCAAGACTGTAGCAGAAACCTGCCTAAGTTTATAGCCTGGCAGCTGCTCTACAGATATCAGAATCACGGCTGCAGCATCAACCCTTGCTTGAGTTTCCAACTTGCTGGAATAATGTACAGATTTCAGACTTGTTAACCTCTACCGTTATGTAAACTAATTTCTTAAATTGTCTTTCTCTTTCTCTCTCTCTTTATTTTCTTTTTTAAAGATAGTGTCTCACCACCATGCCTGGATCACTTTTATCCAGGGTCTTGCTATGCTGCCCAGGCCAACTCATGATCTTACTGCCTCGGCTTCACCAAGTCACTGAGATTATAGGCACACACCACCACACCTAGCATTTAGATTGGACCAGGAATCTGGGACCAGCAAGGGCGTAATGGTTACGTCGCTGGAATCCCACATGGTCAACCGCGGTTTGAGTCCTAGACCCGGCAGCGAAAAACTCAAGCTAGGTGTGTGCGTGTGTGCCCAAAATCCCAAGAGGAGAATGGAGGACAAGGGATTGCAGCATGGCCATCTCCCTTTGGTGGTGATTTCTCACTTTCTGTCTCTCGGTCTTTACGGTGAGCACACGCTCTCAATAGCAAAAATGTCTCCAAAAAATATAAACATTGGGCCAGGAATCAAACCCAGGCCTCCCACGTAGTCCCACCCTAAAGAATACAGAGTCTTAAGTAGCACATGCCACCATCCCTGGGCCTCTCTCTCTTTCCCTATCACTCTCTCTCTACACACACACACACACACACACACACACACACACACACATACATAATAATACATTTCTATTGTTACTACTTTTCTGGAGAGCTTTGATACAATTTGTTAAGGTTTTTTTTTTAGAACCATTAATGTGCATTAAAATTTATTTTAGGGGCCAGTAGATATTACAGTGAGTAAGGCGCTGGACTCCCTCATGGCTGACCACAGGTCATGTCCTGGACCCAGCGGCTTGAAAATCATACCAGGTGCATGAGTAAGCATGCCCAAAATCCCTAGAGGAGAATGGAAGAGAAGGGATTGCACCATGGCCATCCCCCTTGCAGGTGAGGGGGAGGGGAATTTTTTACTTTCCTTCTGCCTTTCTCCAGTGAGGGCACATGCCCTATGACAAAAACCTAAAAAAAATTTAAAAAATAAATATTTAAAAAAAAATCTGTATCCATTGAAATGATTATGTATTTTTTTTTCTTTCTTATCTTATGATGAAAATATTATGGACAGATCTGTGCTGCCCAGTAAGGTATTCACTAGCAATCATATGATTATCAGATGATGTGTGACTAGAGGATTAAAAATTGAACTTTATTGAATTTCATTTAATTTATATATTAATTGAAATTGCCACATGTAGCTCGTCTTATCATCTTGTGAAGTACCACGAATGCTTTCAGAGACAAGTCTGCTATGAATCCTCAGCTCATTTCTGAAGGGCTGTCATTTTCGGGAATTTTATTTCCTCTAGTTTTCATTGCTTCCAAAGTTAGCTTGTGCCTTAAAAATATACATATATTTTGTAATATTCCTGGCTTTTCTGTCTGCTCTCAGAAAGCATGCCATGTATTATGTCATCTTCAGAAACCAAATCTGTAAGACTGTTTTGATACTATAGAAAATTTTGCCTTCATTTCTCATACATACTTGTAGTTTTTATTGGTGGCTTTTTTTTTTAATTCTATTTTGGTGTAATTAGTCCCCATTATGGAAGCAAGATTTTCCTGATTGCTGTATCCATTTCCCTGCAAATGATGTGTATTTTTGTGTGGCTGGTGAGGACAGGCACAGTTCCCATCTCTATAGGAGCCCAAGACACTGTTCCTTTTATGTGGTTCTTTCCCTGGCATTGGTTAACTGCCTCACACACCTGCGCTGATCACTACTCTGATGAAATATTTGAAGTGGAGTCATCTGCAGAACTCTGGAATTCTCTCTGTGTGCAGCTCTCTCCTCTCTGCTATTCTGTTCTGCTAATTCTAGCTCTCTTGGTCTCTCCAGTATCTTAAATCTCTGTCTTCTACTCACTGAGCCCATCAGGATTCTCATTAATTCCCCATCTGGGAGCGATGGTCTAAAACCTTTTTGAAGGCAGAAAACTGGGACAATCATAGATCTCACATCATTTGTTTCCCAACTGTCTGGAATCATTTTCTTCAATGCCTGCAGTGCAGTGTCTTGAAAACCATCTTACATATATCGTATCTGGAGTTTGGGTTGTTTCTGGCGCCATGGTCTATTCTGACACTGTTACTCCATATTGGTGAGGAGTGGAAGTCTCTGATAAGACTATAATAAAGAAATTTTAATATATGATGCAATAGACGTACACATTTGTTCACATTTATTTTTTGGTATTATCTTGTTTATAAACTAAAACAACAAAACAAAATCCAGAAACAAATAAAAAAAGAAAACAACTCAGGTTAGTATTGAAATATTTGATATCTCAAAAGGAAAAGTGAAGATATTATATTTCTAAACAGAAAGACAAGCATCTTAAAACAATATAACTGCAGTGACATAACCATTACACCAAGTACTGGTCCTGACATTTTATTAATGTATACTGTGTAGTTGATCATATATTTCTGAAAATGTTAATAAAATAAAACATTCAATTCAATGGTGACCTGCAGCCATGGTTGGAATGTGTCTCCCAAAAATTATTTGTTGGAAACTTAATTTCCAATGCAACAGTGTTGAGAGACAGGACCTAATGAGAGGTGATTTGGCCATGAGAGATCTTCCTTCAAGAATGGATTAAAGTTTTTATTATGGGAGTAGTTTATTATTATTATTACATAGTGGGTTTCTATTGAAGGAGAGTTTGATTTTTTCTTTCCCTCTTCCTTTCCCTTTCTTGCCTTTCTTCCAATCTCCATGGGCTGATGCAATAAGAAGGCCCTTACTAAATGCTGCCTCTTGATCTCAGACTTTCCAACCTGCAGAACTGTGAGCCAATAAATTTATGTTTATTATAAGTTACTCAATCTCAGGTATTCTATTATAGCAATACAAAACAGATGAAGACATCTGACAATAGCTATATCGTCCAACTATTTTTCTATGAAAATGATTTATTTCTCTTCTTTTTCATAAGTAATACATGTTATTTGATTATGTTTAGATTTTTTAATGTGAAGTTCATATGACGTATGTTCTTCCTTTTATCACATTTCCTTTTATCTTTTTTCTTAAAATAATGATCTATGTATGATGTATGCAGTATGTAGATATTAATCAGAATATCCATTTATGTGAAGCATTCCATTTCCATGCTTTAGTTGAATAAAACATTAAAATTGTTCATTTCTACATAAATGCATGTTTTGCTCTAGGACTTCAAATGCTTTTAACTGACTGTTTTATTCCAAATTGGCAACATTAGATTAACAGTTGTTTTATCATGTTTTTAAAATTTAGTTAAATTTTTAACTTGACAATAGTTTTAAGCTTACTGAAATTTGAAAAACATAGTACTCAGAGTTTTTGTATAATCTCTAAACCCATATTGTTAACATCTTACATTACTATGATGCATTTCTCACACTAAGAAACAACCATCAGTAAAATATTATCTAAACTTGATATGTTCTTTGGATTTCACTGTTTATGACTTGATGCTATTTTGTTATTACTAGTTTTTGAAACAGAGTTTTGTTCTATGGGGCACGTGCACTCAGCAGAGAGACAGAGAGACAGAGAGCAAGAAGTCACCCCTCAGGGAAGATAGCCACACCATAATCCCCTTTCTTCAATTCTTCTCTTGGGATTTTGGGCACGCATGCACACATGCCAGCATGAGTTTCAAGCCTCCGGGTCCAGGATTCAAACCACGGTCAACCATGTGGGAGTCCAGAGCCTTAACCACCATGCAACCTGCTAATCGTCCTGATGTCATTTTATAGAAGAGGATCCCAACCAGAATTGACATTACATTTCGTCATCCCTTAACCTCATCTGGGCTGCTACAGTTCTCAGGCTTTCTGTTTTTGGTAACTTGGAGGGTTTTGAGGAGTAGACTAGTCAGGCATTTCAAAGAATGTCATTCAGTTTGGATTTCTTTCAAATTTTCTCATGGTTAACCTGAGTATATGGGTCTTGGAGAAAAAGACCACAAGTGAAAAGTGCCATGTGTTACATCATATCAAGGATTTTATACGCTCTCTTATTTTCTGATATTATAAAGTATTTCAGGATTATCTTATAAATTTTATACCCTAGTTCTAGAATCAGTGTTTTCTCCAAGGATCCCCGATGACTTTTATTGGAAAATTATACTAGAAACTAAAATCAGATAATGAATTATGCTTTTTTTTTTTTTTTTTTTTTTTTTTTTTTTTTTGAGAAGTTTTTGCTATAGGGCATGTGCACTCTCCAGAAAGACAGAGAGAGTCAGAAAACGAGAAATCACCCCCCGGGGGGATGATTACTCTGCAATCCCTTCTCCTCCATTCTCCTCTCGGGATCTTGGGCCCGCATGCATGCACACCTGGCATGAGTTTAAGCCATCAGGTCCGGGACTAGAACTGCGGTCGACTACATGGGAGTCCAGCAACATAGCCATTATGCCATCTGCTGATCACCTTATGCTTGTTTTTAACTAGAATATTGTTGGCTCTTTCATGGGACAGAGATAACTTTTATGGATGTATTCACCCATGTATATACACATATTTATAAGTATTTCTATATGTAACCATCTACGTCTATATGAAGCTGATTACTTTTGCTGAAGCACAATTAAGATGTAAAAATTATACATTTTTATTTGAACTGATCATAAATCAATTCTGTAATCTCCAACTCAAATCCATGGCCACATGGGTCATTCTCTCCTACTATGAATAAACTGGCTTATGCAAACCAAGGTCAATTTAGTTACTGTTTAATTACCATACAGTTGTACAGTTGTTTTAGAAGTGTTAACCCTGTCCCCATGGAAAAAGCTGTATCAATTAGAGCCCAGCGCATGTGTAGTTTCCTCATTAGCTTTTGTAACTGACGTTTTGAGATATAGTTCACATACCATGACATTTCCTCTTTTAAAGTGTACAAATCAGAAGTGTTTACTATATTTACAAAAATTGCAAAACTGTCACCACTATCTAATTTCAGTTCATTTTTATTATTCCAAAAAGAAACTCCATACCCACTAGAAATCAATTCCCCTCGCCTTCCACAACCAAGTTCTAGGTAACAATTTACTTTCTGTTTGTACAGATTTGCCATTGCTGCACATTTTATAAAAATGGAATCATAAAAAAATGTGGCCTTCTGTGAGAGTATTGTTTCACTTAGCAGAAACTTCTCCAGGTTCTTCCATGTTGAATAGCACTGATTGGTATTCAACTACTTGCATTTTCTCCTGAGTCACTTTTTAAAAACACTAGACTATTTTTTCATTGTTTTAAGACTTAAAGGGAAAGAAAAATCCTACAAAGTGTATTTGTTACAATTAATGAATCAATATTAATATATTCTCTTTTTTTTGGAGAGGTTTTTGCTTTTGGGCGCGTGCCCTCGCCAGAAAGACAGAGAGAGACAGAGAGACCAGAGAGAGACAGAAAGTGAGAAATCATCCCCCAGGGGGATTGGCCACGCTGCAATCCCTTCTCCTCCATTCTCCTCTCAGGATCTTGGGCATGCACGCACATGCTCCCGGCGTGAATTTAAGCCACCGGGTCCGGGACTCAAACTGCGGTTGACTATGTGGGAGTCCAGCGTCATAGCCATTACGCTAACTGCTGGTCCCAATATATTCTAATTTACTAAAATACTCAGTTTATTTACATTATGGTCCACTCTTTGCGTTGTCTATTTTATGGGTTTGGACAATTGCCTAATGGTATGTATATGTCATTACATTATCACACAGAACAGTTCCACTGCCATAAACAGCCAATGTATTCCACTTACTCATCCCTTCCTCTCCAGGAATCTTTGGAAAACACTGATCTTTTCATTTTCTCCATAAAGCTTTGCTTTATCCAGAATATCATATCATTGAAATCATATAGTATGTAACCTTCTTGGATAGGTTTCTTTCACGCAGCAATATGTCTGTAAGACTCTTCGATGTCTTTTTGTGTCTCGATACTTCTCTTTATCACCAAATAATAGTCCATTGCATGGATGTACCATTGTTTGGCTATTTATTAAACTATCAAAAGACATCTTAGTTGATTTCTCATTTTTTATCATTATGAAAAAAGCTGCTATAAACATTTATGCGAAGGTTTTTGGGTGAACATAAGTTTTCAGCTCCTTTGAGTAAATACTAAGTAGCATGATTGTTGTATGATATGGTAAGAGTATATCTAGTTTCATAAGAAATTTCTAATCTGTCTCTCCAAGTTTGCACCTTTTTGTATTCCCACTGTCAATGATTATTAGTATTTGGTTTTCTTGGTCATCATTTGAGGTCAGTCATTGTCAGTATTTTGTGCTTTGGCCATACTAATAGGTATGTAGTGATATCATATTGTTGTAATTTACAATTCTTTAATAATGTGTGATATTGAGAACCTTTTCATATGCTTATATGCCATTGTGCTATCTGTATACGTGCTTTGGTAAGGTGTCTGTTCAGATTTTTGGTTAGGTTTTTTCCAAATTTTTGAAGTTTAAGTATTTTTTTTTTACATATTTCAGATACCAGCTATTTAACAGATGTTTATTTTGAAAATATTTTATTCTAGTCTGTGACATCTCATTCTCTCAACAATATAGCTCAAAACTATTTTTTTTTTTTTTTTTTTAGTTTTTCGGGTTTTTTTTTAATTTTTAAAATTTTTTTTTTTTTAGAGTACATGCTTGCCAGAGAGAGAAAGAGAGAGTCAGAGAAATTAAAGTGAGAAATCACTCCCCGGGGAGGTGATCACACTGCCCAGGGAGATGGTCATATCACAATCCATTCTCTTAAGATTTTGGACATGCACACACATGTGCCCAGAGTGATTTTGAAGCCACTGAGTCTGGGACTTGAGCCATGGTCAGCCATATGAGAGTCCTATGCCTTAACAACCACCCTGCCTGTTGGCTCCAAATAAATTTTTAAATTTAATTGTGTGTACTTAACTATTTTTTATTTCATGGATCATGCTTATTCTGTAATTACTAAAAGTCATTACTGGGGCCAGTAGGTGACATAGTGAATAAGGCCCTGGACTCTCACATGGCTGACCACAGTTCAAGTCCCAGACCTTGGGGCTTGAAACTCATGCCAGGCGCATGTGAGTGTGTGCCCAAAATCTCAGGAGGAGACTGGAGGAGAAGGGATTGCAGCAGGCCATTTCTCCTGGGAGGGTGATTTCTCACTTTCCCTCTTGCTGTCTCTGTCTCTCTCCAGTGAGCACATGTACCCTATGGCAAAAAAACCATTTTAAAAAAAAGGCATTGCCACATCCAAGCCCATCTAGATATCCTCAGATATTATATTCTAAGAATTTTATAGCTTTACATTTACATTTAGGTCTATCATTTATTTTGTATTAATTTTTGTAAAAGGTGTAAGAATTGTGTGTAGATTCCTTCTTTTTTCTGCTACATAGGTGTCGAGTTCCCCAGCATAATGTGTTACAAAAAATGTTTTCCCCCAGTTGAATTCCTATTGCTCCTTAGTAAAAAATCAGTTGATTATATTCATGTGGATGTATTTGAGGCTTTCTATCCTGTTGCATTTAATATATTTTCAATGATTAGTATCACACCTTTTATTATTGTAGCTTTATAATAAGTATTAAAGTTGTCAGTCATCTGACTTTGTTTTTCAAATTTTTGTTTTCTGATACCATTTATTGATTAAGTGTCCAAGATCACTATTTTATGAAATATTTATTATTATTATTACTTGGCAATATTAGAAAAAGCCTATGACTTTACTGAATTTTTTTTTCTTCAGAGGTTTTTGCTATAGGGCGCGTGTGCTCGCCAGACAGACAGAGACAGACAGAGAGACAGAAAGCGAGAAATCACTCCCCAAGGGGGGATGGTCATGCCGCAATCCCTTCTCCTCCATTCTCCTCTCAGGATCCTGGGCACGCATGCGCATGCACCAGGCATGAGTTTTAAGCCACTGGGTCCAGGACGCAAACAGCGGTCGACTATGTGAGAGTCCAGCGACATAGCCATTACGCTAACTGCTGGTTCCTGACTTTACTGAATTTTAATTAATGATTTATGTATTTACTTAACTTACAAATATTAGTAGAGACATTGTCTTAATAATTTTGAATTTATCAATATTTTATGATCAGAATTTTTTGTTTCCTTAGTTTATGTTCAAACCTATATTCTTTTATGTTTACTTCTTTTTTGTAATTTTCATATTATATGTCTTTAATACATTAAAAACTTATTTTTGCACATGATGCAATCATTTTAGTGAATATTTAATTACATCATTATTATAATGTAGAGAATCCCTTCTTTTGGGAGAGGTTTTTTCTATAGGGCATGTGGCTTGCACTCACCAGAAAGACAGAGAAAGACGGAGAGACAGAAAGCAAGAAATTATCCCCCGGGGGATGGCCATGCAGCAATCCCATCTCCTCCATTCTCCTCTCGGGATCTTGGGCATGCACACACACACACACCCGGCGTGAGTTTAAGCCACCGGGTCCAGGACTTGAACCATGGTTGACTACATGGGAGTCCAGTAACACAGCCATTACATCAACTGCTGGTCCCAAGAATCCCTTCATTTTTGTTCCATATGGATAAGCAATTATTTCACTATCAGTAAAAGGAAAATACAGCAATTGCCAGTAATTTAGCATGCTTTTTTTCTCTTTTATCATGTTTCATGTGTGGTTATTTTTTGACTCTATATTGTATTTCATTAGACAATTAGTTTATCTTTGCTCTATAATCACATTGTTTTATTTTTGTTGTTGTTGTTATCACATTATTTTAAAATATAACTCTAAGACTACTCAGAAGTAAAGAAAGCAAAATATTGGGTCATTGGGAACATCATGACACACTTTTGCATAGAGAAACATAGAAGGGGCCAGCAAGTGATGTAGTGGTAAAAGAGTTGAACTCCCACATGGTCAACTGTGGTTCTAGTCCCAGACCCATTGGTTTGAAACTCACACTGGGTATGTGTGCATGTGTATCCAGAGTCCCAAGAGGAGAACGGAGGAGAAGGGATTGTGGTGTGGCCATCCCTCTGGGGGTTATTTCTCACTTTCTGCTTCTCTGTCTCTTGTAAGCCCATGTGCCCTATAGTAAAGATTTATCTCAAACAAAAAATGAACAAATAAAGAAAAACATAGAAAAATGTCATGACTTTCCTGAAGACCTAATAGATGTGAAGAAGAAAACGGTACATTAGGTTATAGAAAGCTGCAAATAAGATTATAAACACCCTGCCAACAAGGGACTGCAAGATAAACTAAAAAGGACTGCAGAATAAACTAAAAAGTCACCTGAATGACCTAATTCCAATGAGAGACAAGGTCCTTGAGCAACTAATGGGAACATAAATTGTCTTGCTTATGGAAGACTATGAGAGTGCAAGGCACTGGGCACCATAAAAAGAAGTATATCCATTTTCTAACCTTGGGACTGGAACAGAGAACTATATCGGACAAAAAATCTTTCATCAAGGCCACATAGAAATCTGCTTCTATTGGGAAAGGAAAATGAACCTCTTGCCTAAGACCAAACACAGATACAAAGCACAGTTTAGTTGCCACAAAAAGGACAGAAATACTGAGAAAAACCTACCTATAGGTCAAGGAAAATGAGATTAAGGTTGGAAAGAGAAGCCCACCCCTAATAAAAGCCTAGCTCTGGGGCCAGCAGGTAACATGGTGGTAACATGGTGGTTAAGAAGCTGGATTCCCACATGGCTGACGGTGGTTCAAGTACCAGACCTGGCAACTTGAAAATCACAACAAATAGATAGGTAGATAAATCGACCACACGAGAAGAACATTTTTATTTCCTTTTAAATTCAAAGGGCCAGCAGGTGGTGTGGTGGTTAAGGGCACTGGACTCCCACATGGCCAACTGTGGTTTTTTGAGTCCTGGACCTGGCGGCTTGCTTTCTCGCTTTCTCACTCTCTCTCTCTCTCTCTCTCTCGTCAAATTAAATAAATAAATGGATAAATCAAGTTAAATAAAATAATTCTTTTAAAAAAATGTTTCAATCCAGCAAGAAGGAAAATCACAAGGAATAGCTTCCAAAGCTTATGTCCCCCTGAGGCCTAGGGCTTTAAGGCTTTTACTCAGGTAAAGTGGACAGGGCTAGGGGGTCAAACAAGTAAAGGCAGGCTCCAGTAGGCACAAATGAGGTGACTGGTCATGTTTCTAACTGGACGCATGTTAATGTAAATGGAGCAGTAATTCCTCCTGAGGAGGAGACGTTAGTATTATAATGAATAAAAGTTCACCAAATTTCAGCGAGGGTCTGATCCCCCTGGACTCTCCTGGCTTCAACTGGATCTGACTGGTAGGGGCTCATGGCTCTTCTCTGTGAGGTCGGCTCCCAGTAGAACAACCTTAAACAGCTTGTGTTGAATGGGATTAGATCTCTACAAAACCTACGGGGACAGCGTGTGCTAGACTGACTCTGCTTCCAAGATGGGATCACTGGGGAAGCTGACAAGCAGTCCATTCCGTCAGCACATTTTTGCCTCATCAAACAAAATAAACAGCAGAAACGAACTCAGAAAAACAATGCTACTATTGGTTTGGGTGGCTGGGACTATGAAAGCAACGTGTGTGTATTTCACTGCAGGGGATTTTACTCAGAGGAAAACACCCTAGAAAATGTTTCGAAAAGCCATCATTGCTTAGTGTAAAAGCCATTGACAATGGGGTCAGGAGGTGGTGTTGGTCTAGGTGTTGGATTCTCTCTCCCACGGTTGATCACTATTAGAGTCCCAGACCTGGCGACTTAAAAATCATGCCTGGCATGTGGGAATGTCCCCAGATCCCAAGAATAGAATGGAGGAGAAGGGATTGCCGTGTGGCCATACCCCCTAGGGCATGCTTTATCACATTTAATCTCTCTGTCTCTCTCTGATGAGTGCGTATATCTTACGGTAAAAACCTAAAAAAGGAAAGAGAGAAAGAAAGAAAGAAAGAAAGAGAAAAAAAGAGAAAGAAAGAAGAAAGAAAGAAAGAAAGAAAGAGAAAGAAAGAAAGAAAGAAAGAAAGAGAAAAAAAGAGAAAGAAAGAAGAAAGAAAGAAAGAAAGAAAGAAAGAAAGAAAGAAAAAGAAAGAAAGAAAGAAAGAAAGAAAGAAAGAAAGAAAGAAAGAAAGAGAAAGAAAGAAAGAAAGAAAGAAAGAAAGAAAGAAAGAAAGAAAGAGAAAAAGATAGAAAACAGAAAGCTATTGACAGCTGGCTCTATGAACCTGCCCTCAGAAAGGATGTATAATAAATGAAGCTGTCTAGTACCATTAAACCCCTAAGGACCTTTATAATGCAAGATCCCTCCCTCTCCCTTCAGTGAAGAAGAAAAGACTCCCTAGCCCTTCTACTGTCCCCTGGGAAAATGAGTGAGGCAGTGGAGAAACGGCACTGCCACTTCTCTGTTGTGGTAGTGAGTGGGGTGGATGGGAGAGACACAGCAAGATGGTAGCCATGGTGGCCGAGAATAAGAGACCTGAAGGGCAAAAATCCAGAAACAAGAAGTGCCCCCACCAAAGGCCATGAAGAGGAAGGGTGGCCCCCTAATTAGAAGCAAAGCTACTTGTAGGGGACTCTTAAAGAACAGGAGAAAAAGCACCAGATTGTTAGGCCTGACACCCCAGTTCATATAGTGAAGACAAAATGTATTGACAGTGCCAATTACAAACCAGAATTAGATAGAAAGCAGGAACCTCCCCACCTGTATCTTGACCTTACCACCTTTAAGAATAAGTAGGGGTCGGACCAAGGTCTCTGAGTCCTTACTGGGGACCCGTGGCTTTATATTCCTATGAGAATGGAAGGGAGACACAGAAGGCACAATCATTTATGGGGCTATTAGATACAGGTGTTCAAATGACTATTATTGCAAGCCCCACAGGGGAGAGGTGGAATGGTTTCTTTAAGTTGTTTGGGGAAAGATGAGGTAGCTATCTAGGAAATACAAATATGTATGCACTTATGGGTGGGGCCTTTTGAACCATTTTCAGCTGCAAATTATGGTCTCCACCACTGAATGCAGTATGGGTCTTGACATTCTGGTTGCCTGTGACACTGAACGTCAACATTGCACCTTTTCATGATGCTATCCGAGTCATCATCACAGGCTGGTGCATTCCCCGCTCTCTCAGGATTGCCAAGCCCCACATGTGATGCAGCAAAATTGAAACTGTATTGTTGTTTTGGGCATAGGGGAATGCTATCTTGTTTTTTTTTGGTTTGTTTTTTCTTTTTTCTTTTTTTTTTTTTAATAAAGATTTTTGCTATAGGGCATGTGTACTTGCCAAAGAGACAGACAGAAAGCGAAAAATCAGTCCCTGGGGGAATGGCCACCATGCCACAATCCCTTCTCCTCCATTCTCCTTTCGGGATCTTAGACACACACTCACATGTCCCCTGCGTGAGTTTTAAGCCACGGGATCCAGGATTCGAATCGTGGTCAACTATGTAGGAGTCCAGAGAAGTAACCACTACATCATCTGCTGGTCCTGGGGAATGTTATCTTTTTAATCCAAGGCCTGATGCAAACAGAAGTCCTTTGTAGACTCTATCATAATTTAATAGCCCTGTTTTGCCAGTCACAAAGGCCTCTGGGTCATGGGGGCTGATGGTAGACTACTGCATATTCCACTACTGACCCCTGTGATGTCAGATATCATCACAGTTACTAAAAAAGTGGCTACAGGGGATTAGACTTGGCTAATGCCTTTTTATCAATTTCCTGTGAGCGGAAGATCAAGAACAATTTGCATTCACATGGAACAGCTGACAATACACATTTGTCCCCCCATACTTTAATTACCTGACATCTGTCATCAATGGATTGGACTTAATTTACACAAAGTCCATAACACTGGTTGGGCCATAAATCTGGATAAGACTCAAGGATCTGCCCAATAGGTATAATTTCTCAGGGCTACCAGGGCAGGAAATCAATTGAGTATTACAGAGGAAGTTACACAGAAGTCATTGCCCCTGGCTGCTCTCACTAGTAAAAAGGAAGAGCAGCAGCTAATGAGTCTCCTCAGATACTAGAGATATCATACATCCCTTCTAGCCACTCAATCAAAGTGATATGAATTGAGGCTCTTCTCAAAAAGGAACACTGGAAGCCATTCAACAAACCGAAGCCCAAGCACTACTTCTGGGACCTTCGGAGCCTGCTGGTCCAATGGAACTGCGGGTGTCTGCACATGCCCCTCCCTTCACACACACACACTGATTGGAGTTTGTGGCAGCATGAACCCACATTAGGGTGCACAAGCCTCATGGATTCTAAACATGCAAGGTGCCTCAAGCCACTGCTCTAGTAGACATTCTGAATGGCAGCTTCTCATTTTCAATTGAGTGAGCTCTTAAGGAGATAGAAAGTCTCACTGCCAAAGCATCTTATGTGACCCTAAGGTCTGAGGGGGGCAAGTCTCACCTGGGTTCTCATCAGTCTCACCATTGAAAACTGACAAGCCCTGCAGAAATGGTACATCCAAGATGGAGCCAGGTCAGGACTCTTAAGGGGCTAGTCTACTCCATAAGTGGGCACCCTGCCAGAGGGAATAGAGCATCCTGTAGAGATGCCCTGACTTTTCCCCTAATGCTTGGAGACTACGGCTTGAAGAGATTTCAGCTGAAGTTGTGGTCTAGTTTATAAATTGTTCTGCAGAATTGAAAACTTATGGAGTCAGTCCGCTGGGCTGTCTTTATCTCCAGTCCAGTGGAAACTAGACAAGATTGCTCACCCAGTGGGCCCAATTGCAAATGGTGGTGATGACTATGTACCTCACCTAACATGCCTTGCTATGTTTATTTTGTTTTTGTTTTTGTTTTTGTTTTTTGGGGGGATTTATAGAGATTTTTGCTATAGGACATGTTTGCTCACCAGAGAAACAGAGAGACAGAAATAACTCCCCAGGGGAATGGGCATACCACAATCCCTTCTCCTTCATTCTCCTCTCAGAATTTTAGACATGCTCGCATACATGCCTGGCGTGAGTTTTAAGCCACCGGGTCCAGGATTTGAACCACTGTTAACCATGTGGGAGTCCACTGCCTCGGCTACCAAGCCACCTTCTGGGCCCTAGCTTGCTATCATTTTACTGATTCTTGGGCCATAGAAAATGGCCTACCCATTTTTGTCCCAAGACTGGCAACTAAAGGATTAAATTATTAAGGGTTCCCCCATGCAGGGACAAAGACTAAGACAACAGCCTGCCCCATGGAATGGGCAAATTTTTGTCACTCATGTAGATGCTCATGGCAAAGGGCCTTTTATACTAGCTAGGAATAGAATTCTCAAACTGACAGAGGTGTAACACAATTTGCAATGGTTCCTTGATGGGTGTATTAGGCAACCAGCCATGAAATTTCACCTCAAGTACAGAAAAGGGCCAAATAGAAGGGAGTAATCTTAGAAGATGAAGAAGCCCAGGATTCAGTGCAGTCTTTTGATTCTTATTGAGCCAAAGCAATACAACATGGAGAATTAGTGCATATCACCAGGGACATCGACCATGCTGTGTTGGGCAGAAGTTTTCCATAATGTCTATATCAGTTTACAGTGTACCCAACAGTGTACAGAATTTCCTTTTTCACATGAATGACTTTTTTTAAGAAGTATTTTATTTAAATTTATTTATTTATTTTTTAATTTCACCAGAGTAAGAAAGCAAGTCACCAGGTCCAGGACTCAAACCGTGGTTGGCCATGTGGGATTCCAGCGTCCTTAACCACCACACCACTTATCACCTGCCAGTCTCTCACATGAATGAATTTTAAATGCATATTGCTAAGTGGAATAAAGCCCTCTGAAAAGATTATAAAATGCGTGATTATATTTATATACTATTTTGAAAATGCAAAATAAATAGAGATTACAAAAAGATCAGCAGGGACCAATAGGTGACATGGTGGTTATAGTGCTGAACTCCCACATAGCTGA
This sequence comes from Tupaia tana, assembly GCA_026018925.1. Classification (NCBI taxonomy): domain Eukaryota; kingdom Metazoa; phylum Chordata; class Mammalia; order Scandentia; family Tupaiidae; genus Tupaia; species Tupaia tana. The sequence continues at coordinate 64,634,624 of JAKSZU010000009.1, read as the reverse complement.
CCACGGTTCAAATCCTGGACCGGGAGGCTTGAAAAACATGCCAGGCATGTGTGCATGCGTGCCCAAATTATCAAGAGAAGAATGGAAGAGAAGGGATTGCTGTGTGGCCATCATCCCTAGGGCGTGATTTTTTCACTTTCCCTCTCTCTGGCAAGTGCATGTGCCCGATGGCAAAAAAAATGAAAACAAACAAACAAAAAGAGACATTAGTGATTTTTCTAGGGTTTGGAAAGGAGAAGGTGTGGAATAGGTGAAGCATAAGGAATTTTTTAAGGTGGCAAAACTATTCTGTATAATACTGTATTAGTGGATACGTGATACTATGGATGTGGCAAAAATGATAGTATCTTACGGCACTAAGAGTGAACCCCAGTGTATGCGGAAACAAAGAACAAATAAATGAAAAATCCTTAGGAGCTTCTATTACCACAGAATGGAATATGGACTGTGATAATAGAATCCACTGGTATTAAAAATGCTTGACAGAACTTCACTGAGGGAGGAAATGAAAATGGTACCGAATTGACCTTGAAAATAAGTGGGAACTATAAAGCTAAAGGCAAATGGAACTGTAAGTGCTGTGTTCTCCAATAGAGACCCTTGAAAGTATGGGTTAACAATTTGCAACCACTGTGCACGTATACTGGCATTGGTCAAATTAGTAAATAGTGCATGAGGAGAGCCAGGATTTGGGGTCTTGGAGGAGACCATTACAGGGAAGCAGAGGGAGAGGTTAGCATCATCCCCCTGGTACTGGATTAGAGTTTGAGCCATCCCTGTGAACTCATGATTAGCTTTAATGTGGATACAACTGTTTACATATAGAAATGTTTACAGATGTGTATAAATACAGAGATTAATAACCACACATATTTTCTGGCTCAGTCTACTGGTAGGGCCTAAAAGATGAGCATATCCAGCATCCAGGGCTTCTTTTTAACTACCATTCTCCAATAGGAGCAAGCAGAGGCCCTTCAAGTAACTACTGATTTTCAACATAGAGCAAGAAATGCACAAAATCCTCCCAGCGCATCTTGTACTGCCGGAAAGTAAAGGAGGGTGGGGGAGGGATACCGTAACCATGACACGTCAAAGACGCACAGGAGAGTCCTGAAAGAGCTTTCGGTGGCCAAAGTTAAAAGAATTTGAGCAGTAAAATAAAGTAGCATTGGATCATCATCCAAATTATAAAATAAATACCCCTGAATCCATACTAGCATAAATAAATGATTTAAGAAAAAAGGAAATGAAAGAGAATCAAAACATCTTCCATAGAGGATTCTGAATAATGTATATAAACTGCTCACCCCTCCTGCAAGTGGAGCAAACTCTCCACCCTCTTAGTGTGCCCCATGGTGAACTACACAGTTGAACTTCTTTCTAAAGAGGACAGTATAGGAACCGGTAGTTAGCATAATGGCTATGTCGCTGGACTCCCACGTAGTCGACCGTGGTTTGAGTCCCGAACCCGGTGGCTTAAAACTCATGCCGGGCACATGTGCATGCGTGCCTAAGATCCCGAGAGGATAATGGAGGAGAAGGGATTGCACGGTGGCCATCTCTCTGTCTCTCTCTGTCTGTCTGGAGAGCGCACGCGTCCTATAGCAAAAACCTCTCCAAAAAAAATTAAATAAATAAATAAATAAATAAAGAGGACAGTATAGATAAGGGGGAAAGGGGATTTTGCAGTGGAATAAGCTGACGCCCTTTACCTTGGCCAGATGATCGAGAAGAATGCTATTGGTGATCATTTGCCGTAACCGCGTTTACACTTGATATGTGATGAGAAAAGCACATCACCTGCACGATGTTTTCCCCCAGTTCATAAATCTAACCATAAGAAAAAAGCCTACCTGAAGTTTGAGGTCATAGTATAAAATACTTGTCCGCCATTCTGCAAATTTCTCAAGATCATCAAAACACAAGGAAAGTCTAAGAGGATGTCAGTCTAGAGAAATCTAAGGAGCTATGGTGACTAAATGCTATTGCTATCTTGATGAGTTATTGGAGTAGAAGTAGACAATAGGCAAAAACTGAGGAATTGTGAATAATGTAGACTTTAGTTAATAATAACATATTAATATTGGTTCATTGATTTTAACAAATATACTATGTTACTATGTTAGTAATGGGGAAAATGAGTGCAGGGTATACATTACATTTCTGTATTATTTTCCCAATAATTTTGTAACTCTAAAGTTCTCAAATTTAAATTTTTTAATAAATATTTATTCAATTTTATTTATTATTATTATTATTTAATTTGCTATAGGGCATATGTACTCATCAGAGAGAGATAGAGAGAGAGGGAAATCAGAAGGCAAACCACCAGGTCCAGGATTTGAACTGCACTCAGCTATGTGGGATACAGCACCTTAACCACCACACAACTCGCTGGCCCCAAACTTAATTTTTTTTTTTTTTTGAAAGTTTTTTCCGCTAAAGGGCATGTGCGCTTGCCAGACAGAGAGAGACAGAGAGACAGAAAGTGAGAAATCACCCCCAGGGGGATGGCCACGCTGTGATACCTTCTCCTCCATTCTTCTCTCGGGATCTTGGGCACGCACGCACATGCACCCGGTGTGTTTTTTTTTTTTTTTTTTTATTATCATCATATTCTTCTTTACATTACACTGAATTACATATAACTTTACAGTGTATTACATTGCTTTTTCAAAAGGGAATGCCATGCATGTCAGTCAGTACAGAGACATTAATCTCCCCGCTTCAACATTCAATATCTTTTCTATGTTTTCCCCAATTATTATTATTATTATTCTAATTATTTTTTAAAACAGTCAATTGATATTTCTCATTTTGCTTGTACAAATACTTTGCCCATCATGAAATACTTCTCAGACAAATCCAGTTGAGAATACTATACATGTCAACATCAACAGTTAATTAGCCATATCTGTTTCTCACTCACATCCTGCCTCTCTATTTTTTTTTTTAATTTGCATACAATCATTACATTTGTACAGAATGGGTACAGAACGGTCTGTAAAAGCATGTATATACAGTGTGCGTTAACCAAATAGATATAAACATATTCACCACCTTCAACAGTTAACATTATGTTGTGAACATTCAAAACCCACTCAGATGATTCTGCAAATAAGTGTGAATTGTCTATGATGTTTTTTACTGAGAGATACAATTCCTTTTTTTTTTTTTTCTTCCAATTATCAGATCATAAAGTTCCCAGCAATAGGGAACGTAGACTCCACTCAGGGCTGGACCAAGGGTGGGTCTCGTGCAGCCCCGTAAATGTAGGTGAGTCTCCATGGAACACAGTTTCAGGGACGCGGCTCTGGAAAGCAGAGACGGCCATCAGCTGATGCGGCACAGCAGCCATCCCGCAGTCACCGGGAATGGCATTGTGGGGATCTGCAGCATGAATCATCCTCGGGTGTCTGGATTCCTTAAGAATGGTAGAGTAGTTCTTGTTTTTCCCTGAGGTAATGCAGAGCTGGTAACCATCATCTTCTCACTGTCCATAGGCAGAGAAATTCCTCCCACACAATACACCTCACAATTGGTCCAAGACAGCCAAAGTCTCCCTCTGCTGCCCACAGCTGCAAGTTCTTGATCCCTGTTCTCGGTCCCAGCCCGCCACCCGCGGCTGGTGGCCACACGGGGGTGCAGGCCCGGCGGCCATGCACAAGCCTGGGGGCCACATGTAGGCCCGGCAGCCATGCCCAGACCCGGCGGCAACTCGCAGGTCCGGGACCACACGCAGGCCCAGCGGCCCCATGCGGGCCCCGAGCTCATGAATACGCACGGGATCCAGTGCCCCACCCCTCGCCCGCCCAGCCAGAGAAAGAAAGGACAGCGACCTCGGCCAGTCCGCGGCGCCGGCCCACTGCAGCGCCGAGCGCGAGACATACCCAGCGCTGGAGAGGCAGTGGGGGCTGGGCAGTCTGGGCCCTGGCACGTGGGGCAGAGCCGCGACCACGGCGCGCGGGGGCAGAGCCCCGGCCACGGCACGTGGAGGCAGACCCCGGCCTCTGCACGCGGGGCAGAGCCCCGGCCAAGGCACGCGGGGCAGACCACGGCCACGGCACGCGGGACAGAGCCCCGGCCACGGCACGCGGGGGCAGAGCCACGGCACGCGGGGCAGACCCCCCAGCCACGGCACGCGGGGCAGAGCCCCGGCCATGGCACGCGGGGGCAGGCCCCGACCACGGCACGCGGGGGCAGAGCCCCGGCCATGGCACGTGGGACAGAACCCGGCCACGGCATGCGGGGCAGAGCCCCGGCCACGGCACGCGGGGCAGGCCCCGGCCACGGCAAGCGGGGGCAGGCCCCGGCCGCGGCACGCGGGGGCAGAGCCCCAGCTGGGCTGGTTCTCCGGCCAAGGCACGTAGAGCAGAGCCCCAGCTGCAGGGCAGAGCCCCGGCCTGGTCAGCCCTCCGGCCAAGGCATGTGGAGCAGAGCCCCGGCCACAGCACGCGGGGCAGACCCCCGGCCACGGCATGCGGGGCAGAGCCCCGGCCGGGCCGGCTCTCCGGCCAGGGCACACGGAGCAGAACCCCAGCCGCAGCACACAGAGCAGAGCCCCGGCTGGGCTGGCTCTCCAGCCAAGGCACGCGGAGCAGACCCCGGCCACAGCACGCAGGGCAGACCCCGGCCACGGCACGTGGGGCAGACCCCGGCCATGGCACGCGGGGCAGAGCCCCGGTTGGGCCGGACCTCTGGGCAGGGCATGCGGAGCAGAGCCCCCGCGCCCCACCCCCGCATCCCGGCACGCGGAGCAGAGCCCCCGCGCCCGGCGCCCCGCCCCTGCGCCCCGGCACGCGGAGAGGAGCCCCGCGCCCGCCCGCCGGCGCATGCAGGCGCCCACCCGCCGGTGCATGCCGCCGCACCCTGTCCCCGCGCCCTGGCACGCGGAGCAGAGCCCCCGCGCCCGGCGCCCCGCCCCCCGCACCCCGGCACGTGGAGCAGAGACCCGCGGCCCGCCCGCCGGCCAGCGCACACAGGCGGGCCCGCCCGCCGGCCGGCGCACCCCAGTGTGAGTTTTAAGCTACCGGGTACAGGACGCGAACCGTGGTCGACTACGTGGGAGTCCAGCGACATAGCCATTACACTAACTGCTGGTCCCTCAAACTTAAAATTTTTTAACAAAGTTTTTTTGCCAGTGTGCATGTGCTAACCAGAAAGAGACAGAGACAGAGACAGAGACAGAGAGAGAGAGAAAGTGAGAAACCAACCCCTTACCATGGGGCATGGTTATGCCACCATCTCTTCTCCATCTCTTCCTCATTTCATGATTTTGGGCACACACACAAGTACAAGGTATTTTATTTTTTGTTTTTGTTTTGGGAGAAGTTTTTTTTTTTTTTTTTTTTTTTTTTTTTTTTTTTTTTGCTATAGGGCATGTGTGCTCTCCAGGAAGACACAGAGAGACAGAAAGCGAGAAAGCACCCCCCAGGGGGGATGGCCACAATCCCTTCTCCTTCATTCTTCCCTCAGGATCTTGGGCATACATGCACAAGCACCCAGTGTGAGTTTAAGTTTCCAGGTCCAGGACTTGAGCCGTGGTCAACTACACGGGAGTCCAGTGACATAGCCATTACATTAACTGCTGGTCCTACAAGGTGTGTTTTTCAAACCATTGGGTCTAGGACTCCACCAAGTAGGCTATGTGGGATTTAGCCACCTTAACTATCATACCACCAGCTTTCTCTTTAAAAATGATTAAATGTTTCAACAAGGAAATATTTTCTGGCATGGAAAATGAGAGATGATATTTCCTCATAATTGCTGGTGTGAATGCAAATGTAATATCCATTTTGGAAATATTTTTTTAGTTTCCTATGAAGATAAATACACTTAACATATGAGCCAGAAATTCCATTCCTAGTCATTATCCAAGTAAAATGAAAACATATTTCTATAAACACCTGTACATGCATGTTTATAGTAGTTTTATTCATAGTAGCCAAAATCTGGAAACAACTCAAATGTTAATCAGCAGGTATATGAATAAACAAATTCCGTCAATCCATATAATAAAATCTTACTCAAAAACATTTGATGCTACATCATGGATGACTCTCAAAACATCATGCTAAGTGAAAAAAGGCAGATATTCTATATACGTGCTTCATGATTTCATTTGTATGACAGTCTGTAAAAGAACAATGTTTGCAGGGGACTTGGGATAAATGGAGGAGATTAAACAGACAGGTGTCTGAGAGGATATTTTAGGTTCTTAAATATTTCTGTATATTGCTTTCAGTGGTACACTAGTGTACATCTTTGTTAAAATTTAAAGGACCATACACCTAAAAATAGTAAATATTACTTTATGCTAATTAAATCTCAATTTATCTGATTTTAAAATATAGACACTGGGGCCATCCAGTGGCATGGTGGCTAAGGCACTGGATTCAACATGACCAACTCTGCAGTTTGAGTCCTAGACTCAGAGTCTTAAAAATCATACCAGGTGCATGTGCATGTGTGCCAACATTCCGAGAGGAGAATGGAAGAGAAGGGATTGTGACTTGGCCATCTCTCCCCACTTTCCCTCCCTCTTTGTCTCTCTTTAGCACGTGCACTCACCCTATAGCAAAAGCAGAAACAAAAACAAGAACAAAAACAAAAACAAAAACAAAACAATATGTAGATATATAGACACTAGTGAGCTGGCTCAATGGTTGGGGCAGCAGGATCCCACATGGCTGACTGCATGGTTCTAACACAGAACATTGGGGTGCATGGGCCCAATACCCAGTGCAGTAACGGCACTGAATCTGATTCTTTGTCACACGCTCACAAAGAATTAAAGACATAGACACAGGGAAGGGATAGTAAAGTGGAGAGGTTATTAAGAGAGGAAAGGAAAAACAGAGCTCTCAAGCAGATAGCGATCTGAATGGTTTGCTGAAGAGGAACTGAGCCCTATTGTATAAAATCCTTGGTTCTTTAGGTCTAGATCTCTAAGATGAGAGACCTGCCCTAAGACATAGAATGAAAAACCACAAATACACAGATGGATGAAGTGCCCAGTGAATTTATTGCCCCAGTGGTAATCAGGATTCCTTCTAGTGGTGAATTTCTCTATGTATATTTGGGATGGCAGGAGGGAGGATAACAACCTTCCCAGTGCCAGGAGTTGGGTGGGAGGAAGGACTCTTTGCAGAGAGCCCAGTTGTAACTTCTGATAAGTTGTGATTGATGAGGTAGATGTCCTTCTGCTATTTTCTCAGGGCTGCCCTTGCCTCAGGGCTGCCCACTCATTTCTGTCTGGCTACCTAATCGAGTCCCAGACCTAATAGCTTGGGAAACACACCAGGCACATGTTTGTGCATGCCCAAAATCTCCCAAAGAGGGAGAAGTAGGAAGGGATTGTAGTGTGACCATCCTCCTTGGGACGTGCTTTCTCACTTTAATGCTGTCTCTCTCCAGCAAGTGCATGTGCCCTATAGCAAATTAAGTAAAAATATATGCATGTGTGTGTGTGTGTATACATATATATGTTGTTTTTAAAATCTATAACTCTAAAATAATGCTGTATATCTTCTAGGACTAGTCTATTCACATTGGTCTTGGCTCACATTTTGAAATCAATTTTCCAAATATCTTGAAACCCCTTGTTGCAATTTTTATTTCAAAGGCATGTATTCTATGCATCAATTTGAGAACTATTTACTTTTTTATTTTGTACCTATCCATAGACACTGCTTAATTACCTTATGCTTTATACTGCACACAATTTAACATAAATTTTAAAAAATTCTGCATAATTAACGTTGTATTTCTTTTCTTCATTTAGTATCAATTCGTATTTTGTTTTTTGTTGCTATTGTATGATATTTTATAGTTTTGTTTCACGTATTGTCACTAGTTTGAGGATTTCAGTTTTATTCTGTATGTTGATTCTGACAAAGTGGTAAACAATCCTAATTTTTAAACAGAACGCGTGGGATCATTCTTCAAAAGGTTTATGGAAAATGTGTGTTATAAAAACCATGCATGAATTACAAAGTTTTGTACATGAAAATAAATATACGTTTTAATTTAATTTGTCCATAAACTTTTAAAGCTCGCTCATGTCTATAGATTATTTGAGCCTTCTAATTATCTCAAAGATCATATTTTTGATTCTTCATTTATAATATACTTTTCCCTGTTCTTTGCTGGCTATTATTAAAAATACAATATTGATGATATGTTAGTGAGTGTTCTTGTCTTGTTACTGATATTAAAAGGGATGCCTTTTTTTACAAATTCATAATGATTTTTACTGCAGATTTTCAATATGTATAAAGTAAAGGAAGGTCCTTCTATTTTTTTCATCTTACATTATTTTATATATATATATGTGTGTGTGTGTGTGTGTGTGTATGTATATATATATACACACACACTTACATATATTGATATATATATACATATATATGCAGATCTGTTATATGTACATAATTGTATCTATCGAATAATCAGAACAAGGCCTTCTGCTCGTAATCGTCCCCAAATCGATTCAAGTAAAATTAGATATTTACACACTTCGCAGGCTATCAAAACTTGGGACTCCATTATAGATTTCAGTTCTGAGGTCAGACACACAATTCAAAATGTACATGGACAGGGTTAAGGTGATAAACATGGGCTGAAAGAAACCCCAAGATTCAGAACAATTGTACTGTGTACTTTGCTTGCATGAGAGTCACAACAGACAGCAAATGCTGTGCGTATCTTGGAGACTTGAATGCAGTGCAAGGGGTTCTGGACACCTGAGGTGACAGCACAGCTCTGGGCACACAGGGGATGTGCCCTGCTACCGGCTCTGCCAAGGGCTCATTTCTCTGCTTCGCCTTTCTTGGATTCTTGTTTCAGCTTGTAATCAGCCAGGGCAGCCTTGAGTGCATCCAGAGCCAGCAAGAAGCAGCGTAGTCTCACCAGTCTCACTGGGGGAAGGCAGAGCTCCTCGGCAGTGTCTGTGTTTTTGATGGTCAAGGCTGCCTCTACTGTCTTCTCTTTCACCCATTGAGTGCTCGAGGAGCTAGAGGCGATTGCAGAACTGCAGCCAGATGTTTTAAACCTGTCATCCATGATCTTCCCCTTTTCGTCCACTTGAATCTTTAATTTCCTGATATTGCCACATGCTGGACCCCCCACCAATCCAGTTCCAAATTTTTAGATGTCTTGTCAAGGGACTCGACGTTTCTAGGATTTTCATAATGATCTACAACCTTCTTGTGATAGAGCTAGGCAGGAGCTGACAGCTGCCTGGGAGGCAGGGGCGGGCTCCAGAGCAGTAGGGCCGAAGCCACTTGCCTGAGATGACGCCTCCAGCCACCATCTTTTGGCCCTTCTATTTTTAACTCCCTTCTATTTTGCCAAGGCTTTTCTTATTAAAAAAATAATAATAATAATAATTGGAACCAGCAGTTAGCGTAGTGGTTATGTCGCTGGACTCCCACGTAGTTGACCGTGGTTCGAGTCCTGGACCCGGTGGCTTAAAACTCACGCCGGGCGCGTGTGGGTGCGTGCCCAAGATCCCAAGAGGAGAACGGAGGAGAAGGGATTGCGGTGTGGCCATCCCCGCTAGGGGGATGATTTCTCACTTTCTGTTTCTCTGTCTCTCTCTGTCTGTCTGGCAAGTGCATGCGCCCTATAGCAAAAACCTCTCAAAAAAAAAAAAAAAAAAAAAAAAAAAAAAAGAATTGCCAAAGGGCACATGCACCCACCAGAGAGAGGGCGAAAGCACATTGAAATTCCTACTCCTCCATTTCTCCATCCTGCCAGGATTTGAGGCAAGCATACACATGAGCTCAGTGTGTTTTCCAAGCCATTTGGCCTAGATTTGAACAGTGGCTGGCCATGTTGGATCTGGCTCCATTAACTCCTAGGCTACTGAGCCAGGCCTTGTCAAACCATTTAAAAAAAAATAAACTAGTGTCATTTTTTTAACATTTATGTAATTTATTCATTGTTATTATTATTTTTTAATTTGACCAGAGAGAAACAGAAAGAGAGAAAGTGAGAAAGCAAGCCACCAGGTCCAGGACTTGAATCATGGTCAGCCATGTGGGAATCCAGCACGTTAACCACCACGCCACCTGCTGGCCCCACTAGTGTCAAATTCTAATAAATGCTTTGAATGCCTCTGCTGGAGTGGTTATACATTTCTCACCTTACATTTTTGTATTTGTTTGTTAAGGGATATTTTTGCTGTGGGGGCATCACTCACCAGAGAGACAGAAAGACAAAGAGAGAGGAAGTGAGAAAGTACTCCCCAGGAGGGATGAGCATGCCCTCGGGATCCTGGGCACACATGTACATGTGTCTGGTGTGAGTCTCAAGCTGCCATATTGGGGACTCAAACTGCAGTCAGCCATGTGGGAGTCTAGCACCTTAATCATTATGCCGCCTGCTGTCCCCTAAATTTCTCTCTAAAAAAATTATTTATTTATTTAATTTATTATCATTGTTGTTAATTTTAAGTTTGGTATAGGGCACACACACTCACCAGAGAGAGACAGAGAGAGTGAGAGTGGGAAAGTGAGAAAGCAAACCTCCAGATCCAGGACTTAAACCCCAGTCAGCCATGGGATTCCAGTACCCTAACTCCCACACCACCTTCTGGCCCCTCTCCTTAAATTTCTTAATATGATGACATTTGTGTATTTATTAATGTTAATTCACTTTTGAATTGGAATAACTCACTTTGATCATGTTTTGCTATCTTTTCAAATCCTGATTATTTTTTTCTTACAAGTTTTATATCTATGACCACCAGTGAGATTGGCCTAGAATTTAATTTTGGTGACAGTACTGTGCTAGCCTCACTCAGTGAGTTGGAAGTTATTCCTTATTTCAGTACGAGACCCTTTGTGTACTATTTGAATGTTTCTTGACAATGTGGTAGAATTCACTCGTGAACCGTCTAGGTGTGAGAGTTTTTTGTGGGAAATTTTCATCATCTGCTTCAGCTTGATTTCCCATCTGATTCCATCATCTCAGTGTTGGTGTCAATTCCTGTGCTTTTTCATTCAAGTTTTGATTTTTCTCAGTCTTGGTGTGATGGTCGATTGTCTATTATAGACTGACATTGTGGCTATGATGTCAGAGTCCTGGGTGAAGCTTTTATCAGGCTGTCACTATGTTTAGGTTTAGCAGGCAGATCCTGCCCTGTATTTGTGAGTTGTCCTCCAGTGAGAGTTACGTTTTTTAAGCCTTCATGGCAATTGAGAGGAGAGTGTCTCAGACCTGTGGAGGATGGGTGGAGACTTCTTAGACTCATATTCGTTACTGGGAGATTTCCCCCTGCCTGTGGGGATGAATAGTACTTCAGCACAAAGCTTACTGTGACAAGATCTTCCTTGTCCCTAGCCAGTAGCTTTCCTAGTGTCTCTGAGAAGGGAGGGGGAGTTTCCAGCCTATAGGGACAAATAGTCTTCCCAGGGTAGGGCACTAGTTATAACAGAATCTTTCTTGTTGATGCCACCCAGTGACCCCACTGCCTTTTTTTTTTTTTTTTTTTTTTTTTTTTTTTTGAGAAAGATTTTAGCTATAGGGCACGTGCACTCGCTAGAGAGACTGAAAGTGAGAAATCGTCCCCCAACAGGGGTGGCCAATCCTCAATCCCTTCTCCTTCATTCTTCTTTAAGGATTTTGGGCATGCATGCACACACACCCACACCCAGCATGAGTTTCAAGCCTCTGGGTCTGGGACTCAAACCACAGTTGGTCGTGTGGGAATCCAGAGACATAACCATTATGCCATCTGCTGGTCCCCCCACTGCCTCATGGTGGGCAAGGGTAATTTGAGATTCAGAGACAAGTGGCTTTGATGGCCAGGCTGCTTTTTATCCTAGCAATCTCCCTTGCTGGTGTTACCTAGTCACCTCAGTATCTTTAAGTGAGAGAAAAGAGTCTCAGTCTCAGGCCTTGCAATGAAAGAGCATTTCCCTGACCTCATGCTAGAGCAGGGCTTTTTGTGCTATTATTATTACTTTTTTTTTCTTGGAGGGGGGGTGACCAGAGGGCACATGTACTTGCCAGAGTGAAAGGGAGAGGGAGAAAGCACCTCCCTCCCCAAAGGGTCACAGCTACATTACAATCCTTTCTCTCCATCCTTTTGGGATTTAAGGCACACACACACATAAGCTCAGCATTTTGTTTTTGTTAAAGATTTTTGCCTTAGGGAGAGTGAGACAGAGACAGTGAGAAAGTGAGAAATATCCCCCAAAGAAGGACGGTCATGCCATAATCCCTTCTCCTCCATTCTCATCCTGGGATCTTGGGCACGCACGTATACGCACCCAGCGTGATTTTTCCAGCCACTGGGTCAGGACTTGAACCACAGTCTACTACATGGGAGCCCAGCAACGTAACTGCTATGCCATCTGCTGGCTCTAGCTCAGCATGTTTTTTAAGCTTCAGTTCTGGAACTTGAAACACATGGTCAGCCCTCTGGGGTCTGGCTGCCTTAACCACTGGGTCATGGGCTTGCCCATAGTAGCAGGGCTCTTGATTAATCTCACTTGCCATTGGAACTGATATAACCTTAAGTTGTCAGAAGGACTCCTATTTGACCTAAGAGAGGAATTAACCACCTGGACTATGTTCTGCTGCTGGGTTTGGGGTCAGGAAATGTGGGGTATGGGTGGTCTTCTTTTGTGAGTGAAGTGCAAGGTCACTTAAGACTAGCCTTTGTATTATTCCACCATTTCACATTTTTTAAAAATTATTTCATTTAACTTTATTTATTATTATTATTATTTTCACATGAGTTTTGCCAGAGAAAGACTGAGAGAGAGAGAGAGAGAGAGAGAGAGAGAGAGAGAGAGAGAGAAAGCAAGCTGCCAGGTCCGGGACTCGAACTATGGTCAGCTATGTGGGAATTTCAGCACCTCAACCACCACACCACTTGTTGGCCTCCCATTTCACATTTTTTGTTTGTTTGTTTATTGTCATTTAAAGTTTACTTTGAATTGCTTTTGGTGCTATTTCCAGAATATATGTTTATATGAGGGGAATTCAAAAAGTTTGAGGAAAAACAGAGTTCAAACATTAGTTTAGCAGGCCAGCCAGTGGCATGGTGAAGGTGGCTAGATCCCACATGACTGACTGTGTGGTTTGAGTCTCGGGCTCAGTGGCTTAAAAACACACCAGGCACCAGTGTGTGCGTGCCCCAAGTCCCAAGAGGAGAGTGGAGGAGAAGGGATTGCAGCATAGACATCCCTCCTGAGGAGTGATTTCTCACTTCTCCTCCTTCTATCTCTGGTGAGTGCATGCACCTCATAACAAAACAAACAAACAAACAAACAAACAAATAAATAAATATATAAAACACAAGTTTATCTTGGTGCAAAATGTTTTTCTTTTCTTTTCTTTCTTCTTTCTTTCTTTCTTTCTTTTTTTTTGTTTATTTGTGAGCCAGAGGGCACATACACTTGCCACAGAGAGAAAGAGACACAGAGAGACAGAGAAGGTCTCTTCCCTCCCCCCAGTGTGGTGTAGTCACATGTAATTCCTTCTATTTCATCTCCTGATCCTGACAAAATTTTGATCACACACACACACACACACACACACACACACACACACATACGGGGTGTTTTTTTCAAGCTACCAGAGCCAGGATTTAAACTACTCAGTCGATAATCACTAGGCCACAGGGCTCAACTGCTGCAAAAACTTTTAAAATCCATGCATGGTTATTTTTACAATACACCTTTTCCATGAACTTTTTGAAGACCCAAGTACTAAGTGGGAAACAGCAGGGAGAAATGAGTGCACCATGTTGCCTGGATTGAACAATCACAGCTTTTGACTTAATCTTCCTGTGACTTTATGTTTATACATGCCTGTCTAAAAAATTTCTGTTCTTTTTTCAATGCAGTATCTCAGTATGTGTATTTCAGATGACAAATTTATCTATTTGCATTTAATTCATTTACTAACGTATTCGGACTTTATTCTATAATTCCTCCCTCTTTTTTTATATTTCTTTTCTACCTTCCTTCTAAATATTATTGATATTCTGACTTTCTACTTTCAGTTCATCTCCACCCTCCCCCTACTGATTTGCAGTTTTATATTCTATTCCTTTCTTTTAATGGTTACCTGTACAATTTTGGCATGCATAATTAAAGTTTCATGATGTTATTTTTCCTGTTTTCCTAGAAATTACAAGCACTAATTCTTTTACTCTATTTTTGTCTAGCATTTTACCTCTTCTAACCTCCCAATTGGAGATCACGATCACTGTCACTGCTATAGGAAGCTGTTGTGTCTGCACAGTCACTGCCTCTGTGGGGCCACCAGGCAACATCTCCTGGTGGGCCTGAGGTTATGACTGCCAATCAGAGCCAGAATTTGTAGAGATAAGCTGGATAAAGGTATAAGAGTATGAGGGCAGATCAAGACCTGCCAGTCACATCTGCTCTACAGGTGGCTGTACCGTGATTATGGTAATAACAGTCACTGCTTCAGATCTGCCTTTCAAATCTCGTGCATGTTTATCTTTTGGACAGTTCTGATGCCGTAAGTATGCAGGTAAGGAGATTCTGAAAAATGCAGTTTATTTCTGTTTAATTAAGTTAAAAATAATGTAATCTGGCACATAGTCTTGTTTTGCACATACTTATCGATTTGTTGAGCAGTTTAGGAAGAGAAGATGGAGAATTTTTTTCTTTGCTTCCTTTAAGGCTAGCAAGGTCATTTACATTCTATTTCATGAAGTGTTTAATTGTTTTGAAGCAGGGGGTTCCTTCTGTTCACCATGATGCCAAAAAGAGAAGTTATCTGATAACCTTTTTTATTTTATATCATCTCAGCAGTTTCATTATTAAAATCAAGCACATGGGACCAGCAGATAGCATAATGGTTACGTTGCCGGACTCCCACATAGTCAACTATGGTTTGAGTCCCAGACCTGGCAGCTTAAACCTCACACCAGGTGTGTGAGCACACATGCACAAGATCCCAAGGGGAGTATGGAAGAGAAGGGATTGCGGCATGGCCAACCCCCTGGGGGATGATTTCTCACTTTCTGTTTCTCTGCCTCTCTCTGTCTCTTCAGCAAGCACATATGGCCTATAGCAATAATCTCTCTCTCTCTCTTAAAAAAAAATCTCAAGCACTTATGGGGATACATTCAACACTATTTCAGTAGGAAAATATTTACAGCAATGAATTACTATTTCACTTTAAATGTCTTTTAGCTTAAAATGATTAACATAGTAGCTTTCCAATGTATTTAACCTTCTCCCAAAGACCAGGTCTTTTTTTTTTTTTTTTTTTTTTTTTTTTTTTTTTTTTTTTTTTTTTTAACCAATGTAAACTGGAGAACTTACTGCATATTTTATCATCTGGAATCATTTAATGTCATATAGGGAAAGATAAGATGATCCTTAGGAATATCTAACTGGTGAAGCTGACTAATGAATGACAATTTTTTTGAGGGGGGAGACCAAATGGTTGTAGGGTTTTCAACACAAATTTGGAAAAATCTTGGTTGTATTTCACCTTGGGAGATGAAGTGTAACATTTTGCAAAGGCATAAGGATAAAGCTCTCCAGAAGAATTGCTGGAGCTATTTGGCTGTCTCACGTTTGTTTCAGGGATTGTCTCATTCTCTCTGGAGACTGCTAGGGGATTAAGTGATTGCTTTTCCCTGCTTCATGATGGAGGTATCTATTTTCAGTTATCAGGCCTCTGGCCACAATGATCTCATGTACTGTCATTTTAAGTTAATATATAACATTGTGCAGAATCCTTGTTCTACATTTACTTGTTCCTTTTATAAACCCCTGTAGATCTTTCATACTAAATCTACTAGCTAGAAATAGTTACCACAAGACTAAAACTTACTCTTAAGCTTTTAAATTACTTGATTTGGCAAAAAAAGATGTTAAAAACTCAAGTTTCTCTTAAATAAACACTGGACATGGGACTTGTTTTTATTTCCAATGAATATATGCCTAAAATTATGCTTTACTTTGCATGCTAATAAAAAATATAAGAAAATTGGGGACCAGCAGTTAGCGTAATGGCTATGTCGCTGAACTCCCATGTAGCCTACCGCGGTTTGAGTCCCGGACCCCGGTGGCTTAAACTCACACCAGGCGTGTGTACGTGCATGCCCAAGATCCCGAGAGGAGAATGGAGGAGAAGGGACTGTGACGTGGCCATCCCCCCTGGGGGGTGATTTCTCGCTTTCTGTCTCTCTGTCTCTCTCTCTCTGTCTGGAGAGAGCACGCTCCCTATAGCAAAAGTCTCTCCAAAAAAAATATATCTATATCTATCTATATCTATATCTATATCTATATCTATATCTATCTATATCTATATATAGATATATAGATATAAAAGAAAATAAGGCAATTGAAATGTTCTGAACAGCCTCACTTTTCTGATCATCTGCCATTTCTTACCCATATTTTCCCTGTAGAACTTCACACAGGAATGTGCTTCAAAGAAACTGCTTCATATGCTTTCTCTTGAGGAACTTTTGTCTCGTTTTCTGATACTTAATGGTTTGGTATTATTATGTTAATTTATCTGGGTGACATATTTGCATTTTTAACTGTGATTTCCTATATATGTGTTACTACTAATGGGAAAATTAAATACCATAAAATTTAAAAATTTTGGGTCAGCCAGGTGGCATGATGGTTAAGAAAGCTGGATCCCACATGGTCGACCTTGCAATTTGAGTCCTGCACCTGACTGCATGTAAAGCACACCAGTCACATATGCATGTATGCTCACAATCCCGAGAGAAGATGAAGAGAAGAGATTGGAGCATGATCAGCTCTCCGCCCCCTGGGAGAGAACTAGCTTCAGGCTGGCCCCATTGTTTAATGGCCAGGGAAGTTGGATCCCACATGGAGAACTGCAGTTGAAATTCCACCTCCTGAGACTGGAAAAACAGGTTTGGAGTATGTGCATGCCCCAAATCCCCACAGGATGAAGAGATGAAGG